>OW818030.2:11724609-12202109 GCA_942486065.2 Calliphora vomitoria | reverse complement strand
CCAAGTACTTTATTGCCTTCAAATTTCTTGTGCTTTGTTTAGCGAACGAAAGCATAGCTAAAACTATTAACATAGTTTTTGCTTTCCGCTCTTGTTTAGATAGGACTATAAAGTATTGATTAAGTTCTCTGCATTGATTGGCTGGCAAAGTTAGCATATAAATCCAATTATTGACTGAGACTTTTTATACAATTATATTATCTGTTTTTCAGAGGTAACATATATTACTATCTCTTAAAGATGAGTGAATTATTTCTCTTTTATTGGCAATTAAGTATAATGTAGAATTTTAGGTTTTTAAAATTGATAACCTTTCATGAATTACGAAATTTCCATTTGAAGAAGCTGTTATTATTTGCATATAAACATGATTAAGTCTGCATTATCCAGTAGTTCTTTAGAAATCGTGAAACAAACCACTCAACAATGTCTTCTACAATTTATACCATATTTATGGTCTTGTTTTTAACACAGGTTGGTTGTTTTAAAAATTTAAAAAAAAAACAAGTTTATATGGAATTATATAAAATAATTAAAAAATTTTTTAAATTATTTTTTTGGTATTCTTAAAAGGCCGCTTTCGGTAAATCGATTGACTCATCCAACTCTGTTGAATCTTCCGAGGAAATCCAGGATAAAACGCACAAGCAGGCTCTGTTGAGCTATACCGTTAGTAATATTCTGAAATTGGGTCAAGAGTTTGGCCAAAAGGCTTACATCAACAGCCGTAATTTACTGAAGGACGAAGCCTTAATAGCCAGCGAAAATCCCGAAGTTTTGGAGTTCAAAAAGAACCTTACGATGTTTGTGGAGAAATATGAGGCCAACAAAGTACCCGAACAGATTTGGGATTTATTCGAAATTTATAGCAACGTTACCGAGTATTATTTGGAACTTCCCGAGGAGAAATTAACAACAGAATCCAAATTTATTTTAGACCTTTTAACCAAATACAAGTGCAAAGAAACGGAAACAGAAGCTGAAAAAGCCTATGAAATTATGGCGGAAAATTTTGTGAAGATGTTTGAGGAGTCTAAAATGTTTATGGAAAAGCCCGTATTGGAGTGGTACGAAAAGTTTCTAACTATAACAAATATTGAAGAAAAACTACTTGCCTTTGCGAAATTCATAGAGTTGGTTAGTTTAAGTTTAAAATAGAAAAACTTAAAAAAAAAATTAAAAAATAAAAAGAATTTGAAAATTTTTTAAGAAAAATTGTTTAACTGTTAAATTATATTATTGGCTTTAAAGAAAAGGTTCATAATTTATTTGAAAATATATGAATGATATTTACCACTATGGTACCTTATTTCAACCATATAATACAGTAATAGAGAAATATAGTATTATGATCTGGAAGATGAAGGTATTTACCTATATTTTGATTTAGTTCGTAGAAGCCAATCTCCTTCCACACTCAATCTAGCTGCAGCTATGACTTCTTCATATTTTTTTATGGTTTGAAAGGCAAAAGTAAAAGTATTTTATATCAGTTTCTTGGTTATTCCATGCTCCCGTTACTTTAACCCATTTTTCCCCTTTTACTTTGCAGTTAATATTAACATAGTTGGTTTGAATTCGGTCACATCCTTCAGTAGTAGTCTTTGGACTCTGGATGCATGATCATTTATTAGCCATTCTTTCTTTTTTAATAAATGTTATGATCTTCGTATTCGGCCTCTAAGCAGTGCCGATTACTGATCTAGATTTTATTAGTATTATAAAACATAGTTTCTAAAGCCTTTGTGGATGTGGTTCACACTTAACCACAGATGCCTATGAATGTCCACCAAGCTATCAAGGCATAAATTAGAATTTTTCATAGTACACTGTCAGCCAGTCTGCTATCTTCGGACTTATGCCCCTTTTCAAGTCCCTTGCTGCAAAACGATTTATTATATGTTCTTTTTCTACTCTGCACTCAATATGATCCTTCCTGGATCGATTGATCTTCAATAAAATATATAGTAAATTTTGTTATTTTCATTAAAAAATTTAATTTTCTTCTCCATATTTAAAAAAAAAAAAAACTGCAAGTTTTAATTATTTCATTTTATATTTATTTATAATTTATAGCATATTCTTTATTTTATAGCTTCTCCTTACTTTAAAGTTTAAACCATCGATATAAATTTATTAAAGGCGTTAAATCTTTCCTGAAAATCTGTTATAGTTTTAAAATTTTCATACCAATCCAGCAAGGGTTTTTCCAAATACACTTTATTCTCTTCAAACATATGCTTGAAATTCTTCACAAATGGCTCAACCTCATTGACAAATTCCAGTTCTAGTTCTTTGCAATGATATTTCTTTAACAGATCCAAAATAAATGTTGCTTCGGGTGTTATATTTTTCTCAGTTAAACCAAAATAGTATTCGGTTATGTTGGCATAAGTTTCCATTATATCCCAATTAGGTGTCACATCTTTGCTGGCATCATACTTTTCAATAAACGTTTTCAAATTCTTTTTAAACTCTAGAACTTCTGGTTTAGTGTTGGCCTTTAAGGACTCGTCCTTTAGTAGAAGACAGCTTACGTTATAAGATTTTGCACCTAAACGTATTAAGTTATCGGAGAGATAGATGACTAGTTTTTGTGAGGGTTTTGGTTCCTCTTCAGTAGTTTTATTGGTAGAATCGTTTAAGGGTTGGCAAAAAGCTGTCTGTCAAGGAAGCCAAATAAAATGTATGGTTAATAGTTATTTAAAAAATTGAATTAAGAACTTGATTAAGGAAAACAATTTTAAAATTTTTGTATGAAAATCACTCAGTTTTTAAATAATTTTTAAGTGCTTTTCATACAAAAATATGAAAATTGTTTTCCTTTCGAGTTTCTGAATCAGACCCTAAATTCTTTTACATTCAGTTCAATCAATTAAGCCCCATTTTCTCAATAGCAGATTATCTTTTAAGGGGTTATTCATTGTTTAGGAGACTCATATAGAAAAACGAACGAAAAATTAATTTTAAAAATATGTATTTATGAAAATCAATCAGTTTTCATATATATTTTGAATGTTTTTCATACAACATTATAATCAAGGACCATTTTGACAATTGTGGTTTTAGTAGAACTGACAACACCTGGTATGAATTCGCCTTGATTGTTGCGAATACCACACAAAGGGCCATTATTACAACTTGCCTTTATGGTCGTAATAGTAAAAGGTAACTTTAATAATAAAAAGGTTGCATTAAAGTTACCTTTTACTATTACGAACATAAAGGCGAATTGTAATAATGACCCTAAATGTAAAAGCAACATGAGGCAGACTTTGACAGCTCCAGCCAACATAAAGAAAACTTTTCACAAGCACAGTATGTAAATACAAAGGAGCTGAAAACGATCACCTAATTAGTTGCACATACCTTATTAATGGACCTTGATTATAATCATAATTTTTCGTTCTTCTTGAGGTCGTTGTTTGAGATCTCAAACAACCAAATATTTAGAAAATGAGAATTAAAATTTTAAAACCCACTACATACTAACCTGTATCAAAAACAAGACCATAAAAATGGTATACAATTTACGGTCTGTCATTTTGAACTTGTCTGTTTAATTTCTTAAGCACTACTGAATTATGAAGATATTATTTCCTTTATATTTCAAATATTTTTACTTTTTCAATTAAAATTTCTTAAATATTAAAAGGTTATCAACATATAATAAAAGCATAGAACGGAAGGAGAGAGCAATAAAATGGAAAATATTAATCTCTTTTCACACATACGGGTGATACAATAACAAAATACATGCAGTACATTCTAATGAATTAGGTTTTTGACAACAGACATACATAGGTTTTTTGGCTCTCAGTTACCTATCTAGTTGTCATCTATGGTTATAAACATTAAATAGAATAACAAACTAAATTGGGTATTCCCAAAACAAAAACAAATTATGTATTTAAATTTAAAAAAAATATTTGTGATCTTTAGGAGATAATAAAATTATTTAAAGCTCAAATAAAACAAAGAAAAATTATTCAATGCCACTGTTCTGTCATTCATACCGGTTATTTTTTTGAATTGATCAAACCACTTTAACATTTTCCTTTCTAAAAGGATCTGGACTTTGTTATATTTCTCACCAAAGTCTTTAACTAATTTATCATAGCGCTCTTTAAACCCTTTATCCAATTGTTGGTAACCATATTTCCTCAGTTCTTCAAAAAAAACAATTGGTCTTACCAAATGTCAAAAAAACTGAAAAGAAAAACTACAAAAATGGGAATTAAATGTTTATAAAGTATGGATAATTGAATAGTGGGGGCTTAAATTATTTATGTAATAAATAAATATTTTGTTAATAAGCATAGAATATGTACAATATATTGAAATATAAGAACAAGTCTTGACCAAGAAGAATTTTTAGAAGGTGACGACAGAACAACAACAAATACAACATGTACAAAAACAACAGGTACTTTGTTTTTGTTAAAAGTTATGTGAACTGTCAAAGTTGCCTGTTATTGTTTTTGCTTTTGGGTTTGTTGTATTTTTCGCCATAACAAACACAAGTGAATTGACAGTTAACTTGTCTAAACAACTGAATATAAAAAATAATCAGCTGTTCTTCTGAGGTCACCTTCTATAAATTCGCCTTGGTCTTGACAGACGCTAGAACCAAACAGGCGAAAAATAGTTTTACTGGCTCCTCCAAGGCGAATTCATATAAGGTGTACTAGTCCCTACAACAAATACAACAATACAAAAACAACATACATTTTGTTTTTGCTTTTCATCCCATCTGTCAAAAAACACAAGTACGACGAATTCAATATTAAACTGGAATTTAACAACAAACCAGTGTATGTTTTATATTTATTGCATTATTTCATGTGGAGGATGTTAAAATGTTCGATGAAGAGTTCAAACGCGTGATATTCGAAACAATGAGAGAGTTGTTTCGAATGTCAAACTCCATATATAAAAAATTAATGAATTCGCTCGTATTTGCCTGAATTCGCCACCGACACCACCTTGTATATAAATTAGCCTTGGACTCCACCTTGTGTGAATTCGCCTTGAAAAAAAACTGTAAAATTCAAGGCAAGGCGTATTTAACAAGGTGACAGCAGTGGCGAATTGAAATAAATACAAGCGAATTCACTTATTTTTTATATATGGAGTTTGACATAATGGTGTTCCGGCGAATATTTTTTATATATGAAGTTTGACATTATCGCGTGCTAGGTCTGTAATCAGCTGTGCTCCCGTTGGCACCTTATTAAATGCATCTTGATTCAAGGCATATTTAACCAGGTAGCTCTACTCACGTTTTACCTTGTGAAATGTCAAAAACTTTTTTACAAATATTTTTAAATTTGTTATAAGAGTAAAAAGATTATTTTATATTTAAAAAAGTGAGCTTTTGTCACCGCTTTATGTGCGTAAAATATTTGAAAGTGCTAAAAAATCTCTTTCAATTTTTTTGACAGTTTAAAATGTTTTCAACAACAAGGGATGACTATTGTTGTTGTATTGTTGTAATTGTTGTAGTTACGCAGCCACCTTGTTAATACATATTGGCAAAGACCTGCGCCGAACGGCTAAAAACCGGCTGAGCAGAGCCGCCGATATATTTAAAAAGCCGCCGACGTAATTATTCTTTCAGCCGCCGCCGCCATTTTTTGGAGTCAGCCAGCGCCGTGAAATTTAGTCGGCCCAGGTCTCTGCATCTTGGTCAAATTGGTAAAATCAAGGTGCATTTAATAAGGTGTCATCAGGAGCACAGCAACAAAACATTCGCTCGAACGCATTTATGTCAAACTTCATATATAAAAAATAACTGACTTCACCTCTATTTATATCAATTTGCCACTGCTATCACCTGGTTAAATACACCTTAGATAAAACCATAGTTGGTAAACAAGGCGAATCTAATAAGGTGACGTCGAAAAGCCAGCTGACTATTTTTTGCTCGATATGTTTTTTCACTGCTATCTGTCAAAGTTTGTTTACATTTTTTTGTTAATTTAAATATAACGTTTTTGTCTCTTTTAAGAAAAAATATAAAACAGTAGAAAAGTGAATAAGTGATCGTTTTAAACAATCAACATATAAAAAAATATAAATAAAAAGCGTTGCTGTACTTCGTGAAAGTAAATTTCACGTATTTATTTATTTTCACCCCTGTTTTTGATTTTTTCAGTCAGCCGTTGTTTTGCTGTTTGACAGCTAGGAAATATTTTTACAAAAACAAAATATATGTTGTTTTTTGTAAAATTGTATTTGTTGTAGAATTGGGTATACCTGTAAATAAATTTGCCTTGGTTCAAGGCGAATTTATACAAGGTGAAGTCAGTCAATCAGCTGATAACTTTTTTTTTCGCTTTTTGGTTCTAACAGTTGTCAAAGCTTTTATTTATATTTAAATATCTATATATTCTAAGGTTATTTACAAAATATTTATTTTTTACATAAATAAGTAAAACCCTCACTATTCAATTATCTACACTATATTAAGTTTTAATACATATTTGTTTAATTTTTAATTTTGTTTTTTGACATTTGTTAAGACCAATTGTTGTTTTTGTAGAACTGCCACCACCTTGTATGAATTCGCCTTGCCTTGGTTGGTAAACACAGCTGTTTTTAGGTGTCCGAGAAGGATGCTCTTCATTTGCTAGTGATTCTTGATTTGTATGCTGGGAATATATTCAGGCCAAGGTATGGCTAAAGTACTTTGCAATATTTTTAAGAATAAATTATATTTATAAATAGTGTAAAAAATAGAATATAAATAATATTTTGGTCGTTGCGATTTTTATTGATGTTTACTGAGTGACATCCAAATAAGTAATAAAATTTTTTATTTATTTAATGTATTGTTTTTATTTTATAGTATTTTGTGAATTAATTAGAAGGTTATCAGTGTTATAAATACATATATAAATATTATATATACATATATTATTGTTATTCCTTTCAAGCTCCAGATAAGAGATGTTTGTAATAAGAAATTTAATGATTGAAATACAAAACTTTTAAAATTGAAAAAAAGTAATTTAAAATGATCCACAAATTTTTATTAATTAAACAATTAATTGGTAACAAATGTTTGTTTTTATGTATGTAATAATTTAAAAAAAAAACTGTCTACAAACAAATTGGGGTCTTGGTCTGGGGGAAGGGCTATTCAAATTAGTGTAGAAGAATAATACCAAAATATAACAGAGATGGAATAGTTGACATGATCCTACTTCGGCTGTGTCGAATTTTAAATACCCTTCACCAAAGTATTCTTTAAGATATATACAAGGTGGCGCAAAAGTAATCCTCCTATCAGAAAATGCTATAAATTTTGCCGCTTATTGGTCAAATAAATAGTCAGCAATATTCCGCGTTCTGGAGCAGTGTAGCGTAACATTGTTTATTAACGTGTATTTCGCATGTGTTTACTACACAAATGTCAAAACAGAACTGACATTAGGGGCCAATCACAAAATTTATAGCATTTTCTGATAGGAGGATTTCTTTTGCGCCACCTGTTATTAAAACCATAGAGGAGAGTTTCCGCTCTATGTATATTTCTCTATGATTAAAACTATTATTGCTGAAACATTTTTTGGTTGAAAAAAAGTTCGGTAAATTTTGATGAAATAAAAATTTGATTTTGGGCCGGTTTTTTTAATTGTTTAATTAATACACTTATAGTTCATTCTAAATAATTTCTATGATTTTTTCGTATAAAGAAAATCACAAAATTGATCTATACAAACATCTCTTATCTCCTCGAACTTTGAAGAAAAAACAACAATATTAATAGTTCATATATACATATATATATACTTAACACTGATAACCTTCTAATTCATTCACAGAATAATATGTGTATAATAAAAACATTAAATTAAATAAATAATAAATTTTATTACTTATTTGGCAGTCACTCAGTAGACACCATTAAAAATGGACACAACTAAATTATTAATTTGTTCAATTCTATTGTTTACGCTAACCGTGAGTAAACAATTATAAAATGCTTAATATTATTTAGAAATAATATAATTTTTTCTTAAAAATATTGTAGATAACTTTAGCCATACCTCGGCCTGATAATTCCCAGCTAACAAATGAAGAACATCCACCTCTGACACCTAAAGAACATCTCTTTATATTTACATTGGATGGTTTTAGTAATTTGACAGCTTTTTATGTCAACAGAGCTGTCAATATCAGTGAACACATACTAAAGGATGCCACTGTAAAGTCAGCAGCAGCTGATAATGTTGTCGTACAGGAATTTAAACAGAATTTAACGGATTTTTTACATAAATACCAGACACATAAAGAATTTGAGGATTTATTCGATCTGGTGGAAGAATATTCTAATACTACCACGGATTACTATGAAATGACGTCGGAACAACTGAACGCAGACACAACAATGATTGTGAATGTTCTGAGGAAATATGGTTCCGAACAATTGGATAAAGAGTTTAAAGAGCGCTATGACAAATTCGTTAAAGACTTTGTTGAGGAATTTAAGAAAGTACAGATCTATTTGGAAAGGAAAATGTTAGATTGGTTTGATCAGTTCAAGGGAATAACCGATATGAATGGCAGAACCGAGGCTTTTGAGAAATTTATTATGTTTTATGTGTAGTTTTATTTAGTGTACTCTAAGAAATGTTATTATCTACTAAAGATTAGTAAAATTTTTCTAAATTTTAAAATTATTTTTTTAACCGCATTTTCACTATGTCTCGGTTATGTTTATAGCCAAAGAATAATAATTTTACTGGAATTTTCAAGAAAAAGTTTTGAAATACTACATGTATGTGAGAAGAGAAAGAAGTTGTTGTAGAAAAAATGAGAGCCATCCCATCTTGTTATTCTTTGTTACATTGATTTTGTCATTCCGTTTGTAACACATCAAAATCTTTATCGCAATCCACAAAGGTATACACATATATTCCGGATACTTGCATAATTCTAAGACGATCTGCCGATGTCCGTCCGTCTGTTGAAGGCACGATAGGGCCTACGGGAAAGGTATATTATTTGTTGATCTGAAATGTTTGGTATTGCAAATGGGCAAAATCGGTCAAGTAGAACCAGAGTTATGGGGCAAATTGTAAGAAAACCTAAACAAAAGTTGATATTTTTTAAAATTGTTTGTTACTTTCTTTATATTGTTACGAATGTGCAATAGCGATTTGAAATTAACGGTTTGTAACGACTGCCTGAAACATTCATCATGTTTATAAACACGTCCATTAGTAGAAGCTTCTACTCATCAATAATGTTGATGGCATGCGGTTGCTAGCATTGTTTATAAGTGTGGCAACACTAAATGTTTAAGCTGCTAACATTGACATCGAAAGCTCTAGAATTCGAACATACTAGTTTGTCCGTTAAGAGCATTGTAGAAGATTCCCGAAATATGGCGTGTGTATAAATATTGGCAGAGGTTGCAGTCATGAATTGAGTTTATCATAGACGCTGTTAGAGTTAACATCAACTGTCTTGTACATTAAAAAGTGTGTGTGGATTTCTGCGAATTGATAAACGTTTATAAAGACACTGAGTGACAATTTGAACTGTTGTTGTTGTACATTTTAAATAAATAAAGAGTTGTTACAAATTTTAAACTACTAAACGGCTTTTATTTGCAATCAAAATTATCCGGTTTATTTATTTATTTTATTTTATTTTTATTTTTATTCACAATTCATGTAATATTATTTAAAGGAAATAAACCAACGTTTTAAAAAGGTTAAAACGTAACAATATCTATAATTATATGTGGTGTTCTATTTTGAAAATAATGAACTTAGAAGTTTTAATTGTTTATTTACAATTTTAAATTTGAAATTATTTTGAAGAAATAATGTTCAACATAAACTGTCTAATTTACTTTTTTTTCTTTTGAAATAGTATAATTTGCAAAACCAAAACAGAACAACAGTTATAATGATAATGATAATAAAGATAAATTAAGCAGAAAAATCAAGAAATAAATAAAATAAGTCATAAAAATGAGAAATTACAAAAGCAAATTGCATGAAAACGAGTTATCTACCCCTTGAACATAAACACAAAGTTGGAAATAAAGTTCTGTTAAACTGCCGACGTTATTTCTTATGTTAAGAAATAAAAATTACGCATGGAGACGGGGAGTTATGTTTTAATAGTGTGTTATACAATAACAAGCATTTAATGTTCTCTAAAATTAGTTATTTATTTGATTATTTAATAAAAAACATTATATATAATAAAAAAATTACTTTTGTTTTCTTTACTCTATCAGTACTATGACAGTTTACCCACTAAAATACAACCCTTCCATCACTACTGGCCACTAGATGTCGCTTCATTGATTAGTGTCTATTTAGTTGTCATTTTTGACAGTTGTCATTCCTTGGCCCATTTCCGTTTCTTTCTAGTGACAACAACTCAAGATGAAGTACGTATTTTTGTTTTAAAAGAAATTTCTGAAAACAAATTAAAAATTATTAAAAACATCACAAAGTGCTTAAAATAAATAACAATGAAATTATCATGTGTGCCAAGCAAATCATATAATAAAACTAAAATTTCTGTGTGGATAACATAATTAATGGCGTTACAAATTTGTTTTTATTATTTTGCAGAATCGGTTTGTGTTCATTCAGTGGGTACAAAATCTACCCCGGTCATGGCAAGACCATGGTCAAAATTGACGGCAAGGTAAGTTTTTTTTTTTTTTGTAAATAAAAGTTTCAGATTTGAAATATAAATTAATTAAATTACTTTTCTTTTGCAGTCCTTCACTTTCTTGGACAAGAAATGTGAACGCTCCTACTTGATGAAGCGTAATCCCCGTAAGGTGACCTGGACCGTCTTGTACCGTCGCAAGCATCGTAAGGGTATTGAGGAAGAAGCCACCAAGAAACGTTCCCGCAGAACACAAAAGTTCCAACGTGCTATTGTTGGTGCTTCCTTGGCCGAAATCATGGCTAAGCGTAACATGAAGCCTGAGGTACGTCGTGCCCAACGCGAACAAGCCATCAAGGCCGCCAAGGAACAAAAACGTGCCACCAAGGCTGCCAAGAAGGCCTCTCAACCCGCTGCTCCTAAAGCTAAGACCGCCCCCAAGCAAAAAGCCGCCAAGGTACAACAAAAGGCTGCTCCCCGTGTAGGAGGCAAGCGGTAAACAGCTGATTCTAAGTTGTTAGTCATAGGTGGCTCTTAACCTGCCGCTCAAATTGGGTGGCAAGTGAAGTGTTTTTAAATTAAATGTGTTTTTTTTTTAACATCCCAAACAAAAACAAACTGAAACAAGAAAAAAAATCTGATGTGCAGTGAAAAAATAAAATTAAAAAAGATTTAATCCTTTACGGATGTGTTATTCGTATGGACTAAAATAAATTTTAACAGTGTTTTTATTTTAAAGTTTAAGAATTCAGCACGAAGTTTCTATACACCCTGGAAAAAAGTTTTGTGGTCGGTCGGTCATGTTAGTGTATTTTTGGAGCTTAGTTATAAAGCCGTGATAATATTCAAAATTTATTATGGAAATAATACTAGTTTTTGATTAAAATCTCGGCCGTAATTCGTCGATAATAACTTTATTGCAATCCAAATTAAAATCCAAAACAACAAATCGTGCATTTATTATAGCAAAATATAGAGCTTGGTATAAGATACTTTGAAGACGTGTGGTTGGGGTGTAATTGTTTCTGCAAGTGGTACTTCTTCTAAATTTTTATTCACAAAATTTGCCAATATAAATTAACAATAGAATTTTAAACAATAATAATTATGGATATATTAACGTTGCTAAATATACTTACAAATTTGCTCCGATCATAAACCATCTCTTAAGTTAATGGAATACATTGATATACTTAATCCCATTTGTCAAAACAATATTTTAGATAAACCCATTGTCTAAACTCTAGCTTATGAGGGCCCTAAAGATTTTTACCAAGGGTACATCTTTTTATGCGGAACATAACGGTTTAGTTTGTTTTGGAAGTCAGTTACATCATTAAAATCTTAAATATCTCCTAAAATAATTATTATATTTCAAATGTATTGATATCATTTCAAAGGGTTTGAACTGCCAATTTTTTCGGAAAACTGACTACAATTCAAAATTTAACACAATTATCTAAAATCTGTGGGAAAAAATATTTTTCTGAGTAGCCGGCTTTCAAGTACGGAATGGTTTTTATCTCCGGTGTATATCGAAAAGTGACTTCGCATACTAGTGAATGGTATAAAAAGCTAATAATCGATTTTCATTTCGATTTTTACAGTCGATTAATCGCACCCAATAATCGATTTTTTTAATAATGGATCTGCATTATTGGTAACTATAGCAAATGACCAACATACGATATAATTATGGATTAAAATCATATTTTGGAAGAGGGGCTCATTTTATAAACCGTAACGGCAATCATTTGACAACAATTTTATGGAATAAATTTCGTAGCTCTTTTTATAAAATTTCTCTTAAAAGCCGAGTTTTGAGACGAATAAAGGTGTCCAAAATATATACCATTATTAGTCCTAGAATCTGAAGCAGTATTAATAGTGAACAAATTAAAAAAAATCGACCACTTTCAGAGTCGTTTAATAATATACATAATTTCCAAAGATATGGGTTCCCAAAGATCGAATATTGCATAACTGTTTTTTATACGATTTGGTCAATTTATACGTCATTAGATAGTATTTTAAAATACATTTCACATGAGATATACATAGTGTTATTATCGACGAATTACGGAACGGAGATTTTTATCAAAAATTAGTTTGGTTTTTGAGAGGAGAGTTTCGGTTCTATCGCCCCTGTTCCGTAAAGGGCATATCCCTTAAAATTTGCGTTTTCGATTTGAAAACGCCAAACAGGTGTTCTAACAAACGAAAACGCTAGATATTTGGCTATTATAAACCGCTAGTATATACTGAAACGAATAGCAAATCGCCTGGTTTTCAGAACATGCTGAAAATGTGAAACAACGTACCATCAAAATATAAAATATATTGAGATTGGTGATTATTTAAAAACTTCGTAGGCCCTAGGTAACAAACTTTGACCCTATTCTAATGTAAATACCGAATAATTTTTTAAATAAATAAAATGTATCTAAATCATTAGACGGGCTTTTGTTTCTTGTTTAACTAAACAGTGTATTAAACTACGTATACTTTATCATATAGTTATGTGTGTTGCAAATTTATTATTTAATCGGGAGAAAGATGAAGTTTTATAAAATATTGAAAAAAAACTAAGAAATATTTGTACAAAAATATGAAAAATTACAAATCGATCAATTTGAGCTGGAGCTCATTTATTTGATTATTAAACCTACTTACACATTTACTGGCAATTACGTTTTATTCGGGGTTGTCATAGAATCCAATAGTTGTCGGAATCGGTTTTGAAAACGCCAAAAAAAAAAAATTACATTGGTCTCGTGAAATCGAAAGTTATCGGTTTTATATTCCATCTAGAATTAAATTCTTTATCGATTAAACAAAAAATTACATTGGATTTCATAAGTCAAAATCCAATAATCTTACTCCACCAGTTGATACGTTGAGTTTTGAATGGTACTCCACCAGTATCGATGTTGAGTTTTATATGGTCTCCACCAGTGTTCACATAAAATTAAAAGACACGCGGTTGGTGCAAACAACGTAGAACAGGAAACGTTATACGAAGCCTTACATCACACACGTGCCAGAGTGAGACGCAAAATTGTCGAAGGCAAAAAAACGAAAACGGGCCTGATTGCACTTAAGAGATAATTACAATGACGCGCGAGTTGTTAATCAACCCAGACTTACTTTGCGACTGAATGAGAATAGAATAAATGAATAGAACGGAAGGAGAGAGAAATATCTGGAAAAATTACTCTCTTTTCAGAAAGCGATAACTGCGAATTGCCATTTGTAATACTATTTTGGCAACTGACAACGCAACTTTAGTTCGGTTGCCATCCATAATAGACCCATTATTGAAATAAGGAAATTATTTCAAAAGTCTTTCGAGTGACGAATTTAAATCTGTTAAATGATCGTATTTCCAATTCGTTTTGTTTTGGTTTTACTTCTTCGTCTTCCCTACATTATCATAAAAACTTTCTACCACAAAAGCTTCACATACCTCAAGGCGCCTCTTTAAAACAATTTTAACACAAAAAGTTAACGGAATAAGTATTTATTTGAGGCGCCTAAAAGTATGCATTTTTTTAAGTTTATTTTACATTATTTACACATATTCCACATTGCGATTTGCAAAATATTTGAGTTTTGTTTTTCTAAAGAAGCTAAATACGAGATTTTAACTCAATGATGATAAAAACCAATTTTTACAGAAAAATTCAACAATGTTTCTGCTTACTCATTACATCACTAAAGAAAACTCTTAAAATTTTTCTTTAGAAATTTGTTTGCAAAATAATTTTATAAAATTTTATTTTTAAGACAGTATATTTTTTTTTCTTTTAAAATAGGAATGTTTTGAAAACAGAATACATTTTATAAAAAAAAAAAAATACTATAACAATACTTAGAAAAGAGACTCTGGTATTGAGTTGGAGATACTAATTAAAATTACATTCAATATAATTAAGATTAATATAAAAAAAGATATTTCGACAAAAAAAGAGATACAAAAATATATAGCTAATAAAGTCTTAATGGAATTAGTATATAAAAATAGAAATTCACAGTTTTTTGTTGTTAGTGTTTCAAACTAAATACAACTAAAAAATTACAATTGGTGGGTGAACAGGGGAAATTTGTAAAGTAAGTTGTTTTTATACCTCCGCTACAATCACAATTCTTCACGCTGTTCAGTTTTAGAAACTTCGTTGGCATTATTCAAATAAGCAATGAAATCCTCACGTTTACGTCCACCATTATAACCCACTTTCGTTTTGAGGTATGAAAAGTATTTAATGGTGGGATAGCCGCGAATCTCTTGTTGAGAGCAGACATTTGCATCGCGGGTGCAATCTACAGCTGCTAAAATCATGCGTGGATCATCTTTTAAGGCCTTGGCGGCAGCATTAAATTCTGGTTTGGTACTTTTACAATGGCCGCACCCTTTAAAATACATAATATCTCTACGTGAAAATTAATTTTAGTACAATTTTGAAATCTTTACTTACAGGGTGCATAAAACATGACTAAAGCATGTTTTTTCCTTTTCAAAGTGCTGGCAAAATTTTGATCATTGAGAAACAAAACCTCTGTATCTTCTTCCTCTTCCCAGGATTTCTCGGGTGGTGGTGGCGGTGGTGGCTCTTTAGGATCTTTCATAAATTCAACTATCTTTACCGCATCCCTGACATTGACATCAAATTTAAATTGTCCATTAACAAAATATTTCATGGTGGGATAACCGCTGACTTTATAATTTTCCGCTATGGCAGGTTCTTTGGTGGCATCAAGGGCCGCTAAAACACCATTAATATTATTTTGTTTCATTTCCACAGCTGCTTTCTCATACTCGGGTTTCATGCGTTTGCAGTGACCACACCAGGGGGCATAGAACATTACCAAAACCGATTTTTCATCCTTCAAAGCAGGTTCGAAATTTTGTTTAGTCAAATGTACAATTTCGGAATTTGTATCGGCAGACCAATCGGTTTCTTTGGGTTTTTTCAAAGGCAATGAATACGGATCTCTCATGAAGGCCATAATGGCATCTTTGTTGCTGTCACTTTCATACAGCTGCTTCATTTTGCCATTTTCAAAGTAGATAATGGTGGGAAAACCTTTGGAAATTAAAAAAAATTATCAAATTTAATTGTAAAATACTTGAATTTTGTGTAACCTTACCGGTTATATTGTAGGCTCTCCTGGCCAAAGCATTGGCATGCCTTTCAACATCCATGGCAGCCAGAATGTAACCATCACTTTTCAGTTCGGTGGCTGCCTTGGAAAATTCTGGCTTCAAACGTTTGCAAAAACCACACCAAGGCACATAGAACATTATCAACATGGGCCTGAGATCTTTTTTCAAATGCTTGGTGAAACTAACATAATCTGTAAAGTGTACCACATCTTTGCCCATGGGATCCTCTTCCCAAGGTAAATCTCCAGCCGGATCGCGCATAAAATTAGTCATGGATGAGGCTGACATTTGGCGATCATAGTCCTTATGGAAATCACCATCTTTGTAGTGTTTTAAAACAACCGGATTTGGATTAACTTTTAGCTTTTTGCACAACTTCTTTTTATCCGTTTGTGAACAGTCCATTAGCACCATGGTGCCGCTACCTTTGATAGCCTCAGCCGTCTCTTTAAATATACGTATTTGTTCTGAGGACTGTTTAGTGTTGCTGGTATAAAGCACCAATACATTGGTTTTGGTGCGCAACAGTTTTTTAAAATCTTTATATTCACTAACATCGTCGATGATGACATTTGTTTTGCCATTTATTTTGCCGGAAGCCGGTTTTAATACGGCCACCATAAAAACTAAACACTAAAAAATATTCCACTTTATTTTATTCCGGATTTAAGATTTGCATATATACTTACTAGTATTACAATTTGTTTAAATATCATCTTGTTTAATCTCCATTAGTTTTTCTTTTAAAATTAAAAATTTAAAACAATTATTGCAAAATTTTAGCGATAAAAAAATAGAAAATACCTATACATTTACTGTTACTTGATTTTCTCTTTTTCAATGACGTTTCGTCTCCCCAAATGTGTGTGGGTGCTTTTAAGGAGTTGCCGTATAGGGAAAATGTAAACAATTATGAGTGGCCGGATTGATGTTATTTATTTGTATGGTACTATACAAAATGTTTTTTAAAAGTTTTTGGTTGAATTTAATGAACAATTATAAATATAAAGGAAGAAATGAATGAAATCGATATTATTGTATACAAAAATTAGCTGCATGAAGCTCACATTATTAAATTACTAAAAATGGCTGTCCCTACTTGGGGACAATGGCACACTAATTATGAAATTTTTCAAGCACTTCGATTAACACAAACCATTTTGTTCATAATTATCATCTCCACCGTCAATAAACATATCGAAACTGATTTACTATTCTGTCCGGATTGTGCCCCTTATCTTTTCGATCGCCACCAAGCATTTTGGCTTTCGTATTTGTGGCAAAACCTATTGACTACACGCAGAGAAAATACATGGTTATGGTAAACATAATCTAAGAGCAACATATTATGATAAGATTTGTGATTGTAGTCCAAACATATAATACAAATATAGTCGTAATATTACATCATACTATTTTCTTATTAATCATAATGTAATCTTTCTTATAATATCATATTATAATCCAATTTGACCATAACATTGTCATGCATTATCATAATATGTTCTGAAGTAATCATTTCAAAGTATTCATTTATGATTCAAAGTAATCATTTTTTATTTTTGTTCGATTTAGCAATGTTAAAGATATTTACTTAAAAAACTATCATATCTTAGACAAACACCAACAATAAACAATAAAGCAAAAGAATTCTACAAATTGGGAGAACAAAATATTATTAAAAGTAAACATATTTTGTTTGCATCTTAACAAATAATAAAATAATAACATAAAACAGAAATAATTTTTTACATTTAATGGTAATTTGTAAGTTCAGTTGTTTGAAAAATAATTATAATTCAGTGAACCATACTCAAATTTATATTTGCGATGAATAGTAACTAAAATATTGTTGAAATTAAATTAAAATAACAATTATTTGTGTTCGGCAACAATATATTATAGCAAAAAACTCAGTGTAGTACGTCTTTATCCAAACTCTAATAATCATGCTCTGAAGTAGGGTTCTATAAGTCGATTGTTCGATTGTTCGAACAATCGACTTTTTACTGAAAAAAGTCGAAAAGTCTAAGTCGACTTTTTGTTCACAAAAAAGTCGAACATTCGATTAGTTATCACAAAAAAATCGAAAAAAGTCGAAAGTTCGAAAAGTCGACTTTTTGTTTCAACTATAGAACCCTACTCTGAAGATATCTGAAATGAAATATTTATTAATATAATCATAACAAACGTTTAAAATTCAAATTTTGAATATTTAACGTAGTGGCAGCACTTGAATGCAACCCTGATTTTGTATGCTAGTCCCTAAATAGTACTAAAAACACAACTCTGTCAAGAAACGGCGTTGATTTTTGGCTATTTTGAAAACAACTGACATTTCAACACAACTACAAGCGCATTTTTTTTTGTTGCTGTAAGAAAATTAAAACAAAGCAAGAAAAAATAACGCAATAAGAGAAAGGTACAAAAATTAAATAAATAATTGTGGAAAAAACGCAAAGAAAACTAAAATTATAGTGAAAACAGTTATTTTAACAGAGAAATTATAAAAAAATTACAATTGCTACTGCACAAATAACAAAATTAAAGGTTAGTAAACAAGAAAAAATAATAAAAATAGTGCAATAAATGAAAATGACGCGGGCAGAAGAGGGAAATTTAAAGATGAATATTGTGAAGTGGAAGTGTACAAAAAAATATATAAATATATTGTAAATCGAATTGTTTGTATGCATTTTTAGGAGAATATGACACCAGCGCATACTGATTCTCCTTTAAGGCGTTCCGAGGTGGGTATATTTCGTGATGGCCAACAGAATGTGACCATAAACGATGATGAAGAGGAGCGACGGCAAGCCAGAAGAAGAACATTGCTGGCAGGAAACAATACAGGCGAGTCGTCAACATTTGAAGAGAATGAGACTCTTAAAAAATGTCTCGAAATTTATAATGGCAATAAGTTGAGCAAGGAAAATGCTTGGTCTCTTTCGCTTATAGACACATTGTCCACTTTGCTGGAAAGGCATCATAAATCATTAAATAATTTCAAGGTGAGTGAAAAATTGTTTATAGAGTGAAGGGAATATATGATTTGTTTTCTATTAATACTTTATTTTGTTTATTAGGTGGCTGGTTCCTCTTTAGAGGCTTCTTCTAAGGTTTATAGTTTAAGAGTAGATTCTATACATTCAGATGTTTTACGTATGTCTGCGGGTCTCAATGCCCAAAAGTTTAAAGAGAAACGCATAGATGATGATGACGATAGTGATGAGGTCGAAAATGAAGTGGCCACAGGGGGTGACGGCAGTAATGATCCAAATGCTAGTGCCGCCGGATTGGAGGGAGCTGAAAAACAGGCGGCAAAACCTAAGCCCAAAAAGCAGCGTAAAAATGTTTCAACGGTGACTAAAAACAAGGATACTTTAAATGCCCGTTTGGATACGGTACCCCTGCAAGATCCGGTTTTCGGCAAATTAAATTCCATAGTTGGCTCCATTAACTCCTCCAACAGATTAATGAACAATATACTGCTCACCACAGAATCAGAATTGCGCTTGCGTACCACATTTCTAATTTGGGATAACGAGGTACTGCCCAGTTGTGATTATACAGAGGAGGTGGATTTGCATACAGATAATGAAGCAGAATTGGCACCATGCGATCGATTGTTCAAAATGAAGCGACCCGAGGATATACAACTGCGTCCGCTACATGGCGGTTATGTTATAACCGATACACCGGAGGATAAAGATGAAGACGAGGACAAAAATTCCAAACTGGACAGTATACAATCAGACGACGATGATGGTCCGCCGGGTTGTGATGATATGATGGGTGGTGGTGGTGGCGGTGGAGATGCATATGAAATTGCGCCCTTTGCCAATGGCATTGAGGTCGGCATGGCATTCGATATCAATGCCGAATGTGAACCCATGCCCTTGTTGAGTGAACAAGTGCCAATAATGGATATCAATTATGAAGAATTGGATGATTTGACAACAGGTAATAAAACTTTTCAAAGATACATTTTTTTTAAATTTGTTTTTAAAAAAAATTTTTTTTAAAAATTTTCAAATATTTAGAAAAATTAACTGTTTATTGGAGTTATTAAAATGTTGGTTGGCTATAGTGAATTTTTGTGAAATAAGCTATCAATTGTGAGTTGTCTTGTTGGAATGTTTGCGTCATGTTTGTAATACGAATGTCTCAAGAAAATTCAACTCAAAATTTCAGAAACTACAAAAATCCTTGTATTTAATATATTATATATAGGAGAAATTTACTATTATACATATATGTCTTTAAAGTCCTATAACTCCTAAATTAAGTGACGTTTTTATGCTATACAAATTATTAAAATACAAACTGCTGTCATGATCTTGATTTATGCCAGATACACTTACTATCGCAGTAACTTGGTTTTAGTTAAAGCCACTAAATTTTGATTTGAATTGAAATCTTCTATTAGAACGATCGCGGAGTACTGATAACGAGATACCTAAATTTGTCGTTAATAGAGCTTTCGTTGGCCTCTTTTCCTATTGTTTGTAATAATTTCTTGTTTATAGAAAGATTTTATGAGATGAGTGCAGTCATGATATAAATATGCAAACAATAAATATTAAAGAGAACATAGTATTAAAAGTAGCTAAGAGCAAGGCAAATTTTTCTATATTTTTGTAAAAGTGATTTTATAAAAATTAGGGTTTTTAAAATTGACAATTTTATTGAAATTTGTGTTTTTTCTTAAAACAAGTTTGTAATCTTATTTTGTTTTCTTTTTTTTTAGAGGAACGCACCGCCATCAACCATTGTCGTGGTCTGCGCAAAAATCCCATACTTATCGAGGACTTGCGTCCCGTGGATGCAACCTCCAAACTCGAATACTCCTATCGACCTCTCGACAAAATCTCACAATTTTGGGCTGGTCCCTCGCATTGGAAATTCAAACGTGCTCGCACTACACGCACCAGCTTGGCTGTCCAGCAACAAACAGAAGGTGGTGCCGGTCGTGCTCTTAATCAAAGAACGAAAAGAACTAAAAAAGCTTTGGAAAAACACAAGTCGAAACAATTGAAATTTGGTGAATTTCACGATGAGCTCTTTCTAAAATACGATGACAAGTTCAAGAGTCGCAAGGCGAATATACAAAAGAAATGGGATCAACGTAAGCTGAAGCTGCCGGTAGATTTGCAATTGGATATGGATAGATTTTTCTATTACACGCTGGCGCCCGGCCTGCCGGTACATGTAAAGGGCATGGACTATGGGGGCGTAACAATATGTGATGGTTCCGAGGAGGACACTTTGCAAAATAACATGGACCATATGGCCACAGATGATCATCATTTTGGTGGTGACGATGACGACATGAGGCACGATGATATGCCCCTGAATGAGGAAAGTCATGGCAATGTGGCGGGTATGGAGGTGGATGGTGAAAATGCAAATAACTTTGCCCAACATGAGGGCAATGGCAATGATACCATATTGGAGATAGCCACCGATTATGAGGGTGCTCCCACACAAGTGACCAAGATTATTGTACCTTTCGCCAAAAGGGCCAAAGTCATTGATATGAAAAATCTAAAACGTAGTTGTACAGTATTGCTCACCAAACAGCTTAAACAACCGTTTGTGGACCAAGAATTGCCCCAACATCCCATACCTAAGCAGGAGGAATACCAAGATGGTGTGGCCAGTTTCCATGAAATCTATGAACATCTGCCCGAATTGTTGTCACAAAACATGACTGCAGCCCTCTCCACCTCCATAGCATTTTACTCTGTATTACATTTAGCCAATGATCATAATCTGCGTTTAATACCACAACAAGATCTGAAAGATTTCAAAATACGCAAAGTGGCGGGATAGTTTTGACGCTTAAATTTTAAATTCTAATATTTTTTCTATTTTTTTTATTTTTACAATAAACTTTTAAATAATATTTGTTTTGAATTTTTAAAATGCAAATATATATTTAAATAAAAGCTTAGATTTGAAATTAATAGTAGTTATTTAAAATTTGTTAAGTTAATTATGATTAAAAGCTAAAAACAAACGTAAAACTAGGTATTTTAAGACACAATTTTGACAAAAGTACGCCAAATTAATGAAATAAAAAAAACACAATTTTAACTTGAAAACATGGATTTTTATTGTAGTTTTTTCAAAAAAAACATGAAAAAATGTTTAAAAGAATTTTTGATAAATTTACCAGCAGTTTCTATAAATTTAACATAGTTTTTTTTTTATGTTACAATCGCAAATTAAATTTTTATTCAAAGTACTCGTTTGTGATATGGAAACTTATAGTTTGTGTTTTGTAATCAAGGTATTTGTGTAGCTTTTTTTTATAAAATAACAAAAAAAAAAAACTAGCAGTTTCCAGAACACAAACAAGTAAATTAAGTTAAAATAATGTTATTGCAACAAAATTCAATATCTATTTTAGATGTTCACTCAATTTACTCGTTTGTGTTGTGTGAAAACTGTTTGAAATTATCTTCTTTTTTTTTAGATTAAGATTGTACAGAATTACTTCATATTTGTCATATTTGTTTTTTTTCCTATTGAAACATATTTTTGTCGTTATTTAAGAATTTGGAATTTTTGTTAAAGAAAAATTCTTGATAATTTTTATAAATTAACAATTTAAAATAACTAAAATATGTTACTATATATAAAGCAGATTTCTTTATTTACTACAACTAATATTTTGTGTAATTTATGTTTAGAAAAAAATTTTTCATTTTAAATAAAAGATGTTGGTAAATTAAAAATCAAATCTTAAATTTTATTTCTAGATCTTTAGGCTTAACTTGAAAACACAAATATTCAGACCTGTCACACATTTTGTTCGGAATGGTTTCAATTCCGTAGTTTTTTTCCGATCGATTTCGTTTTCCGTGTAATTTATTAATTCCAAAAATATTTAATAATTCTATATTTATGATTTAAATCTTACATCGTTTTATATATTAAATCAAAATGGAAGCTTTTGATACAGAAATTGATTAAAAATTTTAGAAAAACAAATAATTACAAAGAAATATCAATTCCACTTTGAAAACTGAAAGTGGTTTCATTCCGAAAGATATTTTCGTTTTACTTTTTCTGAAGAAGCAAAATACGGAAATTATTCCACTTTCGATCGGAATAAAATTCTGTGACAGGCCTGATTAAATAAAATTTTAGTACATTCATACTTTTTAATGGGAAATGAATAAAGAACTAAAAAAATCAGAAAAAAACTACAAATATCTGACATTTACGACAATCGAGCAAAATTAGTCTGCTCTGAGGTAGCTATTTATCCCGTTTTGTAAATTTGTTCGACTGTTCGTTTTCAAAACCCCTTGATTTGTAGAATATGGGGTTTTTTGTTTTCCTTTTCACTAAGTAGAAATTAAATTAAACAGTGTTTTTGTTTAAACTTTAATTTTAAAACTTTAAAATTCATTTGTAGCACATTCCTCCCTAAATTCTTTTAAATTATTAGCTAATTGTCATCTGGGCTTTCTTTTGTTAAGAATAAGCAATTGTTTAAAAAATTATTCTTAAAATCGATCGAAATTCATCACACCTTTTTAAATCGTTCGTTTTTCATCACATACCTGAATGGATAAAATTCATTGAATTTAGTTAGAGAACATCCACCTTTAGCTGATAATATTAAATTTCATGATTTATTATTTATTTATTTTTCCTTAAATTAAAACAAATTTCCATAAATTTTAACTAAATGTACAGATTTCATGTAATTTGGCATAAAATTCCTATGGGCATCTTTGTTTAAGTGACAGCACCATCATTTGTTTACAACCATGCATACAACAACAATAATAAATGTGGGAGGTAAACAAAACAAAAAAACAAACACGCACACACATCCATTCATAAGTATTTTAACATACAGTGCGTGAAAAAAAATCTTTGAAATAAGAAATAAACAATCAGACAAATTTTAATCGACCATTAATTCTATTTTAGACATTCACATAGAAAATGTTGAAGATTTTTGCTCTAAAATCATGCATTTTTATTAAAATACATTTAAAGAATGTGATTATACCAATGTTGATTACCGATTCGAAACTGTTAAAGGGTAACGGTAACGCTAATTTGTATTATTTCAGCAACGAAATTTTTTAGCGGTAACTGTAGCCAACCTTGGGTTATACTTCATAGTGTTTGCAAAACAATGGAAACTTTTAAAAATCTACAAGAAAGACGACTAAAACAATAATGATATAAATGGTGTTTTATTAAGCGCTTCATGCTAAATATCTAATTTTCCATAATCAGGCTGAATTTGACCGAAGGCATGGGCTATTTTGGCTTTGAGGGCCGCTGTAGTTTGTGGCTTATTCGCATAGACCTGTGACTTAAGGAAACCCCACAAGAAAAGTCTAAAGGGAACATATCCTCCACGTGAGATGACCATGCCCTCAAATCGCTTGTGCAGAATGTGCAATGGGGCATGATCTGTGTGGAACATAGCTCCATTCTGTTGTTGGTGTTCATATCATCCGATTCTGGCCAAAAGAAGTTGGTAATCAACGGTCGCAGTTGGCGATGATGGCCTGCCCAACATCGTTCTCAAAGAAATATGGACCTATGAAGCCACCAGCCAAAATTCACGCCCAACAGTGATTTTTTCGGGATGCATTGAACGCTCTTGGATCTTTTGTGCTCAATTTGAAGGGAATTTGATATTTTCTTCAATTTTCATTCAAGTAGGGCAAAGTTATACTTATGCATATTTGGATATACATATAAACATAATGGGTTTTAGTAATTCTTTAGGAATTGCAATCTTTATTTTTTAAATTTCGAAGAAAATTTAATATAAAGTTACATAAAATTAAAGGAAACAGTCTTAGAGTTATAATAAAATACGAAAAAGGATATTTATGCTAAGTTTTCATTAAAATTTAATGATCGAACATAAGTCACAAAAACTATACTTAAATGTATAGCACAGTTAATCTATTTAACAAAATGATAAAACAACCCCTGAAAAATACCACTAAAAAGACACATTTTAATACACAAGTAAAAAAGTACAGTTACACAGTACACATTAAGTACAGTTGTACAACTAATGGAATTGTTCGACAGCATTTGTATTTAAAATTTCCCATGTGTTATAACAGTTAGAAATCATACCTAAAATTGGCAGCACTGTTTATGAAACGTGTGCTAACAGGATGTTTTGGAAATTTAACTACAAAACAAAACAATTTTCTTAAGGTTTTGGGTGTGCAATTTAATTTAAATCATAAATAATTAATTCTTAATTGCAATTGATTCAATGTAGAATTCGACTCATGTATTGTCCATACCTAATCACTGGTGGGATAAGTTTTTTTAGTTCTAATATTATTTTGTTTATTACCTTAGAGCTCATTTAAAATTGTATAATTACTCTATATATTTATTTTTTACATACATTATATATTTTTATTAGTATTAAGTATACATATATTTATTGGCCAAGAGTGGCTTTTTTATTGCTATGAATAAAATAAAAAAATAAAAATAGTTGATTTAAATAAAAAAGTCGAGAGTTTTAAAAGTCGACTTTTTATTAATAACCGAAAGTCGAATAGTAGACTATCAAAAATTAAAAAAGCCTCCAAGCAGCTGATATGAGCAAAACCATTTTTTTTATATTAAGTTTTTCGTAGCTAGAAATGGGGGGTCTTCAAACCAATCAGTCCCATAAGAAATGCACGGTGTGCGTGTGTACTCATGTTGGATGTAAGCCAGATTTTTGTTTAGCAAATACCAACACCTACATGTGTAATTAGAATAAATAACCATCCGGCATCACCCCTGCAAATTCAACTAGACGTAAATTCTTCTATTTATCATATTTTCTTTCCACTTATCAAATACACAAACCACTTAACAACTGTTCAACAGTATTTAAACCTCAAAAATACAACCTTGTGTTTGTTTACATTTTCGTTTATTTAGTTGCCCAGTTTCGTTAAAGCTTGTCATCTAACTGGTGTGATATTCTAAAGCAGTGTTGTTTTCTAAAATTAATCTAGTAAAAAGTTGTTGATTTTTACATAAAAGTGCTTAATAATATACATTAATATGGATAGTTTTATGGTATCAAAAAATAATTTACAGAAATACAAAATTAAAAATGATATACAAGTGTTAATAAAATGCCATAAAGGCACAACAAAATGATAAGAATGTGAGTGAAATGGAGGAGGGTGTAAAAATAAAACCAAAGTTGTAGATGAAAAAAAAAAAGAAAATTATTAAAATGTGATTAAAAGAAAAAGCATTTAATTGCAATACAAATAATAAAGTAATTAAGAATGATGGAGTTTTAAATATTAAACAAGTATGGTAAGTACTAAGTATAGCAAGCTTGTAACAAATAGAGTTGTGTAGTTAATGAATGACATTTATATTGCCGTCTAAATATACTAAACCACATGCTTCAATTTATTCGTCAATGCTGTAAATTTCTTTCGCTTGTACTCTTTATCATAAACACATTGAAAAGTGAGTGTTTTGCGCAATAAAAATAATACGAATGTGAGTTTGTTATGTATATGAACGTATGCTACTCACAAAACGAGATGGCCATTATACAACATACTGAACTAATGAGCTAAAAGAGCGACATAGTTCATTTGAGTTGAGCTGAAAAAGGGGTAATTTCCCTGAGCTAATAAACCCAACTCTAATAACAAACTATAATCGATTTAGATCCTAAATGTATCATTTTGTTCTGAACCATTACATTTCGTATTACAGTAAAATGATTGACCTTTGCTATGGGTTTTAACAAAGGTTACATAGAATTTAATATGTAGAGTTGGATTTAGTCAAAAAAACTAAAATCTCAAAAAGTGGAACTATTGCGAATAGCGTTTAATTAACCCTGCTGTTAGGTTTGGACCATTTTGGTCAATTTTTTTTTTTTATTTTTTATTACAATTTGCAATGGCTATCGTATCAACTAAAAACATCAGTTCAGGTATTTTTTTCTATTGCAATGTGTTTTCTTAGATTTTAGCAATCTAGGATAGCATCGAACAGAAAAAAATTAAAAGTTACAAATTCTAGGTTATGGACCATTTTGGTCCATGCAATGTATTTTATTCTGTACATGAGTAAAAGTAAGAAAAAAACATGTATGGCTTATTGATATTTTCGCAGCAAGATGAACAAGTTGTTTTTCGTTTCAATTTGCATACAAATCTATTGCATATTATGCATTTGACATCACATTTGGGATTACAACAATTGAAAATTCCCCGTTATCTAGGAGTTCAAATTTATATATCACCGCTTGTATATGGTGCAATATTTGATGTCGAGCCTTGTTATTGAGTCAATAGCTCTGCTGCAAATGGATTTTTAGATTTGACTATCCTTTTCAACGTGTATTCTTCTGATTTGATTCATTTGCAGCCCACGAAGAATTAATTTCTGTATATAAAATAAATGCATTCATTGGGGATATATCAATTACATTTGAAAATACAACATTTGGCTATATATTTGTTTTTCTTTTAGCGCTGTAATAGCGAATCATTTAATCAGCAGTATCAACGCCACCTAAGATAGATAAACGAAACGATTTTTAGCGAAAATATAAGTAATGGCAAAAAATAACAAATCTTAAGTAGATTCATAATAAGAAACGATTGCAGGTTTCTTCTTATGATTATTGAAATCGATTTCTTCTGTTTTGTGCGTGGAGCTCATCAATACGGTACGTTTACTTTTATGGCCGATATACGAAACAAGTGTTGCGATTTCAAGCAAATGCGGTTGTGTATAAAGGAATATATTTTCAAGTTTTTCATATTTTGGTTTTATAAATTGCGGTTGTATTTTCCATACGTATACTGATTTGGAGTCTACAACTGACCAAAATTTAAGCCCATATCTGAGATGCTTTGCAAGCATATACTACCTATTGATGAACATTTTCGTATCAATTATAAAACATTGAAGGATGAGCTTCGCAATTGTCCCATAACTCGCTAATAGGAGCAAACTTGTCACTACTTTTTTGTTGTCCTCTGCTGACAACATCATCAAAGCGGAAAGCACTTATTATCATTGGATGACCAAAACTTGTATCAAACAAACCATGCAAATCTTCGTGGCAACCACTTTCATATATACAAGACCAAATGTATTGTATATACCGATAATCCCAGCAAGAATTAGAACACCAATATATGACCGCAATGATCGTTTTTTCAATGATTATATTTTCTAATCTCGGAGGAAAAAATAACCAAATATCACGGTATCTGGACACCACAAAACATGTTGGACCTGGTGGTAATGATATAATATTCTCTGATGAAGCTCCATTGTGATGTGGTAAAAGAATTGCAATCCAATGCATTTTGCATTTCGCAATGTATAATGAATCCAATATCACTATATTTTTTGAGCTAATATGGAAGAAATTGAAATAACTGAGTCACTTTCAATTAGAATTTCAGCAATAGCACAGCTGTTTAAATTTCGTCGATTTTCCATTTTTTCTTATCCACATGTTTCTGATTATAAATATTTAAAATGTCTGGTCAAAAGAGGTTAATGTCAAATTTCTTATGAAAATTTCAATGTGGACCAAAATGGTCCCTTACCTAAGATTCGTAAGTTTTTTTTTTACCTAACAGCAGGATTAAGAAAATAAGCTTTTATCACTCATATTTCTCACCAAAAATCGATATTTTGCCTGGAAAACTCAAAATATCTTAAATCTGTTATATCTAAGTAAATAAGCCTTAAATTACGAAAATAAGCTCGATCTGCGATCACTCGTATTTTTAACCCCAAATCGATATTTTATATGAGAAACTCAAAATATCTTAAATCTTCTATATCTTCGTAAATAAGCGTTTAATTAAGTAAATAAGCTCGAACTGTGATCACTCATATTTCTCCCTAAAAATCGATATTTTATATGGAAAACTCAAAATATCTAAAATCTTCTATATCTTCGCAAATAAGCGTTTAATTAAGAAAATAAGCTCAAACTGTGATCACTCATATTTCTCACTAAAAATCGATATTTTGTCTGGAAACTCAAAATATCTAAAATCTTCTATATCTTCGTAAATAAGCGTTTAAATGAGAAAATAAGCTCGATCTTTGATCACTCATATTTCTCCCTAAAAATCTTCATTTTATATGAAAAACTCAAAATATATAAAATCTTCTATATCTTCGTAAATAAGCGTTTAATTAAGAAAATAAGCTCGATCTGTGATCACTCATATTTCTCCCAAAAAATCGATATTTTATATGGAAAACTCAAAATATCTAAAATCTTCTATATCTTCGTAAATAAGCGTTTAATTAAGAAAATAAGCTCGAACTGTGATCACTCATATTTCTCACTAAAAATCGATATTTTGTCTGGAAACTGAAAATATCTAAAATCTTCTATATCTTCGTAAATAAGCGTTTAAATAAGAAAATAAGCTCTATCTGTGATCACTCATATTTCTCCCTAAAAATCTTCATTTTATATGAAAAACTCAAAATATATAAAATCTTCTATATCTTCGTAAATAAGTGTTTAATTAAGAAAATAAGCTCGATCTGTGATCACTCATATTTCTCTCTAAAAATCTATATTCTGTCTGGGAAAACTCAAAATATCTAAAATCTTCTATATCTTCGTAAATAATCGTTTAATTAAGAAAATAAGCTCGATCTGTGATCACTCATATTTCTCTCTATAAATGGATATTTTATATGAAAAACTCAAAATATCTAAAGTCTTCTATATCTTCGTAAATAAGCGTTTAAATGAGAAAATAAGCTAGATCTGTGATCACTCATATTTCTCCCTAAAAATCTTCATTTTATATGAAAAACTCAAAATATCTAAAATCTTCTATATCTTCGTAAATAAGCGTTTAAATGAGAAAATAAGCTCGATCTGTGATCACACATATTTCTCCTTAAAAATCTTCATTTTATATGAAAAACTGAAAATATCAAAAATCTGTTTATCTTTGTAAATAAGCGTTTAATTTAGAAAATAAGCTCGATCTGTGATCACTCATATTTCTCACTAAAATCTATATTCTGTCTGGAAAACTCAAAATATCTAAAATCTTCTATATCTTCGTAAATAAGCGTTTAAATGAGAAAATAAGCTCGATCTGTGATCACTCATATTTCTCACTAAAAATCTTTATTTTATATGAAAAACTCAAAATATCTAAAATCTTCTATATCTTCGTAAATAAGCGTTTAATTAAGAAAATAAGCTCGATCTGTGATCACTCATTTTTCACTAAAAATCTATATTTTGTCTGGAAAACTCTTAATATCTAAAATCTTTTATATTTTCGTAAATAAGCTTTTAATTAAGAAAATAAGCTCGATCTGTGATCACTCATATTTCTCACTTAAAATCGATATTTCATATGAAAAACTGAAAATATCAAAAATCTGTTTATCTTTGTAAATAAGCGATTAATTAAGAAAATAAGCTTGATCTGTGATCACTCATATTTCTTCCTAAAAATCTATATTTCATACGGAAACTCAAAATATCTAAAATCTTCTCGAAAATGAGCTGTTAACCATATTCAAAGTGCTCATTAAACTTTATTGTGTTTTTGACACACAAGTTTTCCACTTATACTTAACTACTCTTTTAAAAGCATTACATTTAATAAATCTTAAATTTTTATGTTAATTTTTGTGCTCCATTTCAAGCGAAAAACCAAAAACCATTTAAAAATTATTGAGTGAAAATTCATGTAATAAACTTTATGCCATTTGCATAACAAACATTACAACACATGAGGTAAGTACTTACATATGATGATTTAAGTAAAAGCGGAATTTCACATGACTTTATTTGAGGGGAAAACGGTGAAAAATAAATAAATACACCTAAACATACATGTAGAAAGTAGTAGTAAAAGAAAAGCAAGCTATTTATGACAAAAAAATAAACAAACACCCAACAATTCAGTTTAAATATGCTACATTAAAACAGTTACAACTTAATGGCAGCCAGCAGTAGTAGCTCTAATACACAGACAAAATTTAAAAAAATAAACACATTATGGCCACATAAAATAACATGTAATAAACTCCATCGTAACAGGTAGAAATAGGGGATAAAAACAAAACAGAATAAGAAGAAAAAACAGAAATTATCAACATAGAATTTGTACATGTGGTAGATTTTAACGAGGCCATTATAAAGTTAATTATAAGTGACAACAAAAACATTGTTGGGTTATTTTTTAGCAGGGATGGAAATTGAAAAAGATCGCTTTTTGTTGAGAAATATGAGGGATCACAGATCGAGCTTATTTTCTTAATTAAACGCTTACTTACGAAGATATAACAAATTTTAGATATATTGAGTTTTTCATAAAAAATATAGATTTTTGCTTACAAATATGAGTGATCACAGATCGAGTGCCTTTTTTGTATTGCACGCTCATTTAGAAAGTTATTGAAGATTTCAGATATTTTGAGTTTTTCACATAAAATATCGATTTTTTGTGAGAAATATGAGAGAATACAGATCGAGTTCCATTTCTCAATGTGAAAGAGCTAGTTTTGTTAAAAAATATGAGAAAAAAATTCTCTAGATTTAAATATTACATTGTCAATGCAAATGTTTTAATTTTTATTATTTTATCTATTTGTTACATTTAGTTTTAGTACAATATAAAGTTTCTATTTCCCATCCCTGTCTTAAATAATAACACAGTTACATACACACGCATGATAATACCAACACAAATATTTATGGGAGATGTACTAATAACAATAACAAAATCAAAACAAACACCAAACACACATGCTATCACAGTTGTTGCTTTGTTTACATTAAACCCGTTTACTTATGTATGGATGTGTGTGTAACCTACTGAGAGAGCAAAAAACAAAATGGAGAAGTAAATAGAGTACAGTATAGCGCCTTTTTGAACAGCAATACACAAACAAAATGCTTTCTACGTGAAAAAACAGTTTGTTTTAGGGCCCTGTGTATAATTTTCAGGTTTTCTAGGATTTTAAAGCTGCTCTGTACAGCATCAAATGTGTTTGTTGTGTAATTTTTTGTTTTTATTTCCACACGTTAACAATTCCATATAAAATAAGTTGTGTTGAGATTATGGTCACACTCACACAGGTGTTGCTGCATTTATTGTTGCAATAATTGTGGTTTTTAATGGTTTTAGACATAAAAAATTAAGTTAAACAAGTTTTTGAAACACTTAACTACAAGAATATTTAGTTGACTTTATCATTTTGATTTGCCATAACATTATTATATACAGCTGAGAAGTATAAATTTCGAAGTACTTTAAAATATACTTTATCATTTAATTACTTCATAAAGTCTATTTAAAACTCATTACCTGGTTCATTTATTTGTTTATTTAAAGGCTGTGTATTGTGTGTGTTTGGATTAACTAATTTGATATTTAAAAACTTTTCTTGTAGGTTTAAGACAGAAAGTTGACAACAAGTTTGATAACACTTTTTTTTGGAGAATTTCGAAATATTTTTCTTTCGACAGGAATTTGCTTGTCAACACAAACAAAAAAACTTTGTCTGCTATAGATATTTACATACTTGTAAGTAGGGAAAATTTTTGTATTTTTTTTAAATGGCTTATGTATAATATTTTTTTTAAATGGGAAAGGGTTTTCCACAAATGGTGTTATTTTTATGTGAACTTTTAAGCATTTTGTATAAACAATTTGTTGAATCTGCAGAAATCCTGGAAAGTGTTTAACTCAGATTCTTGCTCTGCTAATTTATGATTAATATTAAGCTGAATCTAAATTTAATTCTATAAAAAATTTATATTTTAAACGACTTAAACAACTAAACTTAACTTTATTTTTTAAAACGAACTAGCGAAAATTTATTTATTTCCATAATTATGATAATAAAGTAACATTATTTTCATCCATTTAAAAATTTTCAATTATTGGCCATTTGAAAAATTTAACGAAACTTTATTTTTTTTAACCGAAGTGACAACATTTATTTTTTTTTTAGTTTTTCTTCAAATTAGATAATGTTTATTTTAATTCTAAAGAAATTTTGAAATTTGGATAAATTAAAAAACTTAACGAAACTTTATTTTTGAAACCAATAGCATTTAATTAGAGTTTTTGCTATATTCTTTAAACATGATTACAAAATATTTTAAACGTAGAAAAATTTAAATTTTTGACGAATTGAAAAAACTTAACGAAACTTAATTTTTTACACCTATCGTCTAAAATAATTTTTTCTTTCATTTTCATTTAAACAAGATAATCATCTTTCTAATATTAAAGAAATTTCTAAGTTTTGGCAATTTAAAAAACTTAACGAAACTTTATTTTCTAAACCGAAATGACTAAATTTATTTTTCTTCTAGATTTTATTTAAATTAGTTAATGCTTATTCTATTTCTAAATACATTTTGAATTTTTGTCAAATAAAAAAACTTAACGAAACTTTATTTTTTGAACGAAAAGCATTTAATGGAGGTTTTTGCTATATTAATGAGGTATTGACATAAAGCTATTTAAATCTAAAAATTTTCTATTTTTGGTCAATTTGAAAAACTTAACGAAACTTTATTTTTTTAACCGAAGTGAAAAAATTTATTTTTTTCCAGTTTTTCTTCAAAGTAGATAAAGTTTATTTTAATCCTAACAATATTTTGAGTTTTTGATAAATTAAAAAACTTAACGAAACTTTATTTTTGAAACCAAAACTATTTAATTAGAGTTTTTGCTATATTCTTTAAATATGGTTACAAAACTATTTAAAACTAGAAAACTTTATATTTTTGAGGAATTTAAAAAACTTAACGAAACTTTATTTTTCACACCTATGTGACTAAAATAATTTTTTCTTTCATTTTTATTTAAACAAGATCATCATCTTTATAATACTAAAGAAATTTCTAAATTTTGGAAATTTAAAAAAGTTAACGAAACTTTATTTTCTAAACCGAAATCACTAAAATTATTTCTTATTTTAGATTTTATTTAAATTAGTTAAGCTTATTCTATTTCTAAAAATATTTTGAATCTTTGTCAAATAAAAAAACTTAACGAAACTTTATTTGTTGAACAAAAAGCATTTGAAGCAAAATTGAAGTATAGTCATGGTATTGACATGAAACTTTTTAAGTTTAGAAAATTTTCTATTTTTGGTTGAAGTAAAAAACTTAACGAAACTTTATTTTTTTAACCGAACTGAATAACTTTATTTTGTTATTCGTTTTATTTAAACAAAATAATTTTCTTTCTTATACTAAAGGAATTTCTATTTTTTGTCGATTTATAAAACTTAACGAAACTTTACTTTTTAAACCGAACCGATTAAATTTATTATTTTTCCAGTTTTTGTTTAAATAAGACAATTTTCTACCTAATGCTAAAGAAATTTAGTATTTTTGTCAAATTTAAAAACTTAACGAAACTTTATTTTTAATATCAAACTGAAAAAAGGTATTTTTATCCATGTATAAAGCTTACAGCTTTCTCTTTTATACACTACAGAAATTTATCATTTCTGCTCATTGAAAAAGATCTTAACAAAACTTTATTATTTCAAGTTAAACTAGTTAAAGTGATTTTCTTTCATATTCATTTAATTAAGGCTAATAAATTGTATAACATTCAAAACCACCACCTTTTAAAACACTTATTTCTATTAGCATTTCCTTAAACTGCCAACAAACAGCTCAGTTACGAAAACTTTATTCTTTCTTCCCTGGATTATTTTAAATGTATACAAATTTTCTTTGCATAACTTTTAAAATGCAACTTTCTATGTACATACGTACTTTCATTTAACATCTAAAGCTTATTTCTTTTGAGACCTTTCTTGCAAATATTATCGTTTACACGTATCATAAGTCGTCATAAGCATATGTGTGTTTACCAAGTTAAAAAGTTCCAAGTGTTTTTTAACGCTCTTAAATATGCAGCACTTTTTAGAAGAATATCGAAAAAAGTCAAAAATTGTTTATGCCAAAGAATGCAGGATTTTATTTTATGTTGATTTTCATGATTAAATGAAGCTTGATAATGTATTTTAGAAAAGTTTTGCTAAGGAATTTCAAATATTTTTTTTGAAAAACACATTATATTATACTTTGAATATGTTTTGCATATAATTTGAATGTTACATATTGTATCAATTGTAAATCAGGTGAATATTTTATTAAAAATATTTGGGTTTTGGTTTGGAGAGACAAAGAAAGAAATTTTGGATATGAAGTCTTTTATATTTGTAAACAAAGTATCAAAAGAACACAAATTCTGGTGAAAATGGATACAGAAAATATTCGTAATGAGCCTGAGAGCCAACATTTATTAACTCTTATCCTTTGAAAGCTTTACGAAAAGCTTTGGGAAGATTATTAAATGCTTTGAATTTGGAAATTAACTTGCAAAAGATGGAAGCAAGTTATTCGCAATGGTTCGACACCGTAACTTACCTGGACTTTAAACATTTTTGTGGCGTTCTCTGACATCGTGTCTGCCATACAAGTAATGAATCTAAAATAGAAATCTTCAAGACCCTATTTAAAATCAATAAGCAGTCGTGAATTAACTGCTGCTATTCTGACCTTATTATACACAAAGGTTGTTACTCAAAGATGCCTACTCTTTCAAAAGATCTAAAATCAAAGGATAGATGTAAAATCGAGTTACCGTTGAGTTATTTGACGAACTCCTAAAATAAGATCGCATAGGATTGAAGGGGTCATTCCGCTTGACCTCTAGGTCTTACAAACTACATTGAAACTGCAATCCACAGAATGATTTGGAGCAGTTTGGAGGATTGGATGGATGATTCCTGAAGTTAAACGAAGTCTGTGTAACTTTTTAGTAGATTTAGTAGTATAAATAGGAATTATAATGCCCAGCGATTCGGTATATGTTCTGCTGGTAAAACAATTAACTATTTATACGCCAAATAGGGCAACCAACCTATTTGTTAAAACCGTCATTCAATATTAAATAATATATTTGTATTCCCAACTGCACAAGGAATTTTCGATTATTTATCTATACAGTTCGTGGAGAGTCCTTCTTTCCTCCTTTCTCTTAGTCTTTCTCAAAAACCATCTGTGTTTAAGATCTCTTGTAAACATCATCTATTTTAGCTCTATTTGTGTCAGGAATATTGAAATAATATTTTTATTAAAGTCCACTTTCGGCGAAATGTGGTACTGCAATGGTATATGTATGTCTGAGAATGTCATGCCATCTCTCTCAGTGATAGAATTGAAACAAAAGCTAAGGATATGTCGACTATTTCCATATATGTAAGGACTCTGTTGAAATTATTGTGAAGCTGTATAGATCGTTACATTGGTGAATCGCAGTGATATAATGTGTTAACGTGGTTTTGGTAGAGGAGCAAAGAACGATGAATATTTTTTTTAAATGTGGGCAACAAACTCACTTGTCATTGGTGCAAAAACGTTACGAAGAAACATATTGTTACGATCAGCTGTAAATGGTGAGGTTCTGTTGGTTATGTGCTCAACTGAACAGACACTTCAAATTCCTGTACTATGGGCGCAACTACTATCTATAGGGTGGTAAACCTTGGGACTCACAAATTGGTATTTTATAACCCCTGCTGCGGAATCTTGCAATAAATAGTCTACTTGTTGAAATCGATTCTATGTTATCGTGGAAGTGTTTGGAAAATATTCGCACACTCTTTACTTTGATCACCAGGAGTAGTCTGAATCGTGTAAATTGTCGAGGATCTCATGGATCTAATGGCGTGGTAGTAACTTTGTCCGGTAGACTAAAATATATGGATGTTATCCTGGATTCGAAGTTATTTTGTAATCAGATGGCCCTTCGACATGGTGTTTAACACCCAACTAAATTATAAAGCTCCTGTTTGGTGGATAGCTCTTGCCAAATCCAACTACCCTTTAATATAATTCCATGTACTTCGGCACTGATGAACACAGCTGCTTTTCGCACCACACATAAGGGCACTTTAATCTTACGGCCAGAAAAATTGCTTTCAATGTTGCCATAAGTTCCTCCAGTTTTATAGAGGCATATGACCTGAGGAAATTTAACCATGCAACCTTATTAGGCTGTTTAATGGGACTCCCCGACAACAATGACTATTACACTTCGACTTTAAGTGTTTCGAACACGGATGGAAGGACTGCGGGCAACCATTTCAAATCTGAATTGATGGTTTGAAATTTAAAGTAATAAGTTTAACGCGTTTGTCTTTAAGACTTCTAGACCAGTATAGTGTTCTTCTAAGATTTAAGCTATGAGTAGGACCGCGAACTTTCTGAGGTTTTAGCGAATATAATGGGTAAATATTCGGTTTTACAGAGATACTTAGTAATTCCGCCTGAAATCTCATATGAGTGTCTAAGCGATATCTAATCTGGTCATAGAATTCCGGGTATCTCTGAACGAGACGGAGAGACAATATACAGTTTCGATCTGTATTGGGGATTTACTGGACAAAAAGTACCTGACAGACTAGTTGGTTGGTCGTCATACTTGATAAACATTTCATATGATCGACTACTTGTACCAGTCATCACCGGTCACATTGTATGCTTTACATTAAATCTCCCAAAATGACTTCGGTAGGAGTTGTCATGATGAAGGAGCACCCCCGCTACATCTGCCAGTCTCTGGCTGTACAGGGATTGACGATGTTGGATGTCTTCTTCTTGTACGACCTGACGAATCTCTCTGAGACTGAAGTCAGATGAAGCGACCGACGGGATGGTATGGTTGATGACTCAAATTGGTTGGCTAAAGGGAATTGCTTTCCTCTGCCGGACTACTACCTAACCAGGTATATAATGACTAAAAATATGTTGAATTAGTTGCGTTCGGTACTGGTTTCCTGTGATGGTCTGGCAAAATTTCAGCAAATACAGAGCATTACCTTAGCGCCATGGATATTTAGCTTTGTGTCGATTCGGCTGTTTAGCCGGGCTTCACATAATATCTCTTACGCTTCAGATTATCGTAATGGATCCATTTTTAATCGCAACCTTAGTGAAACCTTTGCATGAGTAAGTTCCGTGCTACCACACTCTCAACATAATACTCAATGGGTTGTAGGTTTAGGATTATATCCAAGGTCGCCTGCTAATGGCACCTGTTATACCCAGACATGTATTCCTTTGAGCTTTGTTGAGTATAATCCTATAGCTAGTTTTCCTCATTGCCTCCCACCACACCGTACAACCAGGTCACACTAGGATACTGTATGAGGCAGGTCTTATCGGTCAGGACATCATTCCTTCTGAAATTTCTGATCATACGGTCACGACCTTCAACTTCGGTACCTCACCCCCAGTAGAGATAATTGGTTAGGATCCGATCAACTGTTCAATGGGGGTGCAGTTTTCACTGACGGATCCAAATGGACTCTGGTACATGAGCCGGGGTTTATTTGGTCGACAAGGATATCAAACGTTCATATAGACTCTCTAACGAGAGCAGCGTTTTCAAGGCAGAGATCTTCGCGATCTGGAAAGCCACAGAGTTGATAAAGGCACACTTCAATTAGAGGTCTGTAGTGACTATATACTCAATAAGATTGTGTTGGGCAACGTGTCACTGTGATATACAGGGAGATAATCTAGCATATGAAATGGCCAGACTTGGTTCTGATTTAGATCATTTTAACGAGGGGTAAAACCTCTCAGGTTAATATTAATATTACAGGTTAATATTTGAAAGATTTCGTGACTCCACCAACCAATCCTGGAGCAGTAGGACGGTTTGAAAAGTGTTTAGGGCATTTTGGAAAAAACTGAATGCAAATGCAACCAAGACACTGATTGAGTTGGATAGGTGTTGCCTCAGGATTATAGTAGGAGTTATAATCGGCCATTGCTCAATTGGGGCCTTCAAAGGTAAATGGGATAATGGCACACAGGATTTCGATTTCGATGTGTGGGGATGTAGAGAAGCTAGACACAGTATATTATGTGCAACTGGTGAGGAAAAGATTTCTGGATGAACTCGGTAGTGTTACTGGCTGTAAAATGAGTAACATACTAGGTTTTATTAGGGGAATAGGTTGGCTATTCAAAGGACGTTCTACAGTGATTTTAAATCCGTAACAAAATCCTTCTTTTTCTTTTCCTATGCGGATTTGGATTCTTTTTCTTCACATTCTCTCTTTACTATATATGTCTCTTGAAGGGAATCACAATGGACCTTACGGTCCAAAATAAACTAATGATTCGGTGCTAAATCTTTCAAGGTCTCTCGGCTTCAATTTGTATGGTACCCAATTTCCTGCTTTTGGATGACTTCTGCTGTTCGCAAACATTTCGAAATTGCTGCTTGAGTAGCTCCCAACGATTTTGCAAGCTCTTGCTGAGTTTGTCAACAATTTTCATGGATAAAGCCTGCAATTCTTGGTATTCAAACTTTTTTGTCTGGCCTGGGTTTTTATCTTCCGTGTCATAATCAACACTTCTGAACCGCACTTTGAAACCGATGGAACACATTCACCATAAGCTTTGGTGAGCAATTGGTGTTCTTCAGCGACACGTTTTTTTCAAATTGAAGAAGTAAAGCAAAACTTGCCGCCTATGATGCTTTGTTTGTAATGAATTCGACATTTTCGAAGCAAGAAAACTTAGTTCTTTGCATTATAATATTCAATAACTCAGTGAGAATAAATGAGAGATATATATTGTTACGAATGTGCAATAGCGATTTGAATTTAACGGTCTGCAACATTCATCATGTTTATGAACACGTTCATTAGTGGAGGCTTCTACTTATCAACAGTGTTGATGGCATGCGGTTACTAGCATTGTTTGTAAGTATGGCAACACTAAATGTATAAGCAGCTAACGTTGACTCGAAAGCTCTAGAAATCGAACATACTAGTTGACCGTTAAGAACAATCTCGACCACTCGGATGAAAATGGCAGTGCGTATAAATAGTGACTGCGGTTGCTTTAGTGAGTTGAGTTGATCATAAGCGCTGTTAGAGTTAACATCAACTGTCTTGTACGTGTATACTTGTACATTATAAAGTGTGTGTGTGTGTATTTAAAGAGTTGTTACAATTTTAAACTACTAAACGGCTTTTATTTGCAATCAAAAGTATCTGGTTTATTTAAAGGAAATAAACACCCGTTTTTAAAAGGTAAAATGAATTAATTGATAATGAATTCGTTTGCTAATATTAGAGATACTGTAAAGATTCTGAAAACTCAAAAAATCTATTCTATCAATATTGAAAGGTTATTGAATCAGTAGTTGGAAATTTCTAATTAGACGATTGAGGTTATTAAATAAAAACACATTTTGAAATTTTAAGTAGTTTTTTGGTTTTTTTTTTATTTAAGTTAGTTTTTTTTTATTTGAGTTTTTCAAAATTAAATTTTTAAATTCTCCATATTTTTTAGTTTTTGTAATATAATAATCAATTCAATATAGTTGGGTTTTATACATATACGAGTTAATAATTTAGTTTTGTTTATTTTTTCTATTTACATTTATAATAAATATATAATTTTTGGGGCTTTTTTTGTTGTTACATAACGAAAATAGTTAAATATTTATTTCTGCTGTTAATAAATATTTTTAATAAATATATGTATGTTTGTGTATAATTTTATGAAATATTTTTATTTTATTTAGAGAGAGAGTTTAACATAAAGTTTTGTTTTTAATATTTTTGTTTTTGAGGATTTTAAACAGACAAAATTGAACATTTAATTTTTTAATTTATTTAAATTTTTGTTTTAATTTTTTCTACTTCAATGATGGTGTAAATTAAAAAAAAAAATAATAAATAAAATACATTTTGTTTAGTTTAAAGAAAGTTTTTTGTTTTTATTTAATACAATACTAGAACATTTTGATTATTTAATACTTAGACAAAAAGAGTTTTAGAATGTTTTTTTTTTTTAATATTTTATTTTAGTTTGGTAATGAGCAGCTTTTAAAACTTATTTAATTTAAAAAAGAAGAGAGCAAGATAGTAAAATTTATAGCAGAGGTCGTTTGGTATATTTTAAAAAAATTAAATTTTTTTTGTTTTTTTTTTCTTTAAAAGGGGCCAAATTTTTTTTAATATTTTTTTAATTATACTAAATTATTCTTTTTTTTTTAGTTGTTGTGTTTGTTATATACAATTTCCTTTTTTATTTAAAATAAAAATTATAAAAAAAATTCAAATATTTTTCTAACAAAATTTAAATAAATTCAATAAATAATAATTCGATTTTTTTGTTATGAATATTGTTAAAGTTTATGGACTTTATATTTATTTAATAAGTATTATTATTTTATGTTGTAAATACTTTTTTGGTTTTCTTAAATTGTGTTTATTTTTTTTGCTTTAAATATTATTGGTTTTTATGTTTATATAATAGTATGATGAATATTTTTCCAAAAGATGTTTAATTTATTTTCCGCCATCATTTTTTTTACATATATTAAAATTCTGCCTTAAATTCGAAATCCTTGCATTCAAATTTAGAATTTAGTCTTTGTTTTGGTGATTAAGAGATTTGTCTGCCACATCATTAACCACTTCAGCTACTTTGTTCTAAAACATGAAGATACAAAAAAACAAAACATCAAAATCCATATTACCCAAATGTTAATAACTCTTTATACCTTTTGTTCTCCCTCATTTTTGGCCTTAATCTCCTTGTCTAACACTGAACTTCTGCCACCAGTGCTGCGACCCCAACGTAAACGCAATGGTCCTGGTTTGCGTATGGCTCTTTCAAACTCATTCATATCCTCTTCCGCTGTATCCATAGCCTCATTATCCTGACTACCGCCATAATTATTCAAAGACATCAATAAATTTCTCAACTTTTGTGAATGCATCAGATTGTTATAGAAATCATCTTCGGAATTCGATAAAGCCACATCATTATTTTCATCCCCAGACTCCAATAAATCATTATCATTAGCGGCATTTAGTGATTGAAAAGGTAGACTGCGTCCAAACCTCAAACGTTGGGGCTTCCTTACCACACGATTGTAATAAGCATCATAGACATCATTGTAATCTTCATTATTTTCCGGGGTCTGTTGGCCATTCATGAGAATATCGTAGGCACTGTGCATGGGCATAGAGGGATCACTGCGGCGTCCGAAACGTAATCTCAAAGAAGGAGACCTTATAGGCTTTTGATTTACTTCGCCAAACCAACGTTTTTCGGGGGTTTGAGATAATAGATCGGGATCGCTGCGACGTCCGAAACGTAACCGTAGAGAGGGTGATCTTTGGGCTTTACGTTCGACCTGGTGGTTGGGGAAAACTACGGGTCCGGCATATTCACGTTGTAGGAGATTGTTGTACAGGTTGTTAAGAGAAGCTAAAAAATTATAAGAAAGATATTTAATTAAGTAATATATATTTAACTGTAAGAGAACAATAATATAACTGCCAGAGAACTAGAATAAAACTGACACTAGAAGTAAAAAAAGTCTGAACTAAAACTAAACTTGAATCTGAACTAGAATCTGAACTAAAACTAAACTTGAATCTGAACTAGAATCTGAACTAAAATCAAAATGCGAATCTAAACTAGAATCTGAACTAAAAACTTAAAATTTGAACTTGAATGTGAACTAGAATCTAAACTAGAATCTGAACTAGAATCTGAACTAGAAATAGAACTGAACTAGAACTGAACTAGAACTGAACTAGAACTGAACTAGAACTGAACTAGAACTGAACTAGAACTGAACTAGAACTGAACTAGAACTGAACTAGAACTGAACTAGAACTGAACTAGAACTGAACTAGAACTGAACTAGAACTGAACTAGAACTGAACTAGAACTGAACTAGAACTGAACTAGAACTGAACTAGAACTGAACTAGAACTGAACTAGAACTGAACTAGAACTGAACTAGAACTGAACTAGAACTGAACTAGAACTGAACTAGAACTGAACTAGAACTGAACTAGAACTGAACTAGAACTGAACTAGAACTGAACTAGAACTGAACTAGAACTGAACTAGAACTGAACTAGAACTGAACTAGAACTGAACTAGAACTGAACTAGAACTGAACTAGAACTGAACTAGAACTGAACTAGAACTGAACTAGAACTGAACTAGAACTGAACTAGAACTGAACTAGAACTGAACTAGAACTGAACTAGAACTGAACTAGAACTGAACTAGAACTGAACTAGAACTGAACTAGAACTGAACTAGAACTGAACTAGAACTGAACTAGAACTGAACTAGAACTGAACTAGAACTGAACTAGAACTGAACTAGAACTGAACTAGAACTGAACTAGAACTGAACTAGAACTGAACTAGAACTGAACTAGAACTGAACTAGAACTGAACTAGAACTGAACTAGAACTGAACTAGAACTGAACTAGAACTGAACTAGAACTGAACTAGAACTGAACTAGAACTGAACTAGAACTGAACTAGAACTGAACTAGAATTTGAACGCGAAGTAGAATGTGAACTCGAATTTGAACTACAATTTGTACAGGAATCAGAACTGGAATCTGATCTAGAATCATAAGTAGAATCTAAACCAGATTCAAATCTAGAGGATTATCAAAAAATCCACTCTATCAAAAAATTATATTTCTAGTTTTATTTTTATTGAACTTACCTTCATCTCTTAACACTTCTGCTGTAGTGTGAGCCCACAACATGAGGAATGTCCCCAAAGTGAGTTTATAAATTAATTGACTTTGGAAATGCATTTTTATTATTATCTGCAAAGAAATACGTATATATAAATTAGTCACATTTTCTACAAAAAATTAAAACTGTATTTAAAATGTAAATTAAAATTTCATATTGGTTTAATTGTTTCAAGTTTTTAAATCTTAATAAAAACGTTATGAAATTGTGTTTATAAATGGAATTTTGAATAGTAATATCAGTTTTTATATAGGCTTTCTAAAATGTTAATTGGTGTCTTAACCATTTTAAAATTTTACGAGTTTTGGGAATTTTAGTGAGATTTTTCTTTAATTAATATTAATCATACGCCATAGAGCTATTTAAGTTAATTTTGCTGTTTTTATAGGAAACTTTAGGGGATTTTTATAGTTTTTTAAACTATTAAGCTTTTGCTTAGTAAAATTATTATTTTTCCTCATTATTGTTTTTGATTTATCAGGGTTTTATTTGGAAATTTTTGACTCATTTTTCATTTCTTAAATTTATAAATCTAATTTTAACTATCTGTAATTCTTAGCTATTTATTTACCTTTACTTTTAACAATATTTGCTTTTACTTTTCCTTTTTGAAAATCAAAAATGTTCCTAAATGTCATCTAATCATACAAATTCAAGCGTAATGTTTTGTCTTACATTTATTTTGATTTTTCTTTGTTTTAACAAATAAATTGTATTTATGTTACTGAATTTCCTGCTGGTATTTATTCAGATTTTCAAGAAAGCAAAAAAAGAAAAACATGACTTCCGGTTGCAAAAACTTTATGCTTAAGAACTTTAACATGTTTTATCTTGACTTGTAGTGTTTTGATCTCTTTTGGCTTTCTACGTAAAGCATATACTTACACATGCTTTCTTATGCAGCATACAATACAATCAAAAGTATAAGAGTTTTTTTTTTTTTATTTAACACTACAAAACAATGCAAACAAATTTTTCGCCATAAAAATAACAAAAAAGCTGAAGTATGCAATTTATAAAAATGCTAAAGAACTTTAAAAAAAAAACAAGAATAACAAATTCGTTATATGATTGCCATTTCAAAAATGGGATTTTTATAGGGTGCAGCTGTTAAAAGAAAAAAAAACAGCTCAAAAGTCAGGTCACAGAAGCCACCAGAACAATTGTAATACACTTATGTATTGATGATGATGATGCTGCTGCTGGGTGATGGTTGGTGATTGGGTTGAAGATGTTTTTGAAACATGCAAATAATATAAAAAATAATAAAAATACCAGTCATATGTAGAAATGCTTGAAGTGTAAAACATGTTCAAGCGTGTTTAAGAGCAAATGTTTCTAAATAAAAATTGAGTTTCTGTGTTTGCTAGATAATTTTAGCCAGTTATTTTTAACAAATAGGTAACTACTATTCTTATTTAACAGATTTCCTCAAATTATGACATTTCTGTTTTTTTCCTTACATATTTTCTAAAGTGTTTTAACTGGCTTTTAACTAAATATGTAATTTAAACACATTTTGTTTGCAGCTATTATCTTTTACTCTTAGTTTTTGTTAAACAAAGTTATAATTTATTCATAAATTACAAGAGTTTTATATAGAATGAAGCAGTACATACTCTTAAGCATGTTGCAAAATCATATATACACGCACTTGCATGCAAGTACAGAGTTTATGCATGAGATTTGCATCTGTATTGTTTCCTTTTTATAGTCTTTATGCAACACTTAACTGCTTGTCTTATGTATATAGTTTTACAAACATATATGTACATGCGCCAAATTATTGTAAGAAATCATGCCATCATGCCAGCAGGAGCGTCTAACTAAGACTGTAGGCTACAGCTTGCACTAAACTATATAAAGTATCTTTGTTTATCCTAGCTACAAACTATTTCTATAATTTTATCCTTAAAGTATGCTATACATGTTAAAGTAATTTTGCTGCTGTAAACATAGATTAAAAGAAGTAGAGCATTTAGAACTAGGAGTGCTAGAAACAACTAACTGAAGCTTTTTTGTACACAAAAGAATGTTTGATTTATAAACTACTTTATAGACACTTGATTTCAACTATGACTTCATATAATTTTACAGTTACAACACACAGAGAGAGGGAGAGAAGAGAGTAACACATACACACATAATCAGTAAAAAGGACTTACTAGAAGCTTAAACTGCACTAAATATAAAAAGCTACGATAGAAGCCTAAACTGGACTAAAGAAACCATGATTAAAGATCAAACTGGACTAAATAAAAATCTATGATAGTAGCCTAAACTGCACAAAATAATAAACCATGATTAAAGCTAAAACTGGACTAAATAATAATCCACGATTAAAGCTCAAGCTTGACTTAATAATAAACCATGATTAAAGCTAAAACTGAACTAAATATAAAAAGCTACGATAGAAGCCTAAACTGGACTAAATAATAAACCATGATTCAAGCTCAAACTGGACTAAATAATAAACTACGATTAAAGATCAAACTGGACTAAATAATAAACCATGATTCAAGCTAAAACTGGACTAAATAATAAACCGCGATTAAAGCTCAAACTTGACTTAATAATAAACCATGATTCAAGCTAAAACTGGACTAAATAATAAACCACGATTAAAGATCTAACTAGACTACAATAAACCACGATTAAAGCTCAAACTTGACTAAATAATAAACCACGATTAAAGATCTAACTAGACTACAATAAACCGCGATTAAAGCTCAAACTTGACATAATAATAAATCACGATTAAAGCTCAAACTTGACTAAATAATAAACCAGGATTCAAGCAAAAACTGGACTAAATAATAAACCACGATTAAAGATCAAACTGGACTAAATAATAAGCTAAGATTAAAGCTAAAACTGAACGAAATAATAAACTACGATTAAAGCTTAAACGTGACTAAATAATAAACCACGATTAAAGCTCAAAGTGGACTAAATAATAAACCACGATTAAAGCTTAAACTGGACTTAATAATTAACCATGATTAAAGATGAAGCTGGACTAAATAATAAACCACCGTTAAAGATCAAACTGGACTAAATAATATACCATGATTCAAGCTCAAACTGGACTAAATAATAAACCACGATTAAAGCACAAACTTGACTAAATAATAAACCATGATTCAAGCTAAAACTGGACTAAATAATAAACCACGATTAAAGATCAAACTAGACTAAATAATAAGCCATGATTAAAGCTAAAACTGGACTAAATAATAAACTTAGAAACAGGACTAACTAAACCAGGATAAAAGCTTAAACTGGACGAAATAATCATTCAGCATTGAAGCTTAATCTTTCTTTATAAAACATTCACGTTTAGTGTTTAAAAGATCCGTGATTATGACCTTAAACTTTCTTTATAAAACATCCAGGTTTAGATCCCTGATTAAGCTTTCTTTATAAAACATCCACGTTTACTGTTTAAAATATCGGTGATTACGACCTTAAACTTTCTTTATAAAACTTTCATGTTTACTGTTTTAAAAATTCTTGATTATGACCTTAAACTTTCTTTATAAAACATCGGCGATTAGTGTTTAATAGATCCGTGATTATGACCTTAAACTTTCATTATAAAACATCCATGTTTAGTGTTTAATAGATCCTTAAACTTTATTTATAAAACATCCGCGATTAGTGTTTAATAGATCCATGATTATGACCTTAAACTTTCATTATAAAACATCCACGTTTAGATCCGTGATTATGATCTTAAACTTTCTTTATAAAACATCCACGTTTAGCGTTTAATAGATCCGTGATTATGACCTTAAACTTTCTTTATAAAACATCCACTTTTAGAGTATAAAGATCATTGATTATTGCCTTAAATTTTCTATATAAAACATCCACGTTTAGAGTATAAAGATCAGTGATTATTGCCTTAAATTTTCTATATAAAACATCCACGTTTAGAGTATAAAGATCATTGATTATTGCCTTAAATTTTCTATATAAAACATCCACGTTTAGAGTATAAAGATCAGTGATTGTTGCCTTAAATTTTCTATATAAAAAATCCACGTTTAGAGTATAAAGATCAGTGATTGTTGCCTTAAATTTTCTATATAAAACATCCACGTTTAGAGTATAAAGATCAGTGATTGTTGCCTTAAATTTTCTATATAAAAAATCCACGTTTAGAGTATAAAGATCAGTGATTATTGCCTTAAATTTTCTATATAAAACATCCACGTTTAGAGTATAAAGATCAGTGATTATTTGCTAAAATTTTGTTTAAAAAATATCCACGATTGCTGTTAAAAAGATCCTTGAGTATTAACTAAAGTTTTCTTTGGTCTCCTCTTATCTACCTCTTAGATCATTAGAAGTAAAACTGAATATTTATTAGTTGGAAAGCAGAATTGCTGTGGCTTTCAATAGAAAAAAGTAAAACATTTTGTTGAGTTTATTAAATACAGCCAATATTTATAATTTTCATGTTAATTAATGTTAATCATACGTTTAGTATGCCGAATTGTAAAATAATATTAATATGTATAGAACTTTTAAACAACTAAAGCGATGTGGACAATATTTATGGCATTAAGACGCAAAGTATTAAGATTTCATAAATTTAATGGTTGAGTTATCTAGCTTAAACACAAGTGGTGATTTAGTGGGCAAATATTAAATGCCTAAAAAAATTTTCAGTTACTGTTTTGAGTCTAACAAAACTGGGAGTATAATATAAAATGTGGACTTAATAAAGACCTACGATTGAAGTTAGAACTATGCTAATTTGTATTTTGCTTTAGTGTTTGCTTCATTTTCTTTATGAGATTAACAGTAATCTTCTAAAAGTATGCTGCGCCTCTGTTGCTACTTTACCATGTATGTTTATTTTAAGTAAAAGTGTTTTCAAGTGTTCCAAAAACAAACAAGAACATTTATGCAAGAAAGCAAATTTGTTTAAAAAAATTTTAGTTTTTTTAAGCAAAAACCAATTGGAAAAATTTTGAATTTGAAATAAATTATTTGAAAATTTTTTGGTTAGAAATGCATAAAAGTTTGTTGTTTGTAGTATGTTTCAAAAGTATTTAAGTTTGTTGTTTAAATTAATATATATATGGAAATTAATTTGGTGTTACTTTTTTGAAATGCTTATGATTTAGTCTCTTAAATAATGGAAAATAAATGTGGGAGTTTTTATTTCCTTTCTTTTAAAAATTGTATTTCAAGTTCCGCATCAGTAAAAGTAAAGTTTGTTGGCTTATAGAAAAAATATTTATTAAGGGATTTATTTTAGGTCTTATTTTTCTAGTAGCTTATGGTGTTTTTTATTAGATGTTGAGAAATAAATCTGAAATTTTCAATTTTTTTTTGGAAATTTGTGGAAGTTTTTTGTTAAAAATTTTTTTTTTACTGTTTTATATAAAAATATTTTATTAAGAAAATAAATTAAAGTTTTATTTTTATAGTAGCTTAAGATGTTTTTTATTGGACAATGGGAAAAAAATTTTCAGATTTTTAAATTTTTAAAAATTTTTTTGATGAAATTTCCTCTTGGGTTTCTCATATGCTAGTGTTAACATAATATTTGTAGACATTTTATGTGTAACACTTTTCTTTTATAGCTTAAAGAGCTTGATAAGCTACTGAAAACAAAACATACACAGTTTTAAAAACGTTTTTTTATAATAATAATGAAAGAAAAACTTTAATAATGTCAAATTCCAGCCAGTAATTACATGACGCAATTGAAAATAAAAACAATGACAATCTTAAAATAATTTGAATTATTTTGAATTCCTTTAAATTAATTTTAAAGTCCTGCATTGGTATGAGTATTAAAAGTCTATCTAAAGCCCTCCATACGTATAAGTATTGGAACTGTAATTAATATCAATCATACCACATGTTGTTTATAACACCAAAAGTAAGAGAATTTGAATTTTTTAAGCATTAATCTCAAAATTTAGTTGTTTTTTTTTTTTGGTGACATACTTCTTAACTAAAAAGTAATTAATGCCCAGTCATGGAAAAAGTCAATTCTTATACCAAGTATTTGTTTTTAATTATACCATTTTAAAATGCTTCATATATTTTTTTTGCTTTCGCCAGCTAAAAATAACTCATGTGTCATTACTCAAGATTGAAACATACACTCGTTATGAGTATGTGTCTGTAGAGTTTTTCTTTTTTCAGACGCCAAAGATCAATGGAAATACTGCTGACTTTAAAAGGCTTAGAAAAACGGAAGGAAAGCAATAGACAGATAGAGCGTCATAAAAATAAATGATGATAAATCATTTTATATCACTTATATATGACAGACATTTCAAAAACATTATTGACTTAAGGATTCATAACAGCCTGTCATTGAATTGTGTTTGTAGAGTAACTGTAGACAAACTCAATCTCTAGGGAGGGATATGGATAGTATGGTACTGTTAGGCATAGGACATGCAGTTCATGTTGTAAATATAACATTAAACAGCACATGTTAACTGATTTATTATTTGTTATAAGACTTACAACATATTTTTAAAGATTTTAGGGTTAATAATAGTTTAACTCTTTAAGTTAAAGACTATTTGCAGCTTTAGCTTAAGCTATTTAAGGCGAAAAACAATATTAATTATTTTGTTAACGCAGAAAAGCTTATTTTAAATAAATTCTTTAATTAATATTAATCATAAGTTTAAAGGGACAAATTAAGAAAATATTAAAATAAACTTTTAAAACAATAACAATTTATGGAAATTAAGACAATAATTAATATATAACAGTAAGATAAACTGATAAAAATAATAATATTATTAAAAAACTTAACAAATTTAAAACTTTTTTTAAAAATTAAAAAAAAAATTTAATTTCACTTTTTTTAAATTTGATGTTGTATTTAAGAACTAATATCACACTAAATGTATAGATGAGAATGTTTTTAAGTTCGCTGAATATTAAGCTTTTAACTTTAGTAATAAATTTTAATTTATCTTAATTAGTTTAGAAACTGCGGAACATTTTTCAAACCAACCTCTCAATTAATATTAATCATACGTCCCCAGCTACAAATTAAGAAAATGTTTAAATAACCTTTTAGATACAAAAAATAATTGAAATAAATACAGAAATTAATACATAACAGTAAGATAAACTAATAGAAATAATAATATGATTAAAAAACCTTAAAAATTTTGAAAAATAAAAAAATAGATAATTTTATATTTGAGTTTTGACGTATTATTAAGCAACTAATATTGAAGGAAATGTATAACTAATAATGTTTTTAAGTTTTAGGAATATTTGTCTTTTTTCTTTAGTTTCAAATTTCAATTTATCTTGTTTAGTTTAGAAACTATAGGCAATTTAACAAAGCAACCTCATAATTAATATTAATCATACGTCCACAGGTATCAATTAAGAAAATCCTGAAATAACATTTTAAAACTAAAAAACTTTGTTAAAATTAATACGGAAATTAATATATAACAAAAGTATTGACAAATAGAAATAATAATTCCATAAAAAAGTTAAACAATTTTAAGAATTAAAAAATTCTTAATTTGAAATTTTAAATTTTTCAGTTTGCTATAAAATTAAGGCATTAATATATAACTAAATGTATAACTAAGAATCTTTTTGAGTTTACAGAACATTTAGCTTTGAATTCTAGAGTCAAACTTTAATTAATCTTGTTTAGTTTAGAAGCTATAGGAAATTTATCGAAACAACCTCCCAATTAATATTAATCATACGTCATCAAATATAAATTAAGAAAATATTAAAATATCATTTCAAAAACTCAAAAATTTAATAAAATTTATACCGAAATTAATATAAATCTTTAATATAGACTAAAACAATTTAATTTTAAACAAGTTTACAAAATTTTCAAAAATTCATAAATTTTCCTGTTTTAAATTATGATTTGTTTTTAAGTTCGCAATATCTAACTTAATATATAAATAAGAATAGTTTTATATTTAAGGAATATTTGTCTTTTAACTTCTGTTGCAAATTTTAATTTATCATGTTTAGTTTAGAAACTGTAGGCAATTTAACAAAGCAACCTCCCAATTAATATTAATCATACGTCAACATTAACAAATTAAATAAATGTTAGAATAACATTTAAAATCACAAATATTAAAACAGAAATTAATATAGAACATTAGTACAGAATAAAAGAAATAATAAATATAAAAAAGTAAAAAAATAAAAAAAGTTTATTTGATATTTTTTAGATTCGATATGTAATTAAGAAACAAATATTTAACTAAATGTATAAATAGTAGTCGTTTTAAGTTTATAGAGAATTTGCCTTTTAATCTCAGTTTTAAGTATTCATTTATCCTGTTTAGCTTAGACAATAAACGCAATTTTACAAAGCAACATTTCTACAATATAAATTTATTCATTTATTCATTATTCCATTGTTTGCTATGACCTTTTTCCATCATTCTGGCAACATATGGATTCCGAGCCAAAAGAACTGCTCATCTTTTGAGGCCAAGAAGGAATCAAGCCAATATTGAATACTCTATTCAAAAGTGAAGCGTATCTAAGAGACAGCGTTCTGTATCAATCGAAACAAATAGTAGTCGCACAGGGCACGGTCTGGACTATAAAGCGGGTGAGGCAAAAACTTCCCAACTAATTCATTCTAAATAGATTTTAACAGGTATTGCAACATGTGGCCGAGCGTTTTCATGATGGAATATTATGGTTTCATGTCTGGCCTTATATTCGGACATTTTTGGTCAATGTTCGCTTCAAACTAATCAGGTTCTTTCGGTAAAGGTTGCCTGTGATGATCTGGCCAGATTTCAGCAGCTCATAATGTATAGGACTGTTTAGCTCTCATCAAAGAAATAGCATTAGCGCCATGGATACTTGGCTTTGATGTCGATTCAGCTAGTTGGCCTGGCTTCACATACGATATCTTCGCTTCGGGTTATCGTAGTCCATTCCATTTTTCATCGCAAGCAAAGAATTTGATTGCCTTCATAGCGTTCAAGCATCATTTCTGATATGCAAAATCGTCTTTCAATGTATCTAGGCTTCAATTCGTATGGTACCTAAGTTCCCTGCTTTTGGATGAATCCTGCTGCTTACAAACGTTTTGAAATTGCTGCTTGAAAAGCTCCCAATGATTTTGCAAGCTCTTGTTGAGTTTGACAACAATTTTCATGGAGTAATACCTCCAATTCCTTGCCTTCAAACTTTTTTGGCTGGCCTGAGCGAGCTTTGTCTTCCGTGTCAAAATCAAGACTTCTGAACCGCACAAACCATCTTTCCCTAGTTGAAATCAATTAAACACATTCACCATAAGCTTTGGTGAGTAATCGGTGAGCTTCAGCGGCACTTTTTTTCAAATTAGAGAAGTAAAGCAAAACATCCCGCTTATGATGCTTTGTTGGTACAAAATTTTACATTTTCGAAGCAAAGATTATAAGATTAAATCTTAAAACTTGATTTAGATCCTTAATATATTTTGTTTATAAAACATCCACGTTTAGAGTATAAAGATCAGTGATTATTGCCTTAAATTTTCTATATAAAACATCCACGTTTATAGTATAAAGATCAGTGATTATTGCCTTAAATTTTCTGTATAAAACATTCACGTTTAGAGTATAAAGATCAGTGATTATTGCCTTAAATTTTCTGTATAAAACATCCACTTTTAGAGTATAAAGATCCTTGATTATTATTTATGAAACATCCACGTTTATAGTATAAAGATCAGTGATTATTGTCTTAAATTTTCTGTATAAAACATCCACGTTTAGTGTCTAAAACAACCTTAATTATTGCCTTAAATTTTCTGTATAAAACATCCACGTTTAGTGTTTAAAGAATCAGTGATTATTGCCTTAAATTTTCTGTATAAAACATCCACGTTTATAGTATAAAGATCCATGATTATTGTCTTTAATTTTCTGTATAAAACATTCACGTTTAGAGTTTGAAAGATCCATGATTATTGCCTTAAATTTTCTGTATAAAACATCCACGTTTATAGTAAAAAGATCGGTGATTATTGCCTTAAATTTTCTCTATAAAACATCCAAAGATCCTTGATTATTATTTATGAAACATCCACGTTTATAGTATAAAGGTCAGTGATTATTGCCTTAAATTTTCTGTATAAAACATCCACGTTTAGTGTCTAAAATAACCTTACTTATTGCCTTAAATTTTCTGTATAAAACATCCACGTTTAGTGCCTAAAAGATCCTTAATTATTGCCTTAAATTTTGTTTATAAAACATCCAGGTTTAGAACTTGAAACAACCATATTCCAACCCAAATTTTTTACTACAATTACAAAATCATTGTCCCCCTTTTAAATACAAAACCTTTAACTGTAGTTTTTAATTAATTATTTTGTTTATTTGAGTATTTAGTAGTGTTTGAAATAAAATACAAAAAAAAACAAAACATTAATTACAACATAAAAGGAACCCAACAACTTATTAATTTAAATGTCAAAATATATATGCCAGCTACTACTTACTACAACTCCAGTAGCAAAAAAAAAAAAAAAATACTACACATTTTTCATTTTAAAAAAACATAAAGAGAAAAAAACATTAAGGGTACTCATTTAAACGCTTAAGTTTCCCATTTGTGCAAATGTGCAAATTTGCGCGACGTGTTTCATGAACCCACCTTTTCAATTTTGTGCAAGTTTACACAGAAAGTTTATATTTGTTAAAAATGTCAAATAAAAATAAATTCAACAAAAGTTGTAAAAAATAAGTTTTTCAAATTGTATAAATTTAAATTCTAAAAATGTTGAATGAAAGTTAAATCTTTGGAACAAACGATGATATACATAGTTTGGAAGATTTTGTATATGTTCTAGCTCTTGGTGAATGTTTCCATACACATTGCCATTCAATCCAATCATTCTGTTCCAAAGTTACACAATTTTCACATGCACAAAATATTTATATTTTATTTGATTTTTATTTTTCATAAATAAAAGTAAACAAAAGCAGCTGATATTCAAATGCACAATAAATTTAAGTTTGCGAGTCTAAATTGTCGCGCAAACTTATCGGAGTTGTGCAAACGAATTTCCATACATTTTTTGACAGTTCATTTGCGAGAGTGTAAAAATGCACAGATTGCACAGTTTGCGAGGCATTTAAGCGTTTACATGAGGACCCTTATTATGTTGAAGTGATGTTTTTTTATAATATTGATTATTTTCAGTTGTTTTTTTTTTTTTTTTTTTTTTGTTTGCATGTGAAACTTGATACGTTAAAGACTCTTGTTTAAACCCCTTTAGAATTTTAAAAATAAATAAAATTTGTTAAACACTTTAACAGAGACTACACACTTACATACGTACATACACATATATATATATAGGTATGTGTGTGTGTGTGGGTGTGTGTGAAAGAGAGAGAATAACAGTAAAGTGATTATGTTTTTTTTTGTAGCAACACTAAGTTACACTCATGAGTAACTTTACTATTTGAACTCCTATCAAGCCTGGCAGTATGACTACATACATACATATGTATGCATATGCATGATTAAAAGGTGAATGTTCGTTGTTTCAGGCATGCATGCTACAACAAACGTGTGCATGCCGCAGCATTAACAATAATAGTGAACACTATAAACATGCAAACCTAGTTCGTTCGTTTGTTCGGTCGTTAGTCACAGTTTGTGTGAATGTAAAACATTTCCGTAATTACATTGTGCACGTTTGTGCAACACCCAATACTCTTTGGTAAATATTTAAAGCACTCACATAAGTTGTTTAACAAAAAAAACTGAAACCATGTTTAACAATTAAAATATTGAAAAAAAAAACTATAAAAGCAAAGTTGGCTGTCTGAAATTCTTGCTAAAAAGCATGAGTGTAAATAAAATAATTGTTGTTAAAATTAAGTTGAAATATTTTGCAACCAAAATTATTGTGGTCTACTAAATTACATTAGAAAATTTTTGGGAAACACGTTAAAAAAAGAATTTGTGGTTTGAAATAATATAAATAATTTGATTTAGAATTTGTCATTGTTAATGATAATGAGATAAAACCTAAAAGTATGCTTTATAATTGAGGTTTTTATGGGTTAAATAACAGAAAATTGAATTAAACTCAATTAAATTTATTAAAATTTTAAAAACAAACAAAAAAAAAAATTATAAATATTGATTAATAATCACTTAACCCTTTAGGATAAGGTCTTTTTTTTTACAATTATCATCTGTTTTTTGTTATATGCCACACTTTTTAAACATTTATTATTACCAAAACTAATAAAAAATGCGTTTATTTCAAAGAATTTGTTTAATTAATATTAATCATACGTAATGTAGTACAAATTAAAGAAATGTTACAATATCTTTTTAAAACCAACAAAATTTATGAAAAATATTACAGAAAACAATAAATAGCTTGATTATTAACTAATATAAATAATAATTTTATTAATAAATATAAAAAAAAATAAATTAAAAAATATTGAAAATTCTTAATTTTGGAATTTCTTTAGTTTTAAAATCTTATTAAACAACTAATAACAAACTAAATATATTTACAGTAACTCCTATAACATTCCACAATGCTTTTCTCTCGCTAGTAATTAGTATTTTTAATTTATCTTGATTAGTTTAGAATCTATACGCAGTTTTCAGCAGCAACCTCACAATTAATATTAATCATACGTCACCACATACAAATTGTTTTAATATTGAATTTATTATAGCTATCTCTAAAAGTTTTGAATGTTTAAAGTCTCTAATAAGCTCAAATTAAATATTGCTGTTTTATTAATTGTGTTCCATTGGTTTTAACGTGCGAGAGATGGTTTGTTCTTTTCAAAAGTGGTGATTTTGACACGGAAGACAAATATCACCCAGGCCAGCCAAAAATTAAGAACTTTCTGTTTAAAACATCCACGAATATAGTATAAAAATCAGTGATTATTGCCTTAAATTTTCAGTTTAAAACCTCCACGTTTAGATTATAAAGATCAGTGATTATTGCCTAAAATTTTATGTTTAAAACATCCACGTTTAGAGTATAAAGATCCATGATTATTGCCTTAAATTTTCTATATAAAATATCCACGTTAAGAGTATAAAGATCAGTGATTATTGCCTTAAACTTTCTATATAAAACATCCACGTTTAGAGTATAAAGATCAGTGATTATTGCCTTAAATTTTCTATATAAAACATCCACTTTTAGAGTATAAAGATCAGTGATTATTGCCTTAAATTTTCTGTTTAAAACATCCACGTTTAGAGTATAAAGATCAGTGATTATTGCCTTAAATTTTCTGTAAAAAACATGCACGTTTAGAATATAAAGATCCATGATTATTTCTTATATTTGCTTTACACAAAATCCGTTCTTAGTGTTTAAAAGATCCTTGATTGTTAACTAAAATTTTCTTTAAAAAAAAATCCATGAATACTTCGATCGGTTTCTAACCCGTTTAGAGTGCTTTTATCTTCCTTTTAGATCATTAGAAGTAAAACTGAGCATATTTATTAGTTGGAAAGCTAAATTGTTGTTGCTGTCAATAGAAAAAAGTAAAACTTTTTGTTGAGTTTGTTAAATACAGCCAATATTTATTATTTTATTTTTAATTAATATTAATCATACGTAGAGTATGCCATATTATAGAATAATATTAATACACATATAACTTTTAAACAACTAAAGTGATTTGTACAATATTGACAGTTTTAAGAGACAAAGATCTAAGCTTTCATAAGTTGCTAGGCAATATTGTTTGGTGTAAACACAACTGGTGGTTTAGTAGATTAAAGTTGGAGACGATTTTGGGGAATAGAAAATTGTAGATTGAATGTTTGTTACTAAAGAACTTTTAAACAGCAAATTTGAGGTGAACAAAACTTGGAGTGTAGCTGGGAAAGGACGTAAGCTTCTCAAATAATCTTTGAGATTTAATTAAATGTAACCAGTTTTAAGTTATGACGTTGCCAAATTAACTTATTTCCCCCATTTATTTTATAGTCATATCTAATATATGTTGTGTAAACTATTTTTTATTTTATTTCTAAATTGACCACATTTCAACAACTAAATAAACCCATTAATTACTTTAATTTGTGCAACCACATTTTTTTGTTTTAACTTTTATAATTCAATATGTGTTGGCTAATAGTCCCCAGTGCTTTGATTATAATATTAATGTTATTTTATTTAATGTTTCATAAAAAATCCCACAACAGTTTTTAAATAACTTACTAAATTAACTAATCTATAATTGAAATTGTAATGTTATTAAAATATAAGTAATGTTTTTAATAAATTAATAAGTAAATATGTGTAATTACAGCCCTAGGGTATGCATAAATAAGTACGGTTAATTATTAATAGCAATTAAAATTGTTTTGCTGAAACATTAATTAAATATGTAGGAATTCTATGTATTTAACATCCCTAAAGTAGGCAATAGATTTTTTTAATTATCTTCAGCCTGAAAATATGCTAATGACAAATACCAGGGAATTAATTTTTGTTACGGCTTTAAAATATTTACATTTATTTAAATGAATATAAACAAAGATATTTAATTTTTATCTTTTTTTTATCTTTACCTATCATTACTTAAACAAATATAGGAAACAGTAAATAATGTATGTTATTTTGTTGTATTTCCTTTTTAATTACTAAATTTATTTTATGTGTTTTTTATATTATTGGTTTTTGTTTAATTTAACCCAAAATGTAACCATTTTGTGCAGCCATTAATTTACAATAGCAACCTGTTGTAGGCTTTAATGCGTTTTTCGGCATTTAGCTAGAATTTATAGCTATTTAAAGGCCATAAATTTAAAGCTTTTAAATATTCTAGTGTTGGGCAATAAATTTAAAAATGTATTAATTTTAAATAATTGTTTTTATGGGTTAAAAATTGTTGAACAATTTGCTGCGATTATCTTTACATCAAATATGAATAGAGAAAAGTCGGGTTATATTTTCTAAATAAAGTGTTTCTCATATTATAAAACAGGTACAACTTCAAACGTTACTTTAGAGGCCTTTTAAACACTAAATTTGGATCTTTATTTATTGCAGTTTAAGCTTCAAATTATATTTATTGAATGCAGGTTTAACTTCAATCATAGTTGTTTATTAAGACCAGTTTTATCTTTAATCGTGGTTGTCTTTTTAGTCCAGTTTTAGTCTTAATCGTGGTTCTTTATTTAGCCCACTTTTGGTATTAATTTATTCCAGTTTTAGTCTTAATTGTGGTTAATTAAGATAATTGTCTTAATTAACCAGAGTTTTAGTCCAGTTTTAGTGTTAATCGTGGTTGTTTATTTAGTCTAGTTTAAGTCTTAATTGTATTTCTTTATTTAGTCCAGTTTTAGACTTAATCGTAGTTATTAATATTGTTCAGTTTTAGACTTAATCGTGGTTATTTATATGGTGCAGTTTTAGTCTTAATCGTGGTTATTTATTTAGTCCAGTTTTCGTCTTAATCGTGGTTCTTTATTTAGTCCAGTTTTAGTCTTAATCGTGGTTCTTTATTTAGTGCAATTTTAGCCTTAATCATGGTTCTTTATTTAGTCCAGTTTTAGTCTTAATCGTGGTTCTTTATTTAGTGCAATTTTAGCCTTAATCATGGTTCTTTATTTAGTCCAGTTTTAGTCTTAATCGTGGTTATTTATATTGTTCAGTTTAAGTCTTAATCCTGGCTATTTATATTGTTCAGTGTTAGTCTTAATCCTGATTATTTATATTGTTCGGTTTAAGTATTAATCGTGGTTATTTATATTGTTCAGTTTAAGTCTTAATCCTAGTTATTTATAGTGTTCAGTTTAAGTCTTAATCCTGGTTATTTATATTGTTCAGTTTAAGTCTTAATCCTGGTTATTTATAGTGTTCAGTTTAAGTCTTAATCCTGGTTATTTATAGTCTTCAGTTTAAGTCTTAATCGTGGTTATTTACTTTGTTCAGTTTAAGTCTTAATCGTGGTTATTTATATTGTTCAGTTTTAATCTTAATCGTGGTTATTTATATTGTTCAGTTTAAGTCTTAATCGTGGTTATTTATTTAGTCCAGTTTTAGTCTTAATCGTGGTTCTGTATTGAGTCCAGTTTTAGTCTTAATCGTGGTTCTTTATTGAGTCCAGTTTTAGTCTTAATCGTGATTCTTTATTTAGTCCAGTTTTAATCTTAATCGTGGTTATTTATATTGTTCAGTTTAAGTCTTAATCGTGGTTATTTATTTAGTCCAGTTTTAGTCTTAATCGTGCTTCTGTATTGAGTCCAGTTTTAGTCTTAATCGTGGTTCTTTATTTATTCCAGTTTTAGTCTTAATCCTTGTTATTAATATTGTTCAGTTTTCGTCTTAATCGTGGTTATTTATATTCTTCAGTTTTAGTCTTAATCCTGGTTATTTATATTGTTCAGTTTTAGTCTTAATCGTGGATATTTATATTGTTCAGTTTAAGTCTTAATCGTGATTCTTTATTTAGTCCAGTTTTAATCCTAATCGTGGTTATTTATATTGTTCAGTTTAAGTCTTAATCGTGGTTATTTATATTTTTCAGTTTAAGTCTTAATCGTGGTTCTTTATATTCTTCAGTTTAAGTCTTAATCGTGGTTATTTATATTCTTCAGTTTAAGTCTTAATAATGGTTATTTATATTTTTCAGTTTAAGTCTTAATCCTGGTTATTTATAGTGTTCAGTTTAAGTCTTAATCTTGGTTATTTATATTGTTCAGTTTAAGTCTTAATCGTGGTTATTTATATTGTTCAGTTTAAGTCCTAATCCTGGTTATTTATAGTGTTCAGTTTAAGTCTTAATTTAGGGTATTTATATTGTTCAGTTTAATTCTTAATCCTGGTTATTTATAGTGTTCAGTTTAAGTCTTAATCGTGGTTATTTATTTATTCCAGTTTTATTCTTAATCGTGGTTATTTTTATTGTTCAGTTTTAGACTTAATCGTGATTATTTATATGGTTCAGTTTTAGTCTTAATCGTGGTTATTTATTTAGTCCAGTTTTAGTCTTAATCGTGGTTATTTATTTAGTCCAGTTTTAGTCTTAATCATGGTTATTTATTAAGTCCAGATTTAGTCTTAATCCTGGTTATTTATATTGTTCAGTTTAAGTCTTAATCCTGGTTATTTACTTTGTTCAGTTTAAATCTTAATCCTGGTTATTTATAGTGTTCAGTTTATGTCTTAATCCTGGTTATTTATATTGTTCAATTTAAGTCTTAATCCTGGTTATTTATATTCTTCAGTTTTAGTCTTAATTTCTAGTATAAGTACTAAAATTGCACTTTAGTACTAAATTTTGGTAGAAAAAAGTAATTTTGTGCATAAAACGAGTTGAAATGGAAATTGCATCTATTTTATATTTTAGCAGCTACCTAATCGAACACCTTAAAGAATTGAGCATTCTTCTCAGACATTAAATCCCCTTTAAAATATATTCAAAGCCTGCAGACATTTAATGTGATTAATAAATATTACTTTAATTCTCCCTTTGAAACAAATTTTACCCCAAAAATAACTATGTATACAAGTAAAATTAAAACAATTTTAAATTCCCATTAAATAACTGTAATTGAAAACCTTTTACAAATCACTGGTTCTTTAAGAAAATGTCACTCTTTTCTTTAGTTTATTAAAAATAAACATTCTTTTACTTATACTTTTTCGCGCAAATCAAGAAAAAAAAAAACTTTATTCAAAATTAATCTAAATAATCTTGAATAAAGTTTATAACAAAAGTTATTATGAATGAGTATAAACATTCCGTTTTTTCAATTTCATTTTGTTTAACAAGAAATAAAAGTTAAAGATAACAATCAAACCAACAGAAATGAATATCACAGTAAAGAATAAAAGCTTAGGAAGACAAAAAAAGAAATGCTAAACTGTTTAAACAATAAATTGGAAAGAAAAAAAAAAAAAACTTTGATTAAACTAAAACATGTTAAAGTAACTGACAAAATCAAACTTAAAAGCCTAAATGTAGGCAACGGAAAAGGAATTTGTAAAATATAAATACAGAATAATAAATTTTTGATACAGCTTAAAGCAAATCAAGCACAAACAACAACTATTGTAAACTATGAATAACTGTAAAATTTCAATACATTATCATCAGCCTAAAAGTATACTACGGTTAACAAAACGCAACAGTTGTATTGGTGACATGATTGTCAAGTGTTTTGTCAGCCTTAAGGCTGGGTTGTTTAATGAAAATATCCGGCGTAAAGCAGCATTGTGAAGTGTAGAAATTCACAACATTGTTTTGCAAAGAATTTTTTTAAATAAACCAGAAATGTTAAATAAAAAATTTCAAAAGAGAAGTCCCTTAAATTACTCAAATTATGTATATTCATAAATATTCATTAATTTACTTAAATCTAACTCCTTAAAGTAGACAATATTTTGTCAGGTATACGTAGTTTAATGTTGAACATATGCTGCTCAATTTTAGCAATTACTTATTTAGGAAAATGTCGTAAGCTGTAGGCAAACTAACTAATTAGGGTGTAATTTTTGTGAATACAATTATAATAATTAAACCAAAGGTATGGCCATAGCGAAATTTAAAAATTTGTTGGGAAAGAGTTTAATTTTGAAATGTAGACATAAATCAACTCAACAAAATTAGATAATCTCAGCAAACAGACCTTTTTATACACAAAACTAATACGAAAACATGCTTTTGCATATAAATCCTTTAGCTAATAATAACATTAACTGTAAAGAAAACTGTACTCTCATATATATGATCATTGTGAAAATAGAAAATTCTACTTTTTCCTTTAGATAATTCTTGAAACTGCTAGAAGATGTCATTGTGTATATAAATAGTAACATCAAATTGCAAATCAACATTTTTAAAAGTTTTTTAACAATATTATAGTCACAGTAACTATATACATGATTGTGGTAACCATAATATGGTTAACTTACGATTCACATGATTGTATCAATCATATATATGGTTACAGTAAACAAGTATTTGTTTGTGACAACCATTATTATGTTTTTGCTCTTAATCAAAAATATTTATGATTTGTGTATTAATGAGAGCTATAGAAATATACTTTCTTTTAACTTTATCTCTCTCTTGAGTGGTTTCATTTTCTTAAAGTAGGGTATGCCTAACAAACTATAGAACTAATTTTTTGTTTGGTTAAAATTTTGTCGAAGAATTTCCAAACTAATTTTAAACAAAAAAATTAACTGCCAACAATTCCAAGGCAGACAAACAAAACATTGAAAATATTTAAAATATTTCCACCAAGAATTTGTTAAGAAATTATCATATTTAGCATGTTGTTGTTGTTTTTTGTTGTTATTAGTGCGGTTGGTTGAATGTGTTGCTGGCATCACATTACAACATCATGAAGTAAACAATTAATAGACCAACAACAAACATTTTAGCATATTTATTTATTTACTAAAGAATGTTGGCAGGGGGAGCAGTTAAAAGTTGTGCTAATGCTGTGCTGTAGAAGCTGTTGCCAATATGTATGTATGTAGTAGATTGGCAGTGGCTGTAATGTAGTCAATTAATGTTGTTGTATGTACGTAGTTGTCATCGTTTTTATATTGTAATAGTATGGTTTACAGCGACAAGTTGTAATGTTATTAACGCCTGTAAGTATGCTCAGTTAAGTGTATAATTAAAAGAGGATTTTTTGAAAGTGTATACAACATGGCTGGGGAACAGAGAACTGTATAGAAATAGAGTCTGAGCTGCATTTAAATAAGAGACTGGGTAATTGAATTGGTTATTGAAAGTTATTTAAAACGCAAATTTTGTAAAGCAAATTTCAAATTATCTGTGTAATATTTATTTAAAGAGTTTCTATGTTGTTTTATTTAACTGTTATATGAATGCTTTACTTTAATGTAGTCCATTATACGTCCAGCTTTTTGTTTGCACCAAACAAAGAAAACATTGCTAATTTATTTGTTTCTATATATTTGTTTAGCATACTTTTGGGCAGTCATTAAAAATGGTATTAGTTAATTATGTACATTATTAAGGAGAATAAAAGATAATAGAATTTCTATAAACGCATTATATAAAATCAATTACATTAAAGTATATTTGTAGATTTCAAAGAATTTTCATAATTTTTGGGAAATTTATGAAATGGAAAATGAAGATTATTAGAAATTGTTGGTAAAGGAACTAAGTATTTTAAAAGAAATTGAGAACAATGGCAAAAGCTTTGAAATAATTCAGGTTTTATTTGCATATGTTAGGGGGAGTTTTAAGTACTGCATAATTTTAGGTGGCCCTCCTCAAAATTTTGATTTTCTTATCAGTGTGACCCAATAGACTAGATCTTAGTATGCTGGACTATCAATCTATCAGATACACCCAGAGTCCCGCCAGAGACTCTGGGTGCTTCTGTAGACAAGAAAAATGCTTTGCAGATTGTGTTTGTTTTTTTCAGGTTTAATTAATTTCAGTTTGAAGTTTACTTTGATTTCTAAACGAAAATTGTATATTTTTGCAATAAAATTCAAAACTTTAGAATGACTTTATTGCTTCTCCCTAAAAGTATGCAATATCGTTAATAAAACATGAATTCAATTGTGTTAAATTTGTTTAACAAACCATAAACCCATAAATATCAATACAATTTCATTGTTAATATGTAGTTTTAAACATTTTGCTACACATGCTGTGTGAAAATATATTTAACCCCAAACACGCTCTGAAAAAATAAAAAATTCTTAACATTATGTTTAAACAAAAAAGAAAAAAGGTCCTTTTGCGCTTTAAAACCAATAAGATTAAAATGTGAAACAGAAAAAAGAAAAACTGGAATGTCCCCTTAAGAGCTAAAAATAAAGGAAAAAAGTGGTCAATATTAAACTATGTGTGAATAGTAAAATAAAAATCATGTAAACATGAATTTGTTGCAGAATTTTTTCAATACTTGCTGATACTTCTTTTGTCAAGAGGGTTTTGTGGGTTCTAGCACACAAAGTGTAGAGTAAATATTTCAAGGATGAAAAGAAAACCTGTAACATGTGGTTTTGCAGCTATAACAAATGTTTTCTATAAAACAAACCCGATTTAAGTTGTTTATAATCCTTTGTAAACTTTTAAAGTCAATAGTAGTAGTCTAACAACTTTGTATGTGCTTGCTCCTTAAAATAGGCTTTAAATTATGTTTGTCTAGCTGTTAAAAGGTAAACTGAAACCCACATTTTTATTTTCCCAAAAAAAGCCAACTTATGCTTATGATATCTTTTTTTTTATTATATAACAGACATTTAAAATCAATTATTAGTTGATGTTTATGATATGAAGACAGTAAACAGTTTCATAAGTAAATCTTTTAAGACCCTCAAAGTAGGCAAAATAAATAAACAATAGTCAATAAGATTTTAAAGTAAAAACTTGAAATACCAAAGGAAATTTATGGCCAAATGAAATGAGAAACTAAATGTTTACTTAGTTTATAAAACAAAGACACCAGTCCACACCTTAGAAGAATGGCAGCACTGTAAAAATATATTGACTTTTTTCCAATAGTAATCAAATTACATTCCCTATAAAACCAACAACTAGTCCCTTTTATATTTTTCTAATAACTTTCATAACATATTTCCTTATTTTCGCAAATCATTTCCTAGTGGGTGTGTTTTTAATAGGAATTTAATAAAGCTTAATATTTGTTATGACCCCAATATAGAAATGATTGGTCATCAATCAAAGTAAATAGAAAAAATAAAGAAATAAACAAAATACATATATTTTTTCATACTCGTCCTTTTTTTTTTAGCATATTTGGCAACAAAAAGAAACAAAAGTATTGTGTTTCCCTAAAATGTTTAAACATTCCACAAAAAAAAAAACAAAATTTTATAGAAAAACCCCCAAAAATATGCTTTAATAATTCTTTTTTGGTTCAAAAATATGTATATACAAAAGAATTTTACTTAACAATCTGCTTAGAAAATAGAATAGAAAATAATTTAAAATAAATTAAACATCCTAAAACTAGACTATTTAAAATACACGTTATTGTTTATATAAGAAAGTCTTGCTTGTTGTTATATATTAACAATTAAAATGTTTATAAATATAAACTTTGTTGACTATATTATTTGGCAAAACTATTTTAGTTTGTTGTTTATAAACTTTTATCTTATACTATTAATACCCAAAACTATGTATATGTGATTCTATACCTTTTTTTATCTTTTTTTTATTTACCTATAAACTAGTTTTAACTTGTAATCTTCACTATAACATGTAATTTATATGAGTTAATCTTATCTAAGCTGCTATAAACTGACAGTACTTGTAATAATTGTTGAAAACAAACATAAAAATATGTCATAGAAATGTTTAAAAGCTAACAACTAAAAGTATGCTATGATTTTTAGGTATTATTATTAATACAACGCCTGTCAAAGCAATGCTATGTTGGTTAAGCTGACTGTAGAAGAATTATAATAGTTTTCGAAATGATTTTAATTGTCAGGCATATTTATTAGAGTAATCCTAAAACTATGATTTAAAAATATTAATACTGTAGTAAAGAAATTAAGGCATTTAAATGTTAATAATGTTTTTGGTAAAAATGCAAAAAATAACACATGTTTTTAAAACAAATTTTAAAACTGTGTTAAAAATTTAAGAAAATCTTAAAAATTAAGCTGTTCACAAAATGTGTACGAAAATTTAAAATATATTTTTCAAAATATTTAAAATCTACTTAAAAATTTAAAAAAAAAAAAAATAGAAAAATCCTTAAAACAATTGAACTTTAAGGGAAATGTAGTTAATTTGGTAAATTTTCTAGATTTATTTATTAAATTAAAATTTTTTTAAAATTCTGTTTAAACAAAATTTCCCTTAGCCCTCTAACCCGCAAGAGTGCCTCAAGGCATGTATTACAGAACACCAATTATCTCAAAAAGTAATTATATATATATTTTTTAAATTTAATGGTGACTTTCGTTACAGATTTGCTAACATTTCTCTCGAAGGTCGAAATTCATTCTGATTTTTAGTTTTTGTTCTGTTAGCTGTTTTGTGAGTGATGTGATAATTTTAGCACGTGAAATTTTTACTAATATTTAGTCGGCCGATCTATTCGAAATATATATTTTTTTTAAAGTAAGATATTCTTCTTTCAGTCTATGAATTTGTAAATGTTAAACAATTAATAGAAAGTGTGTTGAGAACGCAAAAACTAAAGGGTGCCTCAGGGCACTGTTGCGGGTTGTTATATTGGATAGTTTTATACTTTTTTGTCATATAAAAACAAAATTAAGTATAGCAGATAGAGAGAGACCACAGACAGATTAAATTATCCGCCTTGACTCATGATCAGTTGGTACGCCCAGAGGCACTCTTCACCTTTTTGCACCTGCTTCCTAAACTTAATTTGCAAATTAGTTTCTGATGGCTGTTCTGAGTTTATTGAGTTATAATTACCCTAAACAAAATTATTCGACAACTGTTTTTTTTAGCATTTTAAAGTTTACCGGTTAGAGGGTTAAAGGGAAGTTTTCTGCAATAAAGTGATATTTTAGAATGGTTAAAAGATTTATTTATATTTGTGAGAAAAATATAAATATTTTTAAAAAATTTTATTGAATAAAATTTGCCATAAAATTGTTGTAGGTAAGGGAAATTTTATTACAAAAATTTCCCAAAACTAAAAAATTCTGTAAAAATAAAATTTCCCTTTGAGAATTTTTTTTTTTATATAGCATAGTACTCTGTTCATATTTGCGAAAAATTATGGTTTTTTCATGCGATAAATTTTATATGCAAGAAATGATCAGCTATTGGTTTTAATTTCGTGCGAAAGAAGTGCTGCTTATGTTATTTCGTGTGAAAATTAAGGTTGCCAGATGTATTTCACATGTTTTTCACAATAAGAATAGAGTACTGCTTTTGCGAAATTATTTCGCATATATTTCATACCAAATATTTTATATGTAGTTTGACAGCAGTTCGCACGAAATTTTGAACAGAGTACTTAGCTTATAAGAAAAATGTTAAAATTTTTACTGGAATTTTTTTTTTAAGATTTGTTATAAAAAATATAATTTTTTTTGAAAAGTTTTAAAGTCTTAAATAAAATTTCCCAAAGAAGGAAATTTTTTAGCTAAAGGGAAATTTCGATTTTTTTATTGGATTTGTTTAAAATGTATATGGTTTATTATAAATATTTATTAAATTTAATAATAAATGCTAAAATTTAAATTTCCCTTTGAAGGGAATTAGTTTTTAGTAAGGAACATTTTTTTAAATAAGGAAATTTTTTAAAATTTTACTTAAATTGTTTTAAATTAAAAGATTTGTTATAAAAATATAATTTTTTTCGAAAAATCTGTCTTAAATAAAATTTCCCTAAAAGGGAACTTTCCCAAAGAAGGAAATTTTTTAGCCAAAGGGAAATTTAATTTTTTTTATTGGATTCGTTTAAAGTGTACGTGGTTTATTATAAATATTTATTAAATTTAATAATAAATCCTAAAATTTAAATTTCCCTTCGAAGGGAATTATTTTTTAGTAAGGGACATTTTTTTAAATAACTAAATTTTTGAAAATTTTACTAAAATTGATTTAACTTAAAAGATTTGATAAAAAAAATATAATTTTTTTAAAAAGTTTGTCTTCAATAAAATTCCCCTAAAAGAGAAATTTTTAGCTATGGAGAAATTTAAAAGTTTTTATCGTTTTCGTTTATTAAAATGTAATAAATTTGAAAATAAATCCTAAAATTAAAATTTCCCTTCGAAGGAAATATTTTTTAATAAGGGAAATTTTTAAAATCTTTTTAAATAAGGAAAATTTTCAAAATTTTTCTGGAACTTTTGTTAATTAAAAGATTTGTTATAAAAAATTAAATTTTTTTTGAAAAGTTTGTCTTAAATAAAATTTCCCAAAGAAGAAAATTTTTTAGCTAAAGGGAAATTTTGAAGTTTTTACTGGATTCAATTAAAGCGTACGTGGTTTATTATAAATATTTATTAAATTTAAAAATAAATCCTAAAATTAAAATTTCATTTCGAAGAAATTATTTTTTAGTAAGGGACAATTTTTTTAAATAAGGAAAATTTAAAAAATTTTACTAAAATTGATTTAACTTAAAAGTATTGTTATAAAAATAGAATTTTTTTTTTAAATCTGTCTTAAATAAAATTTCCCTAAAAGGGAAATTTTTAGCTATGGAGATATTTAAAAGTTTTTATCGTTTTCGTTTATAAAAATGTCCTAAATTTGAAAATAAATCCTAAAATTAAAATTTCCATTCGAAGGAAATATTTTTTAGCAAAAAGGAAATTTTTAAAATCTTTTTAAATAAGAAAAATTTTCATAATTTTGCTGAAACTTTTGTTAATTAGAAGATTTGTTATAAAAAATTTATTTTTTTTGGAAAAGTTTGTCTTAAATAAAATTTCCCAAAGAAGGAAATTTTTTAGCTAAAGGGGAATTTTGAATTTTTTTATTGGATTCATTTAAAGCGTACGTGGTTTATTATAAATATTTATTAAATTTAAAAATAAATCCTAAAATTAAAATTTCCTTTCGAAGGAATTATTTTTTAGTAAGGGACATTTTTTTAAATAACTAAATTTTTGAAAATTTTACTAAAATTGTTTTAACTTAAAAGTTTTGTTATAAAAATTGAATTTTTTTCGAAAAATCTGTCTTAAATAAAATTCCCCTAAAAGGGAAATTTTTAGCTATGGAGAAATTTAAAAGTTTTTATCGTTTTCGTTTATAAAAATGTCCTAAATTTAAAAATAAATCCTAAAATTAAAATTTCCCTTCGAAGGAAATATTTTTTAGCAAAAGGGAAATTTTTAAAATCTTTTTAAATAAGGAAAATTTTCAAAATTTTACTAGAATTGTTTTAAACTAAAAGATTTGTGATAAAAAATATAAAAAAATTCGCAAAATAAGTCTAAAATAAAATTTCCCTAAAAGGGAAATTTATTAGCTAAAGAGAAATTGAGATGTTTGTACCGTTTTTTTTTTAGTGTATTCGATTTATACAAAAATTTTCCAAAACTAAAATATTCTTTAAAAATAAAATTTTCCTTCGAGGGAAATTTTTTTAAATAAAGAAAATTTTAAAAATTTTACTAAAATTGTTTTAACTTCAAAGATTTGTTTTGAAAAATATAAATTTTTTCGAAAAATCTCTCTTAAATAAAATTTCCCTAAAAGGGTAATTTTTTTGCGAAAGGGAAATTTTGAATTTTTTATTGGATTCGTTTAAAGCGTATATAGTTTATTACAAAAATGTATTAAATTTAAAAATAAATCCTAAACTTAAAATTTCCCTTCTAGGGAAATTATTTTAAAAAAGAAAATTTTTTAAAATGTCATTGGCATTGTTTTGACTTAAAAGATTTGTTATAATAAATATAATTTTTTTTGGAAAAATCTGTCTTAAATAAAATTTCCCAAAAAGGGAAATTTTTTAGCTAAAGGGAAATTTTGAATTTGTTATTGTTTTCGTTTATAAAAATTTCATAAATTTGAAAATAAATCATAAAATTAAAATTTCCCTTCGAGGGAATTATTTTTTAGTAAGGAAAAATTTTTAAAATTGTACTTGAATTGTTTTAACTTAGAATATTTGTTATAAAAAATACAATTTTTTTTGAAAAATCTGTTTTAAATAAAATTTCCCAAAAAGGGAAATTTTTTAGCTAAAGGAAAATTTTTAATTTTTTATTGTATTCGTTTAAAGCGTATATGGTTTATTACATTTATGTATTAATATTAAAAATAAATCCTAAAATTAAAATTTCCCTTTGAGGGAATTATTTTTTAATAAGGGAAATTTTTAAAATTTTGTTATAAAATTATACAAAAATACAGAAAATTTTCTAAAAACAAAATGTCTCTTCAAATTTCAAAAATATAACTTTTTTTTTCTAAATTTCATTGAATTTATTTTTTATATTTGCAGTTTTTTTTATTTTTGTATAATAATTCAACTCAAATATTTTGCAACTCTTTTACTTTATTGTGGTTTTATTGCTATTCTTGGCTTATCACCATGAAATGCAAATAATTGCATGAAATTGCTGATAGTAATCAATAAGCTTGAAAGTATGCAACAGTTTTTATTTACAAAAAATAAAAAAACTATACCTTTGACCTTGCCATGACAAAGCAAAAGTTTTTGCTGTAACCTAAGTATATAATATTATAAACAATATAAAGTTAAATGCAGCCAGTACTGCTGAAAGTTTTAATTTTGCTCCTAAAAGTAGGCAGTGAATAAGACATGTTAAAAAACTTTATTATTATAGATTAAATTTTGGATAAATAAAGAGCTATTGTTCTCCTTTTGCAGAAACTAATTTCAAACAACTTGATTATTATAGTTCATTTTGAGGCATTAAGCTTTAAAGTTTTCCTTAAAGTGCCAGTAACTAAATTTATCTTTCGGCCATTTAATAGCCAATGTCCATTCCCATAAAAAGCATGCTAAATATGTGTTTAAACATTATTAATTTGTACTTACTTATGTATAGACAAGCACAGCTAAATAATAATAGTGGAATAAGTAATGCTAACTATGTATTGTTCTTGATTATGCCTGAATGTAGGCAATTGTTCAAACGCCCTCTACTATAGGCAACAGATTTTGTTAAACACTATTATGGGTTACTTAAGCTAGTAAACCTAGACCAAATGGCTTATTGAATTAATTTCTTATTAATCTAATAAATTTTGCAGTAAATTTAATAAACTTTGTTTTATGGGATTCATTGATTTCTGCTGCAAATTATTGTTTTGATTTAATTGAACACGTTTCCTTTGCTTTGGGAGAAACTAACAATATATGTGTTTTTGTAATTTGGTTCTTGGCATTTTTTGTAGTCTGTTTCTAGTTTATAGTTTTATAGACAATACAATGAATGTGTTAATAAAACGGGAATGAACAAAAAACCATGGCATTGAAAAGTTACTGTTATAGAAATGATTTATGTATATATAGAGATTGTTTTTGTATTGTTTTATTTTTAAATGTACATTTTATTAAATATTTCATTAATTGCAGCAAAAAAGCTTTTATTCTTTCTAGTTAAGTTTTTTTTATTGTGTAACTAAAAGTATGCAATGGATTTTTTTGTTTATTAAAAAAATGCTGGAAGTAGACAGAGAGCCAGGTAAATTTAATAAAGTTAAAATTTTAGCGGTATTTTATTAAAATCGAATAAATATTAAGCGAAATATTTAGGCAATATATTTATGCAGACATTTTTGAAATAAAGCAAAACAATAAACAATTATTAAAAGAGTTTATATTTTACTTCAACTGTTTTTTAAAATCCTCAAGGTAGGCAATAAGAATTATTTCATTTGAACTGTATTCTAAGCTTTATTTTTCTATCCTTTTACACAAATTTTACTAAATATTTTTGTAAATCCTAAAAGTAGGCAAGACTAATATATGTATGTCATTTAATCTGCATTCAAAGCCTTAAAAATTTAGTTCTTTTAGATTCCATTGCATTAACCAATATTTGTACTAATTATCCCCTAACTTATGCATCACAATTCAAAAACAAACGGCTCTTTGTTAACTCTCTTGTTACAAATAATTATCTCTTATAAAACAAATTGAATTGCCTACTTTTGGCTGCTACAAATTCAAAATCATATTCAAAACCAAAAATTCATTGATATTTATGTTAATTTTCCTCCTAAGAAACATTGACTCCATTTAGTCTGCCAAAAAGCAAATCATACACACACCAAAAAAACATTAAAGTAAATTGCATGTAAGTATTATGATGAGTATCATTATCATTTGGTGTGATTAGCTCTGACTTATCACACATCGCTGTGTGCAATATCTACACTAATAACAAAACAAAACCATATTATGTTTGAAACAGAAGGCAAAACAAAAATTTTTATAGAAAACATGTTGATATAACAATGTTGTTTTGTTTCATTTGTACCGAACGCTACATGTTAAAAAATTAATTATAAGCAATTGACACTATAATCGTTAGATATAACATGAACAAGCACTTGGAAAATAATTTCAAATAAAAAAAAAACAGGGACAGAAAACCAAACAGTAAAGAGCATTTGAGTAAAGACAGCATACTTTCAGGCGGATGTAGCAATATCGTTCTAAAATGGGAACTAGACAAATTCTGTTAAAAAAATTACTTTCTAATAAGTAGAGAATAGAAACCAAGAAAATTTCATATATAACATACAAATTTCTTTCATACACAAACTGTCCCTAACTAAACTTAACACACTATTAATGCACCACAAACGTTTGATAGAAACAAATAAAAACGAATGAAAAAATATGTTTAAAACACAAAACGCTCACCCTCCAAGAGCCTCATACAGAAACAAGTCCAATTTTGTAGGCCAATTTTTTCACAGTAATTTGTATTGTGTGTGTTTTTTTTTTTTTTTTGTTTTTGTGAAAGCCAACCAACCATCCAAACCACCACATGACACTATACGCTGTCATCAGTTATTGTACTCTAGAGTGTTATTAATGACGTTGTTCTGACTCAAATGCACAGATAACAATATAAACTACAATTTATTGTAGTTGTAATCGTATGTACTTGTAGTAGCTGTAGTATACATGAAGGCGTCACAAATAATAACATAATAGTAGCATAATTTTAGGTGATAAACAGAAAAAAAACAGATTTCATTTTTTTTTTTTTGTTTTTCATTTTTATGTGGATGAAATATAGAGGAAGAGTGGTATAGGAAGGGGTAGGTCTGTTTTTTGTTTCATAATATAAGCATTTTTAAAAATTTAAATAAATAAGTAAATTTATGTACATTTTTATGAAGCTCGTAGCATGCCAAGGAATTCAATTAATTATGGGAAAAGAGGACCAACTGTTGACCGTAGTGTCTACAAAAGCGAGATTACTCTAAAGTCTACACTTAAGTGTAGACCTGAGTCTACTGTGGAGACTACTCTGGAGACTACTCTAGATACTACTGTAGAGACTGCTCTAGAGACTAGTATAGAGACTACTCTAGAGACTACTCCAGAGACTACTCTAGAGACTACTCTAGAGACTACTCTAGAGACTACTCTAGAGACTACTCTAGACACTACTCTAGAGACTAGTCTAGAGACTAGTCTAGAGACTACTCTAGATACTACTCTAGATACTACTCTAGAGACTACTCTAAAGACTACTCTAGAGACTACTCTAGAGACTACTTTAGAGACTACTCTAGAGACTACTCTCAGACTACTCTAGAGACTAATCTAGAGACTACTCTAGAGACTACTCTTGAGACTATTCTAGAGACTACTCTAGATACTACTCTAGAGACTACTCTAAAGACTACTCTAGAAACTACTCTAGAGACTACTCTAGAGACTACTCTAGAGACTACTCTTGAGACTACTCTTGAGACTACTCTAGAGACTACTCTCAGACTACTCTAGAGACTACTCTAGAGACTAATCTAGAGACTACTCTAGAGACTACTCTTGAGACTATTCTAGAGACTACTCTAGAGACTACTCTAAAATAAAAACATAATTTAAAAAGAATAATTTTACCAAGTTTTTTCTAAATTTCTTAAAAAATTGCTGAAATTTTTGAACAACCCGCAAAATAAGGTCCTATATCACTTAAAATGCTTGATTTTTTTAAAATATTCAAAGTATTGGCCATTATTAGCTTTTTTTTCCATCTTTCTGGCAACATATGGATTCTGCGTCAAAAGAACTGCTCATCTTTTGCGACCAAGAATGAATCAAGCCAATATCGGATACTCTGTTCTAAAGTGAAGCGTATCCCAGAGAGAGCTTTCTGCTTCGATCGAAACAAATAGTAGTCGGACAGGACAATGTCTAGACTATAAGACGGATGAAGAAAAACTTCCCAACCACTTCATTCTAACTACTTTTTAACAGATATTGCAACATGTGATGAAATATTACGACTTCATGTCTGACCGTTTAAACTGGGCGTTTATCGGCTAATGCTCTCTTCAAACGTATCAGTTTCAAATCAGTTGCGTTCTGTACATGTTCCCTGTGATGGTCTGTTTAGATTTCAGCAGCTCATAATAGATAGGGATCCTTTTGCTCCCACCAAATACAGAGCTTAACCTTGTTTGGCTTTCGTATCGATTCGGCTGGTTGAACGGGCTCCACATGCGATTTCTTACGCTTCGGTTTATCATAGTTGATCCAATTATTGCAAGTAATAATTCAGTGCAAAAATTATTTCCTTTTGTAGAGTTTAAGAAGCATTTCGGACATGCAAAATCATCTTTCAAGGTCTCTCGGCTTCAATTCGTATTGCACCCAATTTCCCTGTTTTGGATGAATCCTACTGCTCGCAAGCGTTTTGTAATTGTTGTTTGAGTAGCTCCCAATGATTTTGCAAGCTCTTGTTGAGTTTAACAACAATCTTCTTGGAGTAATGCCTACAATTCTTGGTTTTTCAACTTTTTTGGGTGACCTGGGCGTCAAAATCACCACTTATAAACTGAACAAAACATCCCTCGCACATTGAAACCGGTGGTACACATTCACCATTAGCTTTTGTGATCAATCGATGTGCTTCAGCTGCACTTTTTTTCTAATTAAAGAAGTAAAGCAAAACTTCTCGCATATGACGCTTTTTTGCTACAATGTTCGACATTTTCCAAGCAAAAAAAACTTTGTGAGATTAAATGACAGATATGTACCCTTCAAAATTACATATACGATATTTAAAACCAAAACCGCGAACAAAATATAGCCATCTATTGTAAATCTGGCAGTTTTAAGTCATAAACTCAATATAAATAACTAATAGTCTTCTGATTACTTTTGTGTTTGAAAATTTTCCATAATTCGAGTACTAAGGCGTATGATTTATATTAATTCGCTAATAGTTTACTAAAATTATTACAACTTTTGATTTAAAGCAGATATTTATAAAACTCCAAATGATTTTAAAACTTAAGACTTTAGGGCAATAAATATATTACAGCAAAGCTTCATAACACTTTTAGACATTTTCATATAAAGCCTTCAAAAAGTTTTCGATAAAAAAAGAATAAAAATTTTTGAATTTATGCCAACAATTATATTGAATTTTGGTTAAAAAATCTCAGGGTTAATATATTAAATACTCTTGATTATGTTTGTATTTAAAAATGTGCCAACATTCCTTGAAAACTGGGTAGAATGGAGATATTCATAAAATTTGGGCACTAAGGCATATGATTGCTATTAATTCGCTACTAATTTATTGAAATCATCATAATTTTTCTTTTAAAGAGGATAAATATAAAATTCCAAATGATTTCGAGACTTAAGACTTTAGGCCAATAAATATATTATAGCAAAGCTTCATGAGACTTTTAGACATTTTCATATAAAGCCTTCAAAAAGTTTTCGATAAAAAATAATAAAAACTTTTGAATTTAAGCTTACAATTATATTGGATTTTGGTAAAAAAAAATCTCTGGGTGAATATATTATATACTCTTGATTATGTTTTTATTTAAAAATGTGCCAACATTCCTTTAATACTGGGTAGAATGGAGATATTCATAAAATTTGGACACTAAGGCGTATGATTGCTATTAATTCGCTACTAATTTACTGAGATCATCATAACTTTTCATTTAAAGTGGATAATTATAAAATTTCAAATGTTTTTAAGACTAAAGACTTTGCAGCAGAACTTAATTAATACTTCTTGGCAATTTTCAAATAAAATCTTTACAAAATTTTCAATAATAAATGGAAACTATTTTTAATACTATGGTAATAATAGGGTAATAAAAAATGTCTCAAAATTATTTTAAAATTCATTTCAAATTCAGATTTTTATTTGTGGTTCTAGAATCTACTCTATAGTCTTTTATAAAACCTATAATTTATTTTATATAGCTTCTCTTAGTATTCATCTGGTCTCCTTTTTGTAATTATTTTGTAAATTCTGTTGAACGTCTTTATTGTTGTTCTTTCAAATATGTTTATTATATTAATTTTCATTTATCGTTAACACTTTATGATCCCTTTAGCGCGTTGTGTTAAGTCTGTGTGTTAAGTGCTTTACATAATATTTTTATTAAGATGTTTTTAATACTACTTGTAAATACTTGCTTTGCAACAATAAACATATAAAATTATAAACGTATATACTACATATATTTTTAAAACTCTCTGGCACGAACTTCAACTTATTAACGCAACCATTCGAATATATTTACACATGCAAACAGTCAATCTATAATAAATTTTATAGTCCTTTTATAAGCTGCTGTGGTTACTGTGCAGCCAGCATACTTAAATGTGTGAGTAATGTGTTTATTTGCCAGGCTATGCTCTCCCTAGATCTTCAAACCCTCACGACAAATATGTTGCTTTTCAGTTCTCATGTTTGTGTTTTTTCGCTCCTGTTTATTTTATTTATCATTATATTACGCTTTTTTTCATTATTTTGACACAATATAAAATGTTTATTGGTGTCAATAACGTTTTAAAAATACTTAACATCACTAGCATTGACACAAACAACAACAACAAAAACCACAATAAATAACAGTAAACTACAAAATACAACACAACATAAATACAAGCATAAATACATACTCCCAAACATTACAGTGCTTGTATTCTCATGTGTTCTCACTCTCCTCTTTTACTCTTACTCTTTACTAAATAACTGTATGAGTTTGGATGTGTATGCATGTGTGTTTAATAATAAAGTCATAAATATTATTACGCCATATTGTATTGTGAGTAAATGTTGTTATTGTATTTATTACTGCAATTTTCATTTAATTCTTTTTTTCATTTTACTCTTTAATGCATTTGTATGCGTTAAATATTCAAAATCGCATTAATGTTGGGACGTGTGATAGGCATGTGTGATGTTGTGTTAAATGTTAAATATTTATTTACTGTGTAACAATGACAATTTATGTTTGCCTTTAGGTGGGGGAAAATTTATTATAATATTTTGGGGCAAATAAAAAAGCACTTGTATTTAAATAAAGCGTAATAAATATGTAGTTTAATTAGGTTAATTTAAATTTTTAAGAAGACAATGTAAATTTTTCAAGCGTATAAATTTATTGTTTGTAAAATTTTAATTTGTAATAATTTCAAAATGCTTTTTTCCATGCTGCCATGTGTCTAAAATAATAATATTTGTTTGTATTCTTTGAAGTTAATAAAAATTAAAAATAAGTTTTCTTTCTAAGAACTCAATTCTGAATAATAAAATCCTATAATTATCTATTTTACATTAGTTTTTTTCATGAATTAAAGATTTGCGCTTTAGAATCTTTAAAAATCCTATAAATAACTTTTTTATATCAAAAGTTATAATGATTTCAGTAAACAAGTAGCGAATTAACATCAATCATACGCCTCTTATTTTTAAAATTTTATAAATATTTGAATTTTAAATGATTTTAAAGGAATTTTGGGAAATATTCTAATTTTGCAACAATCGAAACAATTTATTATATTAACTCAATGCATTGGATATCTAAATATAAAATAAGTTCTATAGAAATTTTAAATAAATTTATAATTTTTTTAAAAAGTTTTTTCTCTGCCTTTATTTGACAATTTCTTTAAGAATTATAGAATTAAGTTTCATAAGATTTGTTCATCAACGTCTTTAGTGTCCAAATCATTTTAAATTTTATAAATATCAGATTTCAATCAAAAGTTATGTCGATTTTGCCAAACAAATAGCGAATTAATATTAATCATACGCCACAGTACTGAAATTTAATGATAATCAAGATTTTTAATATTATTAAAGGAATTTTGGGAAATTTTTAAATACAAAAGTGAACAGAAAGCTTTGGGAAGATAAATACAAAATAATTATTAGTTTAGTTAAAAAAATAATTAACATTTCTTAGTGAAAACTAGTTGCAGTCGTTATTTGAAAATTCCGAAAAGTGTTATGAAGTTCTCCTTCATTAAATTTGTTGGTTCAAGGTGTTTAGTTTTAAAAACCTTTTCGAGTTTTATAAATATCTAGTTTATATAAAAAGTTATAAGGATTTTAGTAAACAAGTAGAGAATTAATATCACTCATACGCCACAAAGCTCTTATTTGATGAAAATTAAGATTTTAACTAATTTTAAAAGAATTTTGTGCAATTTTTATAAATAGACATAATTAAAATAAAAGTATCTATTCTCTCAGAGACTTAGTTACCAAAAACCTCAATAATTCCAAAAAAAAAAAAAAAATCATTATTTTTAAATAAATTAATTTATCATCTTTATTTTGAAGTTTTTGCCAGGTGTTATAGATTATAGTTTCAATAAATTGTTGGCTTAAAGTCTTTAGTTTTAAAAATTGTTTAATTTGAGTAAATAAATTCATTAAATCAAAAGTTATGATGATTTAACTAAATAAGTTTCTAAATATCAATTATTTTTTTATTAAACTCAAGTTGTCACAGTATTTATTTGAAAATTTCATTAGCAATCATAGAGTTATATTGAAATATGTTGTTGTTTATAGTCTTTTGTTTCTTAATAATTAAAAATTTTATAAAAATCTTTTTAAAAACAAAAGTTATGATGATTTTTTTAAATAATTGAAGAATTAATATTAATCATACGCCACGTTGCTTAAATTTGATAAAAATCTTAATTTGAGCTAGTTTTAAAGGAATTTTGGAAAAATTTTAAATAAAAACGTAATCAGAAGGGTATTAGCTATTCATACAAAAACAAACTTTTCTGGAAAATCAAAAATTTTAGAAAAAATTTTAAAAAAATAAAAAAATTTAAATTTTTAAAAAAATTGTTTTATTAATTTACAGATTTCTATTCCTGAAATTTGTCACAGTTTTCTTAAATTTAAATAATATAAATAATATTTTATATATACCTAGGTGTTTGTAGATATTTAAACTAAATTCTAATCAATTCTTATAACAAATGCGAAAACAAATATTTTTTTTTTATTAAGCAAGAGTTTCCACAGTTTTTATTTCAAACTTTCATTAATAATCAAAGAGTTATATTGAAATATGTTGTTGCTTAAAGTCTTTTGTTTTTTAATAACTTTAAATTTTTTGAAAATTCTGTTTAAAAACAAATGTGTGATGATTTCCATAAATAATTAGAGAATTAATCATACGCCACGATGCTTAAATTTGATAAAACTTTTAATTTTAGCTAGTTTTAAAGGAATTTTTGAAAAATTTTAAATAAAAACGTAATTAAAAGAGTATCAGTTATTCATACAAAAACAAACTTTTCTGGAAAATCAAAAATTTTAGAAAAAATTTTAAGAAATTAAAAAATTTAAATTTTAAAATTTTTTTTTTTTATAAATTTACAGATTTTTATTCCTGAAGCTTGTCACAGTTTTCTTAAATTTAAATAATATTTTATATATACCTACGTGTTTGGTATATATTTAAACTAAATTCTAATCAATTATTATAACAAATGCGAAAACAAATATTTTTTTTATTAAGCACGAGTTTCCACAGTTTTTATTTGAAAACTTCATTAGCAATCATAGAGTTATATTGAAATATATTGTTGTTTAAAGTCTTTTGTTTTTTAATAATTTAAAATTTTATAAAAATCTGTTTAAAAACAAAAGTTATGATGATTTTCTTAAATAATTAAAGAATTAATATCAATCATACGCCATGGTGCTTAAATTTTATAAAAATTTTAATTTTAACTAGTTTTAAAGGAATTTTTGAAAATTTTTAAATAAAAACGTAATCAGAAGGGTATTAGCTATTCATACAAAAACAAACTTTACTGGAAAATCAAAAATTTTAATGAATTTAAAAAAAATAATTTTTTTTTTTAAGTTTTTTCTATTTTTCTATTCCCATCAGTTACTCATTAAAATCTTAATATCCTTGATGTTCAAATATTTCAGAAAAATTTTTAAAAAATAATTTTTTTTTGATTAAATAAAAACACTAGATTTCCATTCCTAAAACTAAAATTTCTTAAATTAAAACATGTCACTGTTTTGTCTAAATATTTCTTGTATTAAATACTTCAGTTTAAAAACTCTCTTTTCCCTGCTGTAATTTGTCCATTTTTTTTCTTTCTTTCTCACATTTTTAAATTGTGTATATATTGTCCAACTTAATCATGCATGTTTTTCTATAGTAACCCATAAATTTTTTTTTTAAATATTTTATATTGTATTATTAAATAAAAGTTTATCCTTTGCTGCCTAATCAGGCAAAAGAATATTTCCTCTACTTTAGGGGTTTTCTAAACCTTAACAAAGCCACATATTTAAATTTTGCAAATACGAGACGAATACACAAAAAATTTAACCTCTAAAGCCAACATGACTATTTGGCCAAATGACCTTTTTCACGCCCGAAAAGCAAACAACAACATTGCCAGCAGCAGCAGCAGTAACATATACAACAGAATGTTATGTCAAACTGAAAAAGGAGAGACAGCAATCCCTCACAAAAGTGTTGTACACAGACTTGGGATAAATATAGTGATGTTAAAAACACGAAACCCAGCAAACTATAAATTAATAAAATAAAGGGTTAAAAGTAATACATTATCTGGAGCATAAGTACAGAAGTAAATAAAGAAAATATTTTGAATATTTGAAAAATTAATTTTGTATTTTAAACATTTGCTGGGTTATTATTTTGCCACTTTTTTTTAATTTTGTTTTTTTTTTTAAGGATTTTTGTTAATTTTTTTTTGTAGCCTGCCACTTTTGGTTTTATTTCGAGGCTGGTTGTTGTGCGTTGTTGATTTTTAAATTTTACTTGAGGTTATGTTAAACCAGTGTTAATCCGATTAGATTGCATATGTTTTATATTTAAGGTTTCTTATGGAAAGCCAACAAACATTAATGATGTAAATTATATTTATAGAATGACACAAAAAAGTTTTAACAGAATTTGTAGTTCTTAAAAGGCAATTGATACTTTGATATTACTTCTTTCATTTTTTAAAGGAATATTAAAAAATTTAGACTTTTTCCAACTTCTTGATCCATTTTTAAGCAATTTCTGGTATCATAATAAAATTTAGCTTATGTTCAGTTATAACCTTAATTGTAAAGCTTTAAAAACCTTTGAAATTTAATAAAACTCATTATTGGAACAAAAGTTATAATGATTTTACTAAATTGTTTCATAATTAATATTAATCATACGCCTCAGGTTAAACTTTTTATTTAAATCATGATTTCGTATTGATTTATTGAGATTTTTATTAATTTTTTTAATAAAACAGCATAAATTCCTTTTAAAAAATATACTAAGAACTAAAAAATCGTTTTATAAAAAAAGCTTAAATTTTCAGGAGAAAATTTTAAAATTTCTGTTCAAATGAGAGAAATTCAATGAACAGTTGTTTTTAATATGTGATAAGTTTTCCTTAATAAATCAAAATTATTATTGAAACTTTGCTAAAATAATTTTGGATTTTTTTAAAGTTTCAATTTCAAATTTCTTTATCAATACGAAGTAAACTTATTTATTTGTAATCTAAATGCTATAAATTTTACTAATATTTCCCTCAATACTTTTGCTGTGTGTATAAATATGTTGGTATTTAATTAATTACATAAAATAAATCATTATCATGTCTCTACAGACAGCTACTGCAGACCCAAAACAAAAGTTCATTGAGTTTCTTGGCCCACAAATAGCTTAACTCTTAAGACAGTTTATTTGCCAGCATTATAACAATGACCAATATTTTGTTATGTCTCTTATTCTTATGACAAAATAGACTTCTTTCTGTTACTGTAATATTTTGTTTACCTTGACAGTTAATTTGTCTAAACACCCAACTTACGAACACACTTACTAAAGACATGTCAATTTAGCGGAAAATCATGCCAACCAAAAATACTTAATTAATTTTTACTTATATTTTTTTTCCTGTCCTATAAGGCCTAAAACAAAAGGTTAGCACAACTTGTCCCAGGTGTTAAATACACATAGATGTTTGCAAAAACAAAAAAAATATATAACAATATTGTTTTAACTTATAAACTTAACCTCCCAAATGTCCAATTTTTCGACATTGACATTGTCCTGTAAATGTGTATACACACTGACAGTAATGCTATTAACACATATTCAAACATATATACACCCATACATACATACACACATACATAACAGTGTTTGTAGCTGTATTAAAATATACAGAAACCCTAGTTATTAACAAAGACACATGTTTTATTTATGGCCGAGTTTCCACATATTTGTAGTCATGTGTATATAAGTGATTAACTCTCTTTCTTTCTCCCTAACCCCCCCCCCCCCCCCCCTCTCACAACACAAATTGCTACAGACAACAGCCAACACAAATGATAACATAATGTATACTCTTTCATATAAGGCTTCTTCTCTATGGTCATTTGTCTCCTTGTTATTTATTTTCTCTTTCCAATCCCAACTCTTATCAATATGTGTGTTTGTTTATTTTTCCTAACCACAACATTGAAGTTGTGGTTTTTGTATTTGTGCAACAACAACATCAACAATAACAGCTCAACAAAAACAAATACAACAAAATTAAGTAATAGAAAACAATGTCAGTTAAAGGCCTGTCTGTCTGTCTATACTGTAACAAAATAACAACAATATTTGAAATTAAATCTTTAAGAGTATTTTTTTTTTAAATTTTGTTTATAGACCTTAAAAACGTTGTTGTTGTCATTTGTTGACACGTCTCTTGCTAACAGATTAATAAACTCACATGTTTTTGTTTAATGTCTAAGGACTTAAGTCTCAAAAGCTTTAAGAATGTTGGTAAATACTCTTAGTATGTAACTTAAATCAAACAAAAGTTAGAATTGATGTGAAAAAAATAACACAATCATTAATATCAATATTGTGGCATGTTTCTTGAATTACACATAAAATTAGCAAAGTACTTTTTAAATAACAAGTACATTAAATTTCTAGATAAAGAAATGGAGTATGGACTAGAACTGAATAAGAACTGAACTAGAATTTAAATTAGAATTTAAACTACAACTGAACTTGAACTAGAACAGATATAGAACTAGAACAGATATAGAACTAGAACAGAACTAGAACTAGAACAGAACAGAACAGAACAGAACTAGAACTAGAACAGAACGGAACTAGAACAGAACTAAAACAGAACTAGAACAGAACTAGAACAGAACTAGAACAGAACTAGAACAGAACTAGAACAGAACTAGAACAGAACTAGAACAGAACTAGAACAGAACTAGAACAGAACTAGAACAGAACTAGAACAGAACTAGAACAGAACTAGAACAGAACTAGAACAGAACTAGAACAGAACTAGAACAGAACTAGAACAGAACTAGAACAGAACTAGAACAGAACTAGAACAGAACTAGAACAGAACTAGAACAGAACTAGAACAGAACTAGAACAGAACTAGAACAGAACTAGAACAGAACTAGAACAGAACTAGAACAGAACTAGAACAGAACTAGAACAGAACTAGAACAGAACTAGAACAGAACTAGAACAGAACTAGAACAGAACTAGAACAGAACTAGAACAGAACTAGAACAGAACTAGAACAGAACTAGAACATAACTAGAACAGAACTAGAACAGAACTAGAACAGAACTAGAACAGAACTAGAACAGAACTAGAACAAAACTAGAACAGAACTAGAACAGAACTAGAACAGAACTAGAACAGAACTAGAACAGAACTAGAACAGAACTAGAACAGAACTAGAACAGAACTAGAACAGAACTAGAACATAACTAGAACAGAACTAGAACAGAACTAGAACAGAACTAGAACAGAACTAGAACAGAACTAGAACAGAACTAGAACAGAACTAGAACAGAACTAGAACAGAACTAGAACAGAACTAGAACAGAACTAGAACAGAACTAGAACAGAACTAGAACAGAACTAGAACAGAACTAGAACAGAACTAGAACAGAACTAGAACAGAACTAGAACAGAACTAGAACAGAACTAGAACAGAACTAGAACAGAACTAGAACAGAACTAGAACAGAACTAGAACAGAACTAGAACAGAACTAGAACAGAACTAGAACAGAACTAGAACAGAACTAGAACAGAACTAGAACAGAACTAGAACAGAACTAGAACAGAACTAGAACAGAACTAGAACAGAACTAGAACAGAACTAGAACAGAACTAGAACAGAACTAGAACAGAACTAGAACAGAACTAGAACAGAACTAGAACAGAACTAGAACAGAACTAGAACAGAACTAGAACAGAACTAGAACAGAACTAGAACATAACTAGAACAGAACTAGAACAGAACTAGAACAGAACTAGAACAGAACTAGAACAGAACTAGAACAAAACTAGAACAGAACTAGAACAGAACTAGAACAGAACTAGAACAGAACTAGAACAGAACTAGAACAGAACTAGAACAGAACTAGAACAGAACTAGAACAGAACTAGAACATAACTAGAACAGAACTAGAACAGAACTAGAACAGAACTAGAACAGAACTAGAACAGAACTAGAACAGAACTAGAACAGAACTAGAACAGAACTAGAACAGAACTAGAACAGAACTAGAACAGAACTAGAACAGAACTAGAACAGAACTAGAACAGAACTAGAACAGAACTAGAACAGAACTAGAACAGAACTAGAACAGAACTAGAACAGAACTAGAACAGAACTAGAACAGAACTAGAACAGAACTAGAACAGAACTAGAACAGAACTAGAACAGAACTAGAACAGAACTAGAACAGAACTAGAACAGAACTAGAACAGAACTAGAACAGAACTAGAACAGAACTAGAACAGAACTAGAACAGAACTAGAACAGAACTAGAACAGAACTAGAACAGAACTAGAACAGAACTAGAACAGAACTAGAACAGAACTAGAACAGAACTAGAACAGAACTAGAACAGAACTAGAACAGAACTAGAACAGAACTAGAACAGAACTAGAACAGAACTAGAACAGAACTAGAACAGAACTAGAACAGAACTAGAACAGAACTAGAACAGAACAGAACTAGAACAGAACTAGAACAGAACTAGAACAGAACTAGAACAGAACTAGAACAGAACTAGAACAGAACTAGAACAGAACTAGAACAGAACTAGAACAGAACTAGAACAGAACTAGAACAGAACTAGAACAGAACTAGAACAGAACTAGAACAGAACTAGAACAGAACTAGAACAGAACTAGAACAGAACTAGAACAGAACTAGAACAGAACTAGAACAGAACTAGAACAGAACTAGAACAGAACTAGAACAGAACTAGAACAGAACTAGAACAGAACTAGAACAGAACTAGAACAGAACTAGAACAGAACTAGAACAGAACTAGAACAGAACTAGAACAGAACTAGAACAGAACTAGAACAGAACTAGAACAGAACTAGAACAGAACTAGAACAGAACTAGAACAGAACTAGAACAGAACTAGAACAGAACTAGAACAGAACTAGAACAGAACTAGAACAGAACTAGAACAGAACTAGAACAGAACTAGAACAGAACTAGAACAGAACTAGAACAGAACTAGAACAGAACTAGAACAGAACTAGAACAGAACTAGAACAGAACTAGAACAGAACTAGAACAGAACTAGAACAGAACTAGAACAGAACTAGAACAGAACTAGAACAGAACTAGAACAGAACTAGAACAGAACTAGAACAGAACTAGAACAGAACTAGAACAGAACTAGAACAGAACTAGAACAGAACTAGAACAGAACTAGAACAGAACTAGAACAGAACTAGAACAGAACTAGAACAGAACTAGAACAGAACTAGAACAGAACTAGAACAGAACTAGAACAGAACTAGAACAGAACTAGAACAGAACTAGAACAGAACTAGAACAGAACTAGAACAGAACTAGAACAGAACTAGAACAGAACTAGAACAGAACTAGAACAGAACTAGAACAGAACTAGAACAGAACTAGAACAGAACTAGAACAGAACTAGAACAGAACTAGAACAGAACTAGAACAGAACTAGAACAGAACTAGAACAGAACTAGAACAGAACTAGAACAGAACTAGAACAGAACTAGAACAGAACTAGAACAGAACTAGAACAGAACTAGAACAGAACTAGAACAGAACTAGAACAGAACTAGAACAGAACTAGAACAGAACTAGAACAGAACTAGAACAGAACAGAACTAGAACAGAACTAGAACAGAACTAGAACAGAACTAGAACAGAACTAGAACAGAACTAGAACAGAACTAGAACAGAACTAGAACAGAACTAGAACAGAACAGAACTAGAACAGAACTAGAACAGAACTAGAACAGAACTAGAACAGAACTAGAACAGAACTAGAACAGAACTAGAACAGAACTAGAACAGAACTAGAACAGAACTAGAACAGAACTAGAACAGAACTAGAACAGAACTAGAACAGAACTAGAACAGAACTAGAACAGAACTAGAACAGAACTAGAACAGAACTAGAACAGAACTAGAACAGAACTAGAACAGAACTAGAACAGAACTAGAACAGAACTAGAACAGAACTAGAACAGAACTAGAACAGAACTAGAACAGAACTAGAACAGAACTAGAACAGAACTAGAACAGAACTAGAACAGAACTAGAACAGAACTAGAACAGAACTAGAACAGAACTAGAACAGAACTAGAACAGAACTAGAACAGAACTAGAACAGAACTAGAACAGAACTAGAACAGAACTAGAACAGAACTAGAACAGAACTAGAACAGAACTAGAACAGAACTAGAACAGAACTAGAACAGAACTAGAACAGAACTAGAACAGAACTAGAACAGAACTAGAACAGAACTAGAACAGAACTAGAACAGAACTAGAACAGAACTAGAACAGAACTAGAACAGAACTAGAACAGAACTAGAACAGAACTAGAACAGAACTAGAACAGAACTAGAACAGAACTAGAACAGAACTAGAACAGAACTAGAACAGAACTAGAACAGAACTAGAACAGAACTAGAACAGAACTAGAACAGAACTAGAACAGAACTAGAACAGAACTAGAACAGAACTAGAACAGAACTAGAACAGAACTAGAACAGAACTAGAACAGAACTAGAACAGAACTAGAACAGAACTAGAACAGAACTAGAACAGAACTAGAACAGAACTAGAACAGAACTAGAACAGAACTAGAACAGAACTAGAACAGAACTAGAACAGAACTAGAACAGAACTAGAACAGAACTAGAACAGAACTAGAACTCAACTAACAGAGAGTTTGAAACATAAATTGATTAAGATGATTTTATTCATATTCTTGTTTCCGAAACATCCATCACATTATTTCTTACAAAACAATAATTAATAACACTCTCCTTCAGCACTCTCAAATCTTCCCAATAATTGCTAATTTCTTTTTACTCATACATTTGCTTTAATGCCATTTTAATTTCCAAAACAAAAACTAAAGAAAAAGTGCATCATATTATCGATACAAATAGCCAATAATCTACACTTGATAATCATGACGTAACTTTGGGTGTATTGATAAATCAAAGGGTTACGAGACTGGGCAGTATTCAAATTGAATGCACACAAGTGTTTATAGCCACAAACTAACAAACAGCTGGCCTATTGTATAATTGTTGAGGCTGGGGACAAAAAAAAGAAACTAAAAACCCAGTCACAAATTGAAGATGTCTGCTAGAATGAGGACAAGAGTTCAATTAAATGTTTGTGAGCTTGAAATAAAAAAAAAGAAACAAGAAATCGAAAAAGAATTCTAGTTTCGTTTGGTAACAGGCATGTTTCCGGTTTAATAAGTACTGCTAGCTATTGGAGTATTAATTGAAAACTTGAAGGTGACACAAAACCACATAGTTTCCTTTATTTAAAGGACCTTAAATGCCATTACCAATAAAGATGGTTAGTTGTTTAAAAGTTTATTGAAATTTAAAATTTTAAATTTGTATATTAAAAATAAATTATGAAGAGAAGAGAAGCTGGTTCAGTTCTAGTTATAGTTCAGTTCTAGTTCAGTTCTAGTTCAGTTCTAGTTCAGTTCTAGTTCAGTTCTAGTTCAGTTCTAGTTCAGTTCTAGTTCAGTTCTAGTTCAGTTCTAGTTCAGTTCTAGTTCAGTTCTAGTTCAGTTCTAGTTCAGTTCTAGTTCAGTTCTAGTTCAGTTCTAGTTCAGTTCTAGTTCAGTTCTAGTTCAGTTCTAGTTCAGTTCTAGTTCAGTTCTAGTTCAGTTCTAGTTCAGTTCTAGTTCAGTTCTAGTTCAGTTCTAGTTCAGTTCTAGTTCAGTTCTAGTTCAGTTCTAGTTCAGTTCTAGTTCAGTTCTAGTTCAGTTCTAGTTCAGTTCTAGTTCAGTTCTAGTTCAGTTCTAGTTCAGTTCTAGTTCAGTTCTAGTTCAGTTCTAGTTCAGTTCTAGTTCAGTTCTAGTTCAGTTCTAGTTCAGTTCTAGTTCAGTTCTAGTTCAGTTCTAGTTCAGTTCTAGTTCAGTTCTAGTTCAGTTCTAGTTCAGTTCTAGTTCAGTTCTAGTTCAGTTCTAGTTCAGTTCTAGTTCAGTTCTAGTTCAGTTCTAGTTCAGTTCTAGTTCAGTTCTAGTTCAGTTCTAGTTCAGTTCTAGTTCAGTTCTAGTTCAGTTCTAGTTCAGTTCTAGTTCAGTTCTAGTTCAGTTCTAGTTCAGTTCTAGTTCAGTTCTAGTTCAGTTCTAGTTCAGTTCTAGTTCAGTTCTAGTTCAGTTCTAGTTCAGTTCTAGTTCAGTTCTAGTTCAGTTCTAGTTCAGTTCTAGTTCAGTTCTAGTTCAGTTCTAGTTCAGTTTTATTAAAATTCGGCCATCCTTTTTGAAATGTGTTTTAAATATAGAACAAACGCATGAGGTTTAGTATTTCCCAAAAGCAAATTAATATTACTTATACGTACGATGCCTTACATTAAACCCATTTGCATTTTAAGCACTTTTTTTGGTGTTGTTTGTAAGTTTAATCTTTAATGCGATGGTTATTTATTTAAAGTCATTTCTATTTTCTATAAAAGTTTAATCTTGCACTTTATTTATGCAAGCATTCTCACATATTTTTACAAAGTTTGGTTCTCACTTACTTTCTACAAACCCATATCTAGCTTTTTAAAACCACTTGTTAATTTATGCACGTTTTAACAATTGTGTTCACATGTTCACAGCTGCTGCTCTGTGCTGTTACCCATGCACAGGGACACACAAGAGCTTGTGGAAAAGAGTAACAAAGGAGTTGAAGGAAAGGGAGAAAGGATGTTAAGCAAACAGGAAAAGTGTAATTGAAACACATACTTACATACATATTAAATTTGTATTTACTTTACAGGTTCGTGTGTGGTGGAGAGAAAAGAATTTAAAATAACAAAGTTAAAGTAAATAAAACTAATAGTTTAAAAATAACCACAATCAAATCAAACAAGTTTGAAAAAAGAAAAAGAAAAGATAAGGGGAGTAATTGTGAGAAATTTGTATTAGGTTTTTTTTAAGGAAATCTGTAAAATGTTTAATTTTAAGATTAAGTATAATGGAATTATAACTCATACTCTAATTGCTAGATAATAGGCAATGAAAATCAGGAATTTTCGTAATAATAAATATTATAAATTTCCTTGTTAAATTTAATCTTATAAGTCAATATTATTATTAATTTGTTGATAAAACTGACATAATTTACTAGAAGTTTACCAGAACTGACTGATTTTAAACAAAAAAGTTTAAACTTTTTCATAAGTATTTAAACTCCTTTAAATCATTCCGGCCTCTTTAACTGTTTTTGTTTTATGTTCTTTATATCCAGCCATTGAAAGACAGAAACGCAGACTGACAGACATCTAGACTAAAGTCCTATTTACAAAACAACACACCATCTACCAACATCCAAAGTAATGTTTTAAATATGAGAAATTTTATAAAAAAATACTACTACTCCTTGTTTATTGCGAACAATAGAGTACAAGAAGTTAAGCCGGAAGTTGAAATCTTTTTTCTTTATGATTTGGTTTTTTTTTTCTCAGTTTTCCTACTTTATTTGGTGGCTGTTAGATATTGTTGTTTTTTCAGTATTCTGTTTTTTTTTGCATCTTTTTTCGCCTTGTAATTCAAAAGAACTACTTGATGTTTTATCAAGTATCAGACAAGACAGAAATCTGTGTAGAGTTTTTGTATGATGTTGAATTTTGATTTCTTTTTTTTTTTTGCTACAACGACTACAAATATGTGAGGAAATTTTGTGTGAAAAGAATGCAATGTTAAGAGATATTAGTGGTTAGAGTAGAATAAAGAAGGAGCTATAAAGAAAATAGAACTAGAATTTTGTTAAAATTCTTGTGAATTTCTCCATTCATTTGATATTTGTCATACAAGACGTATGATTAATATTTATACGTTTAAAATTTAATAAAATAAGTACAGACACTAAAACTGATGTGTTATGTCATGTTTTTAATTTACCATTGCCTACTTTAGGGCTACCTAGAATCACTGTAACTGAAGAAGACAAATTAGAATGTGTTTTTTAATAAATTACAATGTCTTACTGACACTTCCTTTAACTATTGTGTTTTTTTTTATAAAAGACGACAACAATTTATTTAAAATTCTTGTCAATGTTTTCAATTATTTGATATTTGTCATACAAGACGTATGATTAATATTTATACGTTTAATATTTAATAAAATTAGTACAAACACTAAATCGTATGTGTTATATCATGTTTATAATCTACCATTGCCTACTTTAGGGCTCCCTAGAATCACTGTAACTGCAGGAAGACAAATGTTAATGTGTGTTTTAATAAAATACAATGTCTTACTAACACTTCCTTCAACAAAAAAAAATAATCATTTTTATACCCTTCACCATGAGTGGCAAGGGTATATATAAGTTTGTTATTCCGTTTGTAAGTTCTACATTTATCATTTGCGACCCCACAAAGTATATATATTCTGGATCGTTATATATAGCGAATTCAATATAGACATGTCCGTCTGTATGTTGAAATCAACTTTCCGTAGCCCCCAAATAACTTGCAAACATAATTGATACATCAATATATTGGGAATTCTTCCGGCTCGGTCGCTATTTAAAATCGAGAAAATCGGCCCACAAATGAGATATAAGGAAAAAACCGGTGCAATTTCGATTTTTTGCCTATTTTTGATTTATATCTGGATTACTAAGTCATTAATATAGACAGTATGGAAATCTAATGATAGATATTTCAAATTCCATTGCAACGATTTATATAGGGCTATACTAATTTGGACCTACAATGGGTCAAAATCGGGAAAATAATTTTTTAACCCGAATTTTTTTTTTCCCAAAAAATTTTTTTTCACTAATAAATTTTGAAAAAATTTTGAAAAAATTTAATAAAAAAATTTTGAAAAAATTTAATAAAAAATTTTGAAAAAAATTTAATAAAAAAATTTTGAAAAAATTTAATAAAAAAATTTTGAAAAAATTTAATAAAAAAATTGGAAAAAATTAAAAAAAAAGAATGGAAAATAATTTTGAAAAAAAAAAAAAATTTATAAATTTTGAAAAACAACTTGAAAAAAAAAAAATTAATTTTGTTTACCTAAAAATATTTAAAATTTTTATTTTAAAGTATAATTTGGTGAAGGGTATATAAGATTCGGCATAGTCGAATATATAAATAAAAATTAATAAAAAATTTTGAAAAAATTTAATAAAAAAATTTTGAAAAAATTTAATAAAAAAATTTAAAAAAAAATTGGAAAAAATGAAAAAAAAAGAATTTTGAAAAAAAAAAAAATTTATAAATTTTGAAAAACAACTTGAAAAAAAGAAATTAATTTTGTTTACCTAAAAATATTTAAAATTTTTATTTTAAAGTATAATTTGGTGAAGGGTATATAAGATTCGGCATAGTCGAATATAGCTCTCTTACTTGTTTTTATTTTGTTTTATTTTTTTGCAAAAAAAGACGACACCAATTTATTTAAATGTCTTTACACATTATTTATTATTGTAAATTTTGAAACTTTGCCTAATTGTTAGACAAAAAAAAAATGAAAACTGTAAGCTGTTAAAGATGCAGAGAAATTCACAATAAGTAATTTAAAGTAATTCAAGGGATATTATTACATTACGTGTTGTTATCTTGATAGTCATTAGTTTAAGTAAATTTTTTTTTTTTTTTTTTTTTTTTTGGAATTGTTTATATGCAAATGTAAAATTTTTAATATGAAATTGCAGTTTTATTGATTTTTATTCTTTGCTTTTATTACTTGTGAATTTGTCTGCATATTAGCGAGGGAGTATGAGCAGTTTGTCGTGTATTATTTAAGGTTTTTTCTTTGCATTCAACGTTTATCTATTGATTATATTTAAATGACAGTTTGAATAGAGTTTTTTTTTTTAAATATGTTGCCATTGTTCTTGTTGCAATAATGATGACGGCATATAAACTCGCATATAAACTTATGGGGGCAAAAAACTAATGCTTTAAATTATTAAAATAATAAAAACTGTAATAGGTTTTTCGCAAAACGTTTTAAAAACACTTAAAGAAATGTTAAAATTGTAGTAGAGCGTAAAAATTTTTTAATTTTAACCAAAATCATATTATGTTTTCCCCTGTTAAACAAATAAAAACATAAGCTTTCAAATAAATGAAAAAAACATTTTAAATTTGTTTTATTTATATTTTCCATATTCAAATGAAATTGAGAAAATTTAAAAAAAAATATTTTCTTGCATTTTAAGTTGTACGCAAATTCACTTTTTCATATATATATATTATCGATTAACTAATAAACTTTAACAATATTTAATGAACCAACAGGTTTTTACTAAGAAACCTATAAATTATTTTTATGAGTGTAATTTACAGTTACTTCTGTAACTGTAGTTTTCTTGTATAGGCATTTAAAGTAACTATAGCATACTTTAGGGGTTAGTTTTATATATGTATGTGTTGTTTTTTATTAACAATCAATATTGAAACTATCTCAATCTTTTTATAATCTAATAAAAAAGTGTATTAATCAATCAAATTGCACAATTATTTTAGCAACAATCATATATAACTTAGTTGTATAAAACCCAAACAAAAATAAACTTTTGATTATGGCAACAAAATTAAAAATAAACTTTTATTTATATCGTAAAGTAGTAAAAATAAATAGAGAAATATTTTATATCCAATTTCAGACGTCACTGAAAATGGTCAATAAATATTTAATTAAATGCAAGTTATTTTTGTAAAAACAAAAAGATTTTAACCTAGTGATATTTGGTTACAAAAGTATACACAATCTGTATAGGTAATGGCAATTAAAGTGATTAAGTTTTCATGTAAAATTACAGAAAATGCTTAAATTTAGGCACAATAGCTTATACAAAATTATTACATCCCAGCAGTTCTAGCAGACTGTCCCGAACTAGTGATTTTAATTATCATTTAGGGTGACAACTAGTTACATAACTAGCTACATGATTTGTTAATTTAAAACGTGCATGTCCTAAGCAATTTCACTAAGGCAATTTACCTTTTTGGATTGCAATGAGACTGTCTGATAGCTGGTCCAAAGTAGCATTGGATTCACATACCGGTTACATAGAGTCAGTTAACTTACTAGCCACCTAACTGGTTACTTGAACAGCTACATAACTAGTTATTTTAACATGTACAGTCCAATAACCGACTGCTTGTAAACAAACCTTCCTCCAACAACTCTCCAATAGACTAAGTCTGGTGGATAAATGAACTAGTTTCTAAAGTGCAGTCAATGCAAACCTTTATAGTGAATACACTCTAGGTTACTTAGAGACACTAAAGTGACAATTGAGTTCAGGCTAGGTTACATGGAATGTTAGTATACTTGAACAAAACTAAAATAAACACAATTTGTATTAAATCAATTTGTACGTTTAAAGTGACCACACTCTAGATTACTTAGAGACACTTAAGTGACAATTGACTTCACGCTAGATTACCTGGAATGTATAAAGTAACCGCAAAACATGTATTTTCAAACTAATTAGAGTAGAAGAAAAGTTACCTTTTCTTACCTACTCTAAAATATATGTTTTTGTTGAAAATTTTTTATTTTTGAAAAAACTTTTTTTGCCGAAATATTTTTTTCGCCGATTTTGACCCATTGTTGCAACGAATTACTATGACGTTTTACATGTCGTTGTAAAGGTCTTTGAAATATCTACCATTAGATATACATATTGTCTATATTAATGAGTTAGTAAACCAGATATAGATCAAAAAGAGGTCAAACATCGAAATAGTCTTTGCTATAGTTTTTTGTAGACCGATTTTATCGATTTTAGATAGTAACCTTACCGGGACAATAGCGGATATATTGATGTATGAATCATGTATGTTAGTTATTTATGGGCTTCGTAATGTCGATTTCAACCGACAGACGGACATCCGTCGAAATAAGCGACTTTTTTATGTTTAAAAATTAGTGATTTTATAGCTTTTTTATGCGATTTTATGCCATAATCTACACTTTTACGTGCTATTGTAAAATTTGTATTTTTTTAAAAGAATTTCTATTTTTGCAGTTTTATGTTTGATTTTTTTTTTTTTTAATATTAGCGTTTTAATTTGCTGTCAGCGTTTTATTTTGCAATTAGCGATTTTTTGGAGAAATTAGAAATTTTGTTGTAAAATTAGAGTTTACCTTTTTTTTTGACAAATTTGTGATTTTTCGTGATATAAGTGCTTTTTATGAATTTAGCGATTTTTTTAAGTTTAGTGATTTTTTTAAGTTTAGCGATTTTTTTAAATTAATTTTTTTTTTTAAGATTTTCTAAAATTATTAACTCTTTTTTGTTAAATTTGTGATTTTTCGTGATATAAGTGCTTTTTGTGAATTTAGCGATTTTTTGAAGTTTAGTGATTTTTTTTTAAATTAGTGATTTTATAGCATTTTTATGCGATTTAATACAAAATTATAATTGGTATTCTAAAATTAGTAAGTTTTTAAAAGAATTGCTATTTTTGCAGTTTTATATTTGATTTGTTTTTTTGTTAATATTAGAGTTATATTTTGCTGTTAGCGTTTTATTTTGCAATTAGCGATTTTTTGGAGAAATTTTGTTGTAAAATTAGAGTTTACCTTTTTTTTTTTTGACAAATTTGTGATTTTTCGTGATATAAGTGTTTTTATGAATTTAGCGATTTTTTTAAGTTTAGTGATTTTTTTAAGTTTAGCGATTTTTTTAAATACATTTTTTTTTAAGATTTTTTAATATTATCAACTCTTTTTTGTTAAATTTGTGATTTTTCGTGATATAAGAGCTTTTGGTGAATTTAGCGATTTTTTGAAGTTTAGTGATTTTTTTATGAAGTTGACGTGTTTTTTGTTAAGAAGGTAAAATATTAAAATATATACTTTTTTTTGTTAAATTTATGATGTTTCGTGATATAAGTGCTTTTTGTGACTTTAGCGTTTTTTGAAATTTTAATAATTTAAAAAAAAAAAAAATTTTTTCTGAAATTACTGTATTATTTTGCAAACTCCTTTTCGTGTGGAATTTCCCCAAGTACGTAGCGAAACTAACAAAACCTTATATAGGTTTTGCTGAAGAACACGCAGTTTTTCTCACGGTTATGTCGCGGAAAACAATTGAAATTTTGTTTTTCTGCCTTCGGCACAATTGTAGCTATAGACTAGAAGAAATCAACTGTAAAACAAACTAATCGGAAAACTGCATGTAGTAACTCAAAATTGCTAAAATATCATACAATTTAAATTTTTTATACATTTTTAGCCCATATCAGCCAAACTGTGGGAAATTCCGTAAAGTAATCTTCAGAAAAAAGATTCCCTATAATATAATCCATAATTCTGCAGAATATTATAATACTGTAAAAAGTTATTTTCACATTTTTCTGCTAAATTTTGAATAGAAAATTCAAGAAATGTTGACAAATTTTCCAAAATGCAAAAAAAAACATGAATTAATCAATATCAATTGATGCATCATCTGAGCTTGATAGCACATTCAATGACATATCTCTTTCGGTGTGTCATTCCACATATTCATCCATAATTATAATTTATGCAGTTTAGGTGAAATATGCGATTTTTTGGTACAAATAGCGCTTATTTGTAATATTAGCGATTTTTAGTTAAATAAGCGTTTCTTGGTTATAAGACGTGTTTTTTTGTGAAATTAACTTTTTTGTAAATTTTTTTTATTTCTTTTTTTTGTGATATTAGTGCTTTTTGTGAAATTAGCGATTTTTAAATTTTAGTGATTTTTTATTATTTTTTTTCTGAAATTAACTTGATATTTTGTGAAATTCAAGCATTTTCATAATATAAGTGCTTTATTTGAAATTTGCGATTTTTTCGTATAAAAACAGCTTAATTGTAATATTAGTGATTATTCCTTAAATAAGCTTTTTTAGGTGATTTATTTAGGTTTAAGTGATTTTGTTATACAATTTAAAATTTTTCGTGAATTTAATATATATATATATATTTTTTTTTTTGTAATTTAGTGATTTTCTTTGTGAAATTGGTAATTCTTCGAGATATTAGTGATTTTTTATAAATTGACGATTTTTTTTTTTTTTGTGAAATTAAAACTGGTTTTGCTTTTAATCCGAATAGTTTGGCAAAGTTAGAGATATTTTTGTAAAAATAGCGCTTTATTGTTATTTTAGCGATTTTTCGTGATTGTTTTCGAAATTAGCGATTTTGTTCTAATTTGTGTATTTTTTTTACTTTATATTTAATCTGGGTTTAATTGTGTAATCAGCTATTTTTCGTGAAATTAGCTATTTTTTTAAACCAAATATTTTCTAGTGAAATTTGCGATTTTTTTGTGAAATAGAAGTTGCAGTGTAAAAATTATCAGAAAAAAAATTTTCTGATTTTGTGAGTTTTTGATATTTTAGTGATTTTTATACACTACACCACCATAGTGGGGAGGTTATTATGTATTTGTGCAGATGTTTGTTACTCCTAAAAATATTAGAGTATACCGATCGAATCACTTTCTGAGTCGATTAAACGATGTCCGTCCGTCCTTCTGGCTGGCTGGCTGTCTATGTAAACTTTGTGCGCAAAGATATTTCGATACAATTTAGTACATACAATTATTATGGCCCAAGGACAAAGCTTATTGAAACTAGGTGAAATCGGTCCATTATTTCACCTAGCCCCCATACAAATGTCCTGTCGAAATTGGACTTTATCCGTCATAAATTTTTAATTCATATAGGTATCTACACAAATTTCGCTCCAAATAAGTTTTATATATACGGAAATCATTTCACCTAATTTTATGATGATCAGTCCATAAACAGTCATAGCTCCCATATAAGGGCCGCTACGAAAATCACTTTAACGATCATAAATCTCTTAAAAATTAAACACAAATAACTTTCATATAGACATAAATAACATATCCAAATTTCATGGCGATCGGTCCATAATTAGTCATAGCTCCCATACAAGGCACACTTCTGAAAATCATTAACGAAAATAAATTATTGAAATTTTAAAAGCAAAATGATTTTCCTCATTTACTTAGTGTTTGGTATTATATGGTCGGGCTTGAACCCATACTTTCTTAGTTGTTTTTTTTTATCAAATTTAAAATTTTTTGTGATATTGGTGATTGTTCTTTATGTAAGTACTTTTTGTGAAATTAGCGTTTTTTTAATTTCTCTTTTAAATTAGGGATTTTTTTAATTAAAGATTTTTATGTGATATTATACTCTTTATTGTAATTATAACGCTTTTTGTTTAACGTTTACCCTAAATAAGCGATTTTTTGGAAAAGATATTGATTTTCTTTGTGATATTCATGATTGTTCTTTACATAAGTACTTTTTGTGAAATTAGCGTTTTTTTAATTTCTCTTTTAAATTAGGGATTTTTTTAATTAAAGATTATTTTGTGATATTATGCGCTTTATTGTAATTATACCGCTTTTATGTTAATGCTTATCTCACATAAGCGATTTTTGTGATTTTTTGGAAAAACTAGCGATATTTTTGAAGATAGTCATCAAGATATTGAGTCCTCTTTTTACGTAGAAAAGTCTATATTTTGATTTAAAAAACCCAACAATAATACTCCAATAACTCTACTGCTCCTCAATTGTTATGACAAATGTTGCATTTATTGATCACTTTTTAAAAAGCACCTAATGTGTAAGTTATCAAAAAGACCTCTCTCTCTCTGTATTTAGTTGCTCATATTTAGGTCAACAATATCAAATAACGGTATTTGAGGTACAAAATACCAAAACACAATAATGGCCATTGTTGAAACCAGAGAGAAAGAGTAACAACAAAACCCAAAACAAACTTAATATATGTACGTGTAAATAAACACACAACTATACACTAGTATGTATTAAAGGAAGAAACATACACACATTGTTTTGAGAGACACATTTGTTTGTGTGTAACTGACGTTGTTGATGTTGTTGTTGTTGATGATGACAAATACATTTATGATGTTTTCAATAAATAAATGTGTTAACATGCTCATCACACTTCTTTTAGAGCAAAACAAAACAACAAAGAGAACAAATAAAAATAATAGACATATTGTAAGCAACGTATATACATTAGGGTGGCCCCAAAATTAAAGTTGCGGATGTTCCCGACTAAAATTAAAATTTGATTCATTCTAAGACTACGTTTTGAAATTTTTTCGTCCTGGGATCAATATTTGGCGAGCTGGATCAAAGGATAAAAAGGTCCTTTTTTGAGGTTTTTTACATTTTCTCCATATTTCTTGCAAAGGAAGTATATGTAAATTTGGTATCATGTGAAAGGTCTTTGAGAGACGCATTCAATTAGTTATTAGAAATTTAAAAAGAAAAAATTTTTATTCAAAAATTTTAAAAATTTTCGACAAAATTTTAGTTTTTTTTAATTTGTTCATAGAATTTATCCAAATATATAGATGAAATTTCTTGATCATAAACATAATGTAATTTCACCGAAACGGTTTTTCTCGTTTTTTAAAATTCAGTCCAGTTCAATATTTATTCAAATTTGTTTAAACCTAATTTCATCCCTATCTGACAATCTCTGTATACTCAATTCTTAGTATATGTAATGGGCATTAAAATAACTCAAATTTTATAAGCTTTCACCATTTCGGTGAAATTACATGATGTTTATGATCAAGAAATTTCATATATTTATTTGAATAAATTCTATGAAAAAATTAAAAAAAAACTAAAATTTTGTCAAAAAAGGACCTTTTTATCCTTTGATCCAGCTCGCCAAATATTGACTCCAGGACGAAAAAATTTCAAAAGGTAGTCTTAGAATGAATCAAATTTTCATTTTAGGCGGGAACATCGATACCTTATTTTTTCTCTATACAAACGGGGCCACCCTAATATACATACATATGTATTCTGTAAATAAATACATATATGTAGATCAGGGCAGTTAGACATTTATAAGAAAATCTTTACATATTTGAAGGTTGGGGCAGAGACAAAACATAATTTGTAATATATTATTATTATCTTTATCGTTATCATGAACATCGCCATCATTTGTTACATTGATTCTTTGTTGCTTTTCCAACAAAATATAATATAAGTATGTGATTGTATGTAAGACAATAAAATAGACAATATTATTATTAGAGGTTTTTGTTAAAAGCAACACACTGTCATTTATACATTTTTGCACAGATATTCAAATATACAATATATGAGGGCTGTCTGAGTAAAGATTTTTAAATAGTTTCAATGTTTTGAAAGTCTAAATCCAATTTTGGTTAGATTTCAGAAGCTCATAGTAGAAAGGACCCTTTTGCAAAAACGAAGTACAGAGAATATGGGATTGCTGTTGTTTCGGCTGGTTGGCCGGGCTTCACATACGATCTCTTACAATTGGGGTTAGTGAAATGGATCCATTTTTCATTGCAAGTAATGATTCAGTGCAAAACTGATTTTATTTTATAGCGTTCAAGCATAATTTCGGACATGCAAAATCGTCTTTCAAGGTCTCTCGGCTTCAGTTCATATGGAGCCCAATTTCCCAACTTTTGAATGAATTCTGCTGCTCGCAAACATTTTGAAATTGCTGCTCGAATTGCTCCCAATGATTTTGCAAGCTCCTGTTGAGTTTGACAACAATCTTCTTGGAGTAATGCCTCCAATTCTTGATCTTCAAACTTTTTTGGCTGGCCTGGCCGATCTTTGTCTTCCGTGTTAAAATCCCCACTTCTGAACCGCACAAACAATCTCTCGCCATTGAAACCGATGAAACATATTCACAATAAGCTTTGGTGAGCAATTGGTGGGCTTCAGCGGCACTTTTTTTTACAAAATTCGAGATTAAAAATTCAAAAATTAATTTTTTTTATAGAAATTTTTCGATTCGTTTCTTATATTTTTTTAAATTCAGCTAGATGAATTTGATTTACTTTGTTATAACTTAGTTTTTCTACAAAATTTCAACATTAACCTCGTTTAGCCAAAAATAACACATAAAATATTTATGTTTATTCAAACGGAAACAGCCCACTCAATGTGTATTTTTTTTTTGGTGTGTCTCATCATCATCACACACTCAAGACAAAAAGGACATATACTCATACATTTATAACCCTTTTTCATTTTTCCTCTTTCATATAATATTTAAAACACATGTAACTATAAATATTTAATATTGAGGTTGAAAATCGTTTACTTTTCTTAAAATGAAACTCATCTTATCTCATCACTCATGAAGCGGGCTTTTGTTTTCTTGAAAATGTTTATATTTCTCTTAATGTTTATAAAACAAGACATTTTTCATGTTGTTTTACTGGGAATTATTGTTAAAAGGTCTTCTTTGAACACCTGGTTGAGATTTGGTTGGCGATTTAAATTGTGATTTTTTTTTTTACATATATTTTTAAGGCTTTAAGTATTTGTTTTTAGGGGTTTTAGAGCTGATATTTGCTTAATGGTTTTTAGTAAGATTTGGCAGGGAAATAAGATTAATTACTTATTTCAAAGAGAGAGTTTTAATGAAATCTATGATAAATGTTAAAAATGTTTTAAATAGTTCGGCAGTGCCGAAGTATGTTTTAGATTAAGGGTTGAAAATATTTTTTGGTGAAAAAAAATTTGTTTTTAAAAAAGTTTTTTGTTAAAAAAAAATTTATTGGAGAAAAAAGTTTTATAAAAGAATAAAATTGGTTGAAAAAATGTTTTTTGAAAAAATTTTTTGTTCAAAAAAAAAATTTGAGTTAAAAAATATTTTTCCCGGTTTTGACCCATTGTAGGTCCAAATTACTATGTCGTATATAACGTCATTGGAAAAGTCTTTGAAATATCTATCATTAGATATCCATATTGTCCATATTAATATCAATATAGACATTATTGATTAATAATCAAAAATAGGTAAAAAAAATCGAGGTAGTCTTGGTTTTTTGCTTATAACTCAGCCATTTGAGGGCCGATTTTCTCGATTTTAAAAAGCAACCGAACCGGCACTATAGCAGATATATTGATGTATGAATCATGTTTGTAAGTTATTGGGGGGCTACGGAAAGTTGATTTCAACATACAGACGGTTTAAAAAAAATATTTTTCCCGATTTTTACCTATTGTAGTTTTGAATTGCTATGAAGTTTATAACGTTGTTGGAAAGGTATTTGAAATATCTATCATTAGATATCCCTTTTGTCTATATTAATGATCAATATGCATTAATAATCAGAAATTGCTTAAAAAATCGAGGTAGTCTTGGTTTTTTGCTTATAACTCAGCCATTTGTGGGCCGATTTTCTCGATTTTGAAAAGCAACCGAACCGGCACTATAGCGGATATTTTGATGTATGAATCATTTATATAAGTTATTGGGGGCCTACGGAAAGTTGATTTCCACATACAGACGGACAGATAGACATGGCTATATCTACTCCGCCATCTATAATAATGCAGTAATATAAATATAGAAATTACAAACGGAATAACAACCTTTCCACACATGGTGAAGTCTATAATTGTCATAAATGTAAAGCAAATTATATATTTTTTAACAACCTGCTATAAAACCCTATTATCTGTGACTTTAAAATGTTAAAATGTTTATTTAAAATCCAAATGAGAGGAAATACTAAAATTACATTTAATTTCCGGTGATAAAATTAATGTTTGTTTAGAATTTGAGGCCTCTGGCTAAATGTGGGTAAAATGTTTGGTTTCTGTTTCTTTTCCTTTTCCTTTTGCCCAACTTAAACCTGCTTCACACAATTCATTTAAATAAACCTGTATGATAAACTTAAAACAAATTTTGTGGTTTAATAAAAATAAGAGATAGTAGTATGTATGATTTGTGTGTCTGTTTTAAAATCAGTTTTTAACTTCCGGCAATCAGGTAGTGTTTTGATTAGAAATTGTATTCAAAGTTTAAATACTCTTTACGGGAAAGTGTGTACAATATTTCAACAATGAAAGTTGTAAAAGAGATAAAGTTGAATTCTTTTCTTTAATACACGTTTTGAGTATTTTTAGCTTAAAGCTGTGTTTTGTTTTAATTTTTTGCCTGATGCTGAGTTTTGCTTCAACTTCAAATTGAAGAGCAACAAAGAATAAAGATTTTTTATTTACAGTTTGCTGCAAATTCCCGAATAGCAACAAATTGGCTTAATATTTTTACAGATATTCAGCAATTATTATATTTTTGCATATTTTGATTGCCGCTTTTTTTTTTTCTTTTTTTCCTTAAACAAATATTATTTGTGTATGTAGACATATTTCCAAAACCCACACATTTATATGCCAATACACAAAATTTTATATATGAAAATCATAATAAAGTTACAAAAAATATTTGATTAAACATCATATAAGGGTGATGATAAAACTGATTACAAAAAAAAAAAAAAAGGAATAAAATTGTATTGGCCAGTTATAAACCATACAAGTGGTTAAACCACAGTGGGGAAAAAGTCATTATAAATACGTAATATTGCATAGCAAAAGTAGTATAATTGAACTTGAACAGATTTTAATAGCTCTGCAAAATATATTTTTCCTCTAATGTTATACAAAATGTACACCAACAGTTCTAATACTATTCTACATTTTATTATTTAAATTCTTATGAGTCCCACTGTTTGTTGTATAGTGGCTAGAATGTTGGCATTTGTTAGTCTTGTGCAAAGGAAACAATATCCCCATACAGTTTGGCTACAAGACAAATGTTGCTGGTATCCTGTAAATTTTTGGTTGTCAAATATGTAAAAAAAAACACACACGTATTTATTCAAGATTTATTTGTATGTTATTTCTTCATCTCTACATTTCTGTATTTCCTTTTAACCAGCATTATTTTATTTTACTTTCCACATAAATTTGTTCCATATTGTTATATCAATTTTGTGTTACAACACAATTTCATTACAATGTTGAAGGTTTTTGGAATTTTTTCTTAAAGTTGATTGATTTCTTGAAGACATTTAGGTCAATTCGTAACAGAATGTAATTAAATTTGAGAAAAAATAAGAAATAATAGCAAACGGAGGGCTAAACAGGAAAGACATAGAACAATACTAGAACTGAACAAGAATCTGAACGGGAATCTCAAATAGAATCAGATTTAGAACTGAACAAGAACTGAACAAGAACTAAACTAGAACTGAACTAGAACCGAACTAGAACCTGAACTAGAACCTGAAATAGAACCTGAACTAGAACCTGAAATAGAACCTGAACTAGAACCTGAACTAGAACCTGAACTAGAACCTGAACTAGAACCTGAACTAGAACCTGAACTAGAACCTGAACTAGAACCTGAACTAGAACATGAACTAGAACCTGAACTAGAACTGAACTTGAACTGAACTTGAACTGAACTAGAACCTGAACTAGAACCTGAACTAGAACCTGAACTAGAACCTGAATTAGAACCTGAACTAAAACCTGAATTAGAACCTGAACTAGAACCTGAACTAGAACCTGAACTAGAACCTGAACAAGAACCTGAACTAGAACCTGAACTAGAACCTGAATTAGAACCTGAACAAGAACCTGAACTAGAACCTGAACTAGAACCTGAACTAGAACCTGAACTAGAACCTGAACTAGAACCTGAACTAGAACCTGAACTAGAACCTGAATTGGAATCTGAACTAGAACTAGAACCTGAACTAGAACCTGAACTAGAACCTGAACTAGAACCTGAACTAGAACCTGAACAAGAACCTGAACTAGAACCTGAACTAGAACCTGAACTAGAACCTGAATTAGAACCTGAACAAGAACCTGAACAAGAACTAAACTAGAACCTGAACTAGAACTAGAACCTGAACTAGAACCTGAAATAGAACCTGAACTAGAACTGAACTTGAACTGAACTAGAACCTGAACTAGAACCTGAACCTGAACTAGAACCTGAACTAGAACCTGAACTAGAACTAGAACCTGAACTAGAACCTGAACTAAAACCTGAACTAGAACCTGAACTAGAACATGGACAAGAACTAGAACCTGAACTAGAACTGAATTAGAACCTGAACTAGAACATGAACTAGAACCTGAACTAGAACCTGAACTAGAACCTGAACTAGAACCTGAACTAGAACCAGAACTAGAACCTGAACTAGAACCTGAACTAGAACCTGAACTAGAACCTGAACTAGAACCTGAAGTAGAACCTGAAGTAGAACCTGAACTAGAACCTGAACTAGAACCTGAACTAGAACCTGAACCAGAACCTGAATTTGAACCTGAACCTGAACTAGAACCTGAAGTAGAACCTGAACTAGAACCTGAACTAGTACCTGAACTAGAACCTGAACTAGTACCTGAACTAGAACCTGAACTAGAACCTGAATTTGAACCTGAACCTGAACTAGAACCTGAAGTAGAACCTGAACTAGAACCTGAACTAGAACCTGAACTAGAACTGAACTAGAACCTGAACTAGAACCTGAACTAGAACCTGAACTAGAACCTGAACTAGAACCTGAATTAGAACCTGAATTAGAACCTGAACTAGAACCTGAACTAGAACCTGAACTAGAACCTGAATTAGAACCTGAACTAGAACCTGAACTAGAACCTGAATTGGAATCTGAACTAGAACTAGAACCTGAACTAGAACCTGAACTAGAACCTGAACTAGAACCTGAACTAGAACTGAACTAGAACCTGAACTAGAACCTGAACTAGAACCTGAACTAGAACCTGAACTAGAACCTGAACTAGAACCTGAATTAGAACCTGAACTAGAACCTGAACTAGAACCTGAACTAGAACCTGAACTAGAACCTGAACTAGAACCTGAATTGGAATCTGAACTAGAACTAGAACCTGAACTAGAACCTGAACTAGAACCTGAACTAGAACCTAAACTAGAACCTGAATTAGAACCTGAACAAGAACCTGAACAAGAACTAAACTAGAACCTGAACTAGAACTAGAACCTGAACTAGAACCTGAAATAGAACCTGAACTAGAACCTGAACTAGAACCTGAACTAGAACTGAACTTGAACTGAACTAGAACCTGAACTAGAACCTGAACCTGAACTAGAACCTGAACTAGAACCTGAACTAGAACTAGAACCTGAACTAGAACCTGAACTAAAACCTGAACTAGAACCTGAACTAGAACATGGACAAGAACTAGAACCTGAACTAGAACTGAATTAGAACCTGAACTAGAACATGAACTAGAACCTGAACTAGAACCTGAACTAGAACCTGAACTAGAACCTGAACTAGAACCAGAACTAGAACCTGAACTAGAACCTGAACTAGAACCTGAACTAGAACCTGAACTAGAACCTGAAGTAGAACCTGAAGTAGAACCTGAACTAGAACCTGAACTAGAACCTGAACTAGAACCTGAACCAGAACCTGAATTTGAATCTGAACCTGAACTAGAACCTGAAGTAGAACCTGAACTAGAACCTGAACTAGTACCTGAACTAGAACCTGAACTAGTACCTGAACTAGAACCTGAACTAGAACCTGAATTTGAACCTGAACCTGAACTAGAACCTGAACTAGAACCTGAAGTAGAACCTGAACTAGAACCTGAACTAGAACCTGAACTAGAACCTGAACTAGAACTGAACTAGAACCTGAACTAGAACCTGAACTAGAACCTGAACTAGAACCTGAACTAGAACCTGAACTAGAACCTGAATTAGAACCTGAACTAGAACCTGAACTAGAACCTGAACTAGAACCTGAACTAGAACCTGAACTAGAACCTGAATTGGAATCTGAACTAGAACTAGAACCTGAACTAGAACCTGAACTAGAACCTGAACTAGAACCTGAACTAGAACCTGAACAAGAACCTGAACTAGAACCTGAACTAGAACCTGAACTAGAACCTGAATTAGAACCTGAACAAGAACCTGAACAAGAACTAAACTAGAACCTGAACTAGAACTAGAACCTGAACTAGAACCTGAAATAGAACCTGAACTAGAACCTGAACAAGAACCTGAACTAGAACTGAACTTGAACTGAACTAGAACCTGAACTAGAACCTGAACCTGAACTAGAACCTGAACTAGAACCTGAACTAGAACTAGAACCTGAACTAGAACCTGAACTAAAACCTGAACTAGAACCTGAACTAGAACATGGACAAGAACTAGAACCTGAACTAGAACTGAATTAGAACCTGAACTAGAACATGAACTAGAACCTGAACTAGAACCTGAACTAGAACCTGAACTAGAACCTGAACTAGAACCAGAACTAGAACCTGAACTAGAACCTGAACTAGAACCTGAACTAGAACCTGAACTAGAACCTGAAGTAGAACCTGAAGTAGAACCTGAACTAGAACCTGAACTAGAACCTGAACTAGAACCTGAACCAGAACCTGAATTTGAACCTGAACCTGAACTAGAACCTGAAGTAGAACCTGAACTAGAACCTGAACTAGTACCTGAACTAGAACCTGAACTAGTACCTGAACTAGAACCTGAACTAGAACCTGAACTAGAACCTGAATTTGAACCTGAACCTGAACTAGAACCTGAACTAGAACCTGAAGTAGAACCTGAACTAGAACCTGAACTAGTACCTGAACTAGAACCTGAACTAGTACCTGAACTAGAACCTGAACTAGAACTGAACTAGAACCTGAACTAGAACCTGAACTAGAACCTGAACTAGAACCTGAACTAGAACCTGAACTAGAACCTGAACTAGAACCTGAATTAGAACCTGAACTAGAACCTGAATTAGAACCTGAACTAGAACCTGAACTAGAACCTGAAGTAGAACCTGAACTAGAACCTGAACTAGAACCTGAACTAGAACCTGAACTAGAACTGAACTAGAACCTGAAGTAGAACCTGAAGTAGAACCTGAAGTAGAACCTGAAGTAAAACCTGAAGTAGAACCAGAAGTAGAACCTGAAGTAGAACCTGAAGTAGAACCAGAAGTAGAACCTGAACTAGAACCAGAACTAGAACCTGAACTAGAACCTGAACTAGAACCTGAACTAGAACCTGAACTAGAACCTGAAGTAGAACCTGAAGTAGAACCTGAACTAGAACCTGAACTAGAACCTGAACTAGAACCTGAATTTGAACCTGAACCTGAACTAGAACCTGAATTAGAACCTGAACTAGAACCTGAACTAGAACCTGAACTAGAACCAGAACTAGAACCTGAACTAGAACCTGAACTAGAACCTGAACTAGAACCTGAACTAGAACCTGAAGTAGAACCTGAAGTAGAACCTGAACTAGAACCTGAACTAGAACCTGAACTAGAACCTGAACTAGAAACTGAATTTGAACCTGAACCTGAACTAGAACCTGAACTAGAACCTGAACTAGAACCTGAAGTAGAACCTGAACTAGAACCTGAACTAGAACCTGAACTAGAACCTGAACTAGAACCTGAACTAGAACCTGAACTAGAACCTGAAGTAGAACCTGAAGTAGAACCTGAACTAGAACCTGAACTAGAACCTGAACTAGAACCTGAACCAGAACCTGAATTTGAACCTGAACTAGAACCTGAACTAGAACTGAACTAGAACCTGAAGTAGAACCTGAAGTAGAACCTGAAGTAAAACCTGAAGTAGAACCAGAAGTAGAACATGAAGTAGAACCTGAAGTAGAACCTGAAGTAGAACCTGAACTAGAACCTGAACTAGTACCTGAACTAGAACCTGAACTAGAACATGAAGTAGAACCTGAAGTAGAACCTGAAGTAGAACCTGAGGTAGAACCTGAACTAGGACCTGAACTGGAACTGAACTAGAACTGAACTAGAACTGAACTAGAACTGAACTAGAACTGAACTAGAACTGAACTAGAACTGAACTAGAACTGAACTAGAACTGAACTAGAACTGAACTAGAACTGAACTAGAACTGAACTAGAACTGAACTAGAACTGAACTAGAACTGAACTAGAACTGAACTAGAACTGAACTAGAACTGAACTAGAACTGAACTAGAACTAAACTAGAACTGAACTAGAACTGAACTAGAACTGAACTAGAACTGAACTAGAACTGAACTAGAACTGAACTAGAACTGAACTAGAACTGAACTAGAACTGAACTAGAACTGAACTAGAACTGAACTAGAACTGAACTAGAACTGAACTAGAACTGAACTAGAACTGAACTAGAACTGAACTAGAACTGAACTAGAACTGAACTAGAACTGAACTAGAACTGAACTAGAACTGAACTAGAACTGAACTAGAACTGAACTAGAACTGAACTAGAACTGAACTAGAACTGAACTAGAACTGAACTAGAACTGAACTAGAACTGAACTAGAACTGAACTAGAACTGAACTAGAACTGAACTAGAACTGAACTAGAACTGAACTAGAACTGAACTAGAACTGAACTAGAACTGAACTAGAACTGAACTAGAACTGAACTAGAACTAGAACTGAACTAGAACTAGAACTGAACTAGAACTGAACTAGAACTGAACTAGAACTGAACTAGAACTGAACTAGAACTGAACTAGAACTGAACTAGAACTGAACTAGAACTGAACTAGAACTGAACTAGAACTGAACTAGAACTGAACTAGAACTGAACTAGAACTGAACTAGAACTGAACTAGAACTGAACTAGAACTGAACTAGAACTGAACTAGAACTGAACTAGAACTGAACTAGAACTGAACTAGAACTGAACTAGAACTGAACTAGAACTGAACTAGAACTGAACTAGAACTGAACTAGAACTGAACTAGAACTGAACTAGAACTGAACTAGAACTGAACTAGAACTGAACTAGAACTGAACTAGAACTGAACTAGAACTGAACTAGAACTGAACTAGAACTGAACTAGAACTGAACTAGAACTGAACTAGAACTGAACTAGAACTGAACTAGAACTGAACTAGAACTTGAACTAGAACCTGAACTAGAACCTGAACTAGAACCTGAACTAGAACCTGAACTAGAACCTGAACTAGAACATGAACTAGAACTGAACTAGAACTGAACTAGAACTGAACTAGAACTGAACTAGAACTGAACTAGAACTGAACTAGAACTGAACTAGAACTGAACTAGAACTGAACTAGAACTGAACTAGAACTGAACTAGAACTGAACTAGAACTGAACTAGAACTGAACTAGAACTGAACTAGAACTGAACTAGAACTGAACTAGAACTGAACTAGAAGTGAACTAGAACTGAACTAGAACTGAACTAGAACTGAACTAGAACTGAACTAGAACTGAACTAGAACTGAACTAGAACTGAACTAGAACTGAACTAGAACTGAACTAGAACTGAACTAGAACTGAACTAGAACTGAACTAGAACTGAACTAGAACTGAACTAGAACTGAACTAGAACTGAACTAGAACTGAACTAGAACTGAACTAGAACTGAACTAGAACTGAACTAGAACTGAACTAGAACTAGAACTGAACTAGAACTGAACTAGAACTGAACTAGAACTGAACTAGAACTAGAACTGAACTAGAACTAGAACTGAACTAGAACTGAACTAGAACTGAACTAGAACTGAACTAGAACTGAACTAGAACTGAACTAGAACTGAACTAGAACTGAACTAGAACTGAACTAGAACTGAACTAGAACTGAACTAGAACTGAACTAGAACTGAACTAGAACTGAACTAGAACTGAACTAGAACTGAACTAGAACTGAACTAGAACTGAACTAGAACTGAACTAGAACTGAACTAGAACTGAACTAGAACTGAACTAGAACTGAACTAGAACTGAACTAGAACTGAACTAGAACTGAACTAGAACTGAACTAGAACTGAACTAGAACTGAACTAGAACTGAACTAGAACTGAACTAGAACTGAACTAGAACTGAACTAGAACTGAACTAGAACTGAACTAGAACTGAACTAGAACTGAACTAGAACTGAACTAGAACTGAACTAGAACTGAACTAGAACTGAACTAGAACTGAACTAGAACTGAACTAGAACTGAACTAGAACTGAACTAGAACTGAACTAGAACTTGAACTAGAACCTGAACTAGAACCTGAACTAGAACCTGAACTAGAACCTGAACTAGAACCTGAACTAGAACATGAACTAGAACTGAACTAGAACTGAACTAGAACTGAACTAGAACTGAACTAGAACTGAACTAGAACTGAACTAGAACTGAACTAGAACTGAACTAGAACTGAACTAGAACTGAACTAGAACTGAACTAGAACTGAACTAGAACTGAACTAGAACTGAACTAGAACTGAACTAGAACTGAACTAGAACTGAACTAGAACTGAACTAGAACTGAACTAGAACTGAACTAGAACTGAACTAGAACTGAACTAGAACTGAACTAGAACTGAACTAGAACTGAACTAGAACTGAACTAGAACTGAACTAGAACTGAACTAGAACTGAACTAGAACTGAACTAGAACTGAACTAGAACTGAACTAGAACTGAACTAGAACTGAACTAGAACTGAACTAGAACTGAACTAGAACTGAACTAGAACTGAACTAGAACTGAACTAGAACTGAACTAGAACTGAACTAGAACTGAACTAGAACTGAACTAGAACTGAACTAGAACTGAACTAGAACTGAACTAGAACTGAACTAGAACTGAACTAGAACTGAACTAGAACTGAACTAGAACTGAACTAGAACTGAACTAGAACTGAACTAGAACTGAACTAGAACTGAACTAGAACTAGAACTAGAACTGAACTAGAACTGAACTAGAACTGAACTAGAACTGAACTAGAACTGAACTAGAACTGAACTAGACCTGAACTAGAACTGAACTAGAACTGAACTAGAACTGAACTAGAACTTGAACTAGAACCTGAACTAGAACCTGAACTAGAACCTGAACTAGAACCTGAACTAGAACCTGAACTAGAACATGAACTAGAACCTGAACTAGAACTGAATTAGAACCCGAACTAGAACCTGAACTAGAACCTGAACTAGATCCTGAACTAGAACCTGAACTAGAACCTGAACTAGAACCTGAACTAGAACCTGAACTAGAACCTGAATTAGAACCTGAACTAGAACCTGAACTAGAACCTGAACTAGAACCTGAACTAGAACCTGAACTAGAACCTGAACTAGAACCTGAACTAGAACCTGAACTAGAACCTGAACAAGAACCTGAACTAGAACCTGAACTAGAACCTGAACTAGAACCTGAACTAGAACCTGAACTAGAACCTGAACTGGAACCTGAACTAGAACCTGAACTAGAACCTGAACTAGAACCTGAACAAGAACCTGAACTAGAACATGAACTAGAACCTGAACTAGAACCTGAACTAGAACCTGAACTAGAACCTGAACTAGAACCTGAACTAGAACCTGAACTAGAACCTGAACTAGAACCTGAACTAGAACCTGAACTAGAACCTGAACTAGAACCTGAACAAGAACCTGAACTAGAACCTGAACTAGAACCTGAACTAGAACCTGAACTAGAACCTGAACTAGAACCTGAACTAGAACCTGAACTAGAACCTGAACTAGAACCTGAACTAGAACCTGAAATAGAACCTGAACTAGAACATGAACTAGAACCTGAACTAGAACCTGAACTAGAACCTGAACTAGAACCTGAACTAGAACCTGAACTAGAACCTGAACTAGAACCTGAACTAGAACCTGAACTAGAACCTGAACTAGAACCTGAACTAGAACCTGAACTAGAACCTGAACTAGAACCTGAACTAGAACCTGAACTAGAACCTGAACTAGAACCTGAACTAGAACCTGAACAAGAACCTGAACTAGAACCTGAACTAGAACCTGAACTAAAACCTGAACAAGAACCTGAACTAGAACCTGAACTAGAACCTGAAGTAGAACCTGAATTAGAACCTGAACTAGAACCTGAACTAGAACCTGAACTAGAACCTGAACAAGAACCTGAACTAGAACCTGAACTAGAACCTGAACTAGAACCTGAACTAGAACCTGAACTAGAACCTGAATTAGAACCTGAATTAGAACCTGAACTAGAACCTGAATTAGAACCTGAACTAGAACCTGAACTAGAACCTGAACAAGAACCTGAACTAGAACCTGAACTAGAACCTGAACTAGAACTTGAACTAGAACCTGAACTAGAACCTGAACTAGAACCTGAACTAGAACCTGAACTAGAACTGATCTAGAACTGAACTAGAACTGAACTAGAACTGAACTAGAACTGAACTAGAACTGAACTAGAACTGAACTAGAACTGAACTAGAACTGAACTAGAACTGAACTAGAACTGAACTAGAACTGAACTAGAACTGAACTAGAACTGAACTAGAACTGAACTAGAACTGAACTAGAACTGAACTAGAACTGAACTAGAACTGAACTAGAACTGAACTAGAACTGAACTAGAACTGAACTAGAACTGAACTAGAACTGAACTAGAACTGAACTAGAACTGAACTAGAACTGAACTAGAACTGAACTAGAACTGAACTAGAACCTGAACTAGAACCTCAGCTAGAACCTGAACCTGAACTAGAACTAAAAACTGAACTAGAACCTGAACTTGAACCTGAACTAGAACTGAACTAGAATCTCATCTAGAATCTCAACTAGATTCTCAACTGGAATCTCAACTAGAATCTCAACCAGAATCTCAACTATAATCTCAACTAGAATCTCAACTAGAAGCTCAACTAGAATCTCAACTAGAATCTCAACTAGAATCTCAACTAGAATCTCAACTAGAATCTCAACCAAAATCTCAACTAGAATCTCAACTAGAAGCTCAACTAGAAGCTCAACTAGAATCTGAACTAGAATCTCAACTAGAATCTCAACTTGAATCTCAACTAGAATCTGAACAAGAACCTGAACTAGAACCTGAACTAGAACCAGAACCTGAACTTGAACTAGAACCTGAACTAGAACCTCAGCTAGAACCTGAACCTGAACTAGAACCTGAACTTGAACCTGAACTAGAATCTCATCTAGAATCTCAACTATAATCTGATCTGGAACTTGAAGTAGAATCTGAACTAGAATCTAAACTAGAATCAGAACTAGAACTGAATAGTTTTTGAAGCTAAAAAATATATATGAAAAGACCTACGACTTATTCTACCACATTAGAGATGAATTTATGTTAAAATCTTTCCATTTAGTGGCCTGTGCAGTTGACATTAAATATTAATTTGATCATTTAATTAAGTTTTTCAGATCTTAAAGGTCATCTTAACAATTTCTCATAAATTCATAAGAACTCCTCATAAATTCATAAATGATTTCTGCGGTTTTTCTGCACTTTATAAATCAATCAATATTTTCTCTGTCAGTGTATTTATAAAGGTTTACTATAAGATGATATTTAAAGGCTACTACTATATATTACATTCTTGCACATGGCTGAAACGAATTTGGTTTAAAATAAAGTTAAGCCAGTCTATAATGGTTGAAATAGTGGTGTTTATGTGTTGGTTTTTATTTTTCTCTGGAATTTTGTGTTAAGTTTGGGTTTCTTTGGTTTTTTTTTTTTTTGTGTAAGAGAAAGAAAGAATATAAGCCATATATGACTGCTGGTTTGGTATTGTTGAAGCATATAAAAAAGCAATCGACCATTATCATCATCAGTATTTACCAGCATCATCAACATCAGCCTCATCATCGGCAAGCATATTGATTGATTTATGGGCTGGTGTGTTCATTTTATATTTTTTATTTTTTTTTTTATTGTACTTGATTTCATATTCTTCTCTGCTACTGTATTTTTTGTATTTTTTCTTTTGCTTGATTTTCCTTGCTATAAGATATTATTGCAGTTATGAATTTTCTTTTTTATTTACTGAATGCTTACAGGAAACCAAAAAAGCCACACCAAGCTTTATAACACATGCACATTTTTGAAATTAAAAGTTAATTTTTTGTTAATAATTTTTATGGTTTTTAAACCAAGTGAAAGTTTTTAATGTGTAATTATTTACTTTTGCCACATGTGTTGCACTTAACAATAAAAAAAAATATTTAAATGTTTTTATTATTTATCCATAATTTTCTGCAAATTGCCATTTATTATAATTAAAGCAATTAAATATGTAAACAATGGGACACACACTGATGGAATGTTTAAAAAAATTTTAAAGATTTCCATTTGAAAATCAATGCATTGTATTGCTAATGAAGGTGCTAATTGATAACTGCAATTAACTGCAATTATTAATCAATATTTAATTGAGAAATTTTGTGGTTTTATTTATAGGGAAACTGAAGAGACACAATTGAAGTTTGTTAAAATATGACTTTATAAAGATCTATGATTCAAGCTAAAATATGAGAATGTAAAGGTTTATATTTAAAGCTAAAATATGGCTATATACATCATTCATGGCTTTGGTAAACAAAATCCTATAACAATATTAGCTAAGTTTCAAAACTAATTACTTTTTATTTTTAAACATTTTGATAATGGCTTAATTTGAAAATTCCTAAAAGTGTTATGTAGTCAACATTTTTGTTAGCTAAAAGTCTTTAGTTTGTAAATCTTTTGGAATTTTATAAATATCTGCTTTAAATCAAAAGATATAAAGATTTTAGTAAACATTAAACTAATTAATATCAATCATACGCCTAAGTGCTCAAATTTTATAAAAATCTCGATTTTCCTTAGATTTAAAGGAATTTTGGGAAAACTTTCTATACTGACACGATCAGCATAATACTTTAAATACGCCCAGAGCTTTCGAAATCAAAATCCAAAATTATTTTTAGCTTAGTTTAAAAAATAATGATTATTTATTATTGAAATTTTTTTTAGGTCTTTATTTGTAAATTCCTAAAAGTGTTATGTAGTTCTTTGTCAACATTTTTGTTAGCTAAAAGTCTTTAGTTTGTAAATCTTTTGGAATTTTATAAATATCTACTTTCAATTAAAAGTTATTAAGATTTTAGTAAACAAAAAGCTAATTAATATCAATCATACGCCTAAGCGCTCAAATATTATAAAAATCTCGATTTTGCTTAGATTTAAAGGAATTTTTGAAAAATTTTCTATACTGAAACGATCAAAACAATATTTTGTATTCACCCAGAGCTTTCGAAAACAAAATCCTAAATAATTTTTAGCTAAGTTAAAAAATAATGATTATTTATTATTGAAATTTTTTATAGGTCTTTATTTGAAAATTCCGAAAAGTGTTATGGAGTTTTGTGTCAACAATTTTGTTAGCTAAAAGTCTTTAGTTTGTAAACCTTTTGGAATTTTATAAATATCTGCTTTAAATCAAAAGTTATTAAGATTTTAGTAAACATTAAACTAATTAATATCAATCATACGCCTAAGTGCTAAATTTTTATGAAAATCTTGATTTTCCTTAGATTTAAAGGAATTTTGGGAAAATTTTTAATTTCAAAACTAAAACTGGAAATAATTATAAGCTTAGTTTCAAAAATAAGTACTAATTATTGTTGAAAACTTTTTGCTCAGGGTCTCTATATACAAATACTTTTATAAATATGACCTTAAATAAAAATTAACTTAATTAAACTATAAATATTTAATGAATTTTTAATAAATTTTTTTATTTTTGGGCAAATATTTCTCATAAAATAAAATCAAACTAAAAAACCGTAAAATTAATTAAATTTTTCATATGAATTTAAGAAAAAAACTAAAATTTAATATGTGTAGCCACAGATAAAAACGTTAAAACCACTGAACAACTGACGTTTACAACAACTCATTATTATGAATTAAAAATAAACCTGGTGTATACGAGAAAAAACGAATTGTTTCTGCAACAGCAGCATTTTCAAAAACATATTACAAACACTAAAAAAAAATCCACATAAGGATATTCTGCTTCTAAGTATGTATGAAAGTATATAGCTGTATTTAAAAGTGGATATTTGATGGTTTATTTTCAAGAAAGTATGAAAATGAATGTAAACATATGGCTACAAAACACTCACTCACACTGCAGTTGCGAAAAATTTCGTTGTTTTTTTTTTTTAATAAAAAAAACCTCCATATTAAAGGTTGTTTTTCTCATAACTAAAGCATTATCATCATCACCATCATTATTTTCCTTTTCCTGTTTATCTTCTATATGTGTAGAAAACACTTACACATACCTACACTTACAATTGCACTCATCACCAACTCACTGCCTCTCTCACTCTCTCTTTCTAGCTGTGTGTAACAGTAATTTAGCATGCACAACAATATTCATTCATTCATTTATTTATTCATGCAAAACAAAATGAAGGTAAATGTGTGTGTGAGCATTTGTATGTGGGTTGAGTAGTTAAACAACTGCAACAGTTGTTGTTGTTGTTGTTGCGTCATATCAACCTTTAATAAAATATACAAAACAACAACTACAACTACAAGAAGAAAAACTAGTTTATCATTATCCAGCTTCTTAACACAATATTTTTAATACATTCTCTCTTCTAGCTACATATATTTTCATTATTTCTTGGTTGGTTGTGTTTTTTTTTTTTCTCGTAAACAATAGCATAAACATGAACTTGTTTTGTTTTATTGTTGTCATTTCTATGATAAACAATTGTTGTTGTTAGCGTGTACGCTAAAATATCAACACAACAGCAGCAGCATCATCATCATCATCATAACAATTTTGTTTATGTAAATTATGAGTGTAATACCAAGTGCAAGGGGAGAGAGTGTTAAAATAACTGTAAGCACGAGCATATTCCTTGTAATTTGAATAATATGAATGGAAAACCACATTTTTTTTTTTTAGGTTGGCTACAATTTGTCAATGTTGTTGTGTTGCTACATTAAGCATGTAGTATATAAAATTACATTTTGTGTTGCATTTGATAAGTCACTGTCATTTTGGTGACTATATTTTGTCATTGTTAAGGTTGAATAACTAGAGTATCTATTGTTGTTGTATGGTAAGCAGGAAATTTGTTATGGCCAACAATGCAACTTAACAAATCAAAGAATTTAGTTTTGAAAAGAAACATTTTTATCATGAAACACATTAAGAACGTTTTTTTGTAGAGATTTTTGCAGCAATTTTTCTTAAAAAAGTGAATTTTCTAGTGTTTCACAAAATTCCATTTTGTTTCTCTGCTGAAATTTGTTCAATATTACTCAAGTTTTACTATATTTTCCAAAAATTATAAAAAAAATATGTTTTTTTTACTGTATTTTAAAAGTGTTTCATTAAATTCCATAACCTTCCCAGCAATTCTTATTCCATTTTCATTAAAAAATCATTGTTTCACAAAATTCCATTTCGTTCCTTGCGAGTATTTTGCAATTTTTATTTAATTCTTACACTAATTTCTATGAAATATATGAACTATGGTTGAACGAGAATATTTTGCTGCCTTTTTAAAAGTGTTTCATTGAATTCCATTTCGTTCCCTGAAATAATTTTTCCATTTTCATTTGTATTTTTACCTTATTTCTAATGTTTCACAAAATTCCATTTTGTTCCTTGCGAAAATTTTGCAATTTTTATTTAATTCTCACGCTAATTTCTATGAACGAGAATATTTTGCTGAATTTTAAGAGTGTTTCATGAAATTCCATTTCGTTCCCTTCAATTCTTTTTCCATTCTCATTATTATTTTTACCTTGTTTCATTTTAGAAATTTATGTAGTGTATAATTTCAAATGTTTCACAAAATTCCATTTCGTTCCTTGCGAATATTTTTCAATTTTTATTTAATTATCACACTAATTTTTATGAAATATATAAACTTTTGTTGAATCAGAATATTTTGCTGCCTTTTTAAAAGTGTTTCATTGAATTCCAAATCGTTCCCTAAATTTCTTTTTCCATTTTGAGCATTATTTCCACAATTTTTAATTAAAATATCTAGTTTTTTTAAATTTTACTGTGTTTTATTAAGTTCCATTTCGTTTCCTGCAATTGTTGCCAACCAACAAAATATTTTGTTAAAATTTAAAAAAAAAAATTTCTGCTTTTATAAGTGTTCCATTAAATTATCTTTCTTTCCCAGCATTTTTTTCAATTTTCATTACTATTTCATTTAATACATCAATTTAGTGGATATTTTTTAATGTTTCACTTAATCCCACTTCGTTCTTTTATTCAAATTTTGAGAATTTGATGGGAAAAGATCACAGCTAACAACGGCCAATACTTTCAATAAATTTATTGTACAAATGTTACTAAATAAATGTTAAACACTTGAAAAAAGTCCTCATTTTTAAGTCATACAACCATAATTTCCGTATTTTTTAGTGTTTCATTTAATTCCATTTCATTCTCCATTAGAATTGTTCGTGCTTTATTAATTTTTTACACAACCGTTTAAGAAGATTTCTGTTACCAGAACTAGGTTTACAACTTTTTGAAAGTGTTTCACTAAATTCCATATCGTTCCTCTTAATTCTATTTTTCCCCATTTAAAAATGTTCTTATTTTAGACATTGTTACCATTTTTACTAAGATTTTTAAAATTTCTCTTTAAAAAAATTATATTTGTGGATTACTTTTGAGTGTTTCACTTTATTCCATTTCGTTCCCCATTACAATTTATCATATTTTATTTATTTCTCAAAGGCTTTTCGATAAATTATAAAAATGTGTGTATTCTAGAACCTTTTGAAAGTGTTTCACTAAATTCCATATCATTCCTCTTAACTACATTTCGTTATAATTATATAATTATATAATTTTTCATATTCATATTATAATTTTTCAAATTTCTTTTTATAAAACTAAATTTATTGGTTATTTTGGAGCGTTTCACATAATTCCATTTTGTTCCTTATTATGATTTTTTGTATTTTATTACTATTATTTCTATAATATCTGCAAATGTTTGTCACAGGACCCAATTTCAGTGCTTTTGGTTGATGTTTCATTAAATTCCATATCGTTCCTCATGTGAATTTTGGCATTTTCACTATAGTTTTATTATTAAAGTATAAAAATACTCTTAAAAACATAAATTCTGGGGTCATTTCTTAATGTTTCACTTAATTCCATTTTGTTCCTCTTTCAAAAATCTCACATTTTAATAATGTTTTCCATTTGTAGTGGTTATTTTGGAGCCTTTTGCATAATTATTTTAATCTCTGCAAATGTTTGTAACGGGACACAATTTCTGTATTTTTGGTTACTGTTTCATTAAATTCCATATCGTCCCTCATACGAATTTTGACATTTTCATTATATTTTTATTATTAAACTATAAAATACTCATTAAAACATCAAATTCGTGGTTATTTATTAATGTTTCAGTTAATTCCACTTTGTTCCTCTTTCAAACATCTCACATTTTAATAATGTTTTCCATTTGTTGTGGCTATTTTGGAGCCTTTCGCATTATTCCCTTTTGTCCCCTATTAGAATTTGTTATATTCTATAATAATCTCTGCAAATGTTTGTCACGGACCCAATTTCAGTGCTTTTGGTTTATGTTTCATTAAATTCCATATCGTTTCTCATGTGATTTTTGGATTTTTACAATAGTTTTATTATTAAAGTATAAAAATACTCTTTAAAACATAAATTCTGGGGTCATTTCTTAATGTTTCACTTAATTCCATTTTGTTCCTCTTTCAAAAATTATCAAATTTTAATAATTTTTTCCATTTTTTGTGGTTATTTTGGAACCTTTCGCATAATTTCCTTTTGTCCTCTATTAGAACTAGTTATATTCTATAATAATCTCTACAAATGTTTGTAACGCGAGCCAATTTCAGTGCTTTTGGTTGATGTTTCAATAAATTCCATATCGTTCCTCATGTGAATTTTGGCATTTTCACTATAGTTTTATTATTAAAGTATAAAAATACTCTTTAAAACATAAGTTCTGGGGTCATTTCTTAATGTTTCACTTAATTCCATTTTGTTCCTCTTTCAAAAATCTCACATTTTAATCATGTTTTTCATTTGTAGTGGTTATTTTGGAGCCTTTTGCATAATTTTTTTAATCTCTGCAAATGTTTGTAAGGGGACACAATTTCTGTATTTTTGGTTACTGTTTCATTAAATTCCATATCGTTCCTCATGTGAATTTTGGCATTTTCACTATAGTTTTATTATTAAACTATAAAAATACTCTTTAAAACATTAATTCTGGGGTCATTTCTTAATGTTTCACTTAATTCCATTTTGTTCCTCTTTCAAAAATTATCAAACTTTAATAATTTTTTCCATTTTTTGTGGTTATTTTGAAGCATTTCGCATAATTTCCTTTTGTCCCCTATTAGAACTAGTTATATTCTTTATAATCTCTAAAAATTTTTGTCACGAGGCCCCATTTCAGTTGTTTTGGTTGGTGTTCCATAAAATTCCATATCGTTCCTTAAGTGAAATTTAACATTTTCACCTTAGTTTTTATTATTAAACTATAAAAATACTCTTTAAAACATTAATTCTGGGGTTATTTCTTAATGTTTCACTTAATTCCATTTTGTTCCTCTTTCAAAAATTATCAATTTTTAATATTTTTTCCCATTTGTAGTGGATATTTTTTAAATGCTTTTATTGTAGAATTGTATAAGTGTTCATTTTCTAAAGTTTCTTACATTTCCATTTCGTTCCTGTGTTAAAATGTTCTTGGTTTTAGCAATAATTTCTGCAAATTAAACAAATATTTCTTGCTTGAAACAATCTTACTGCCTTTTCAAAGTGTTTCATTATTTCCCATAACGTTTCCCATAATAATTTAAACATTTTGATTATTATGTAAAGGAATTTTCTTTAAATACATTTTACTTTATTTTGCAAGTGTTTCATTCCATATCGTTCCTTGAAGATTGTTTCCATTAATTATCAATATTTTTGTTTTTTTTTTGCGGAAATTTGTATCTTATGTGCCTAGATAATATTTCATTAATCTTTAAACTTGTTTTTATTTAGTTATAAAAATTAATTATTTTTTTTTTTTTTTTTTTTTTGTTCCTCTACCAAATGAAACTTCCTTGACTTTTCATCTGTTTGTACTCTTGCATACAAAAAACAAATAACAAGAACTTTCAGGAATTTTATTAAAAACAATCAAATTAAAATAATTTTCAATTTCCTTTAACGTTTCTGTACATGTTTTGTGTCAGCAGAAAATAAAATGACATTATGTCCGCATAATTTCACTTATTTTTTTTTTTTTTTTGTTAATAATTTAACATAAAATTCCACTTTTTAATTAACTAGAAGTCACGAGTTGTCAGTTTGGAAAACAAGGTGAAAAATACAATACGCTCACTCACTCATACTCCTTCCTACCCACACATACACTTCTAAAGTACTCAACAAGAAAAAGTAAAAGTGTGTGAGTGTGAGTGAGTGTGTGAAAATGAATTTACGATGACAGCTGTATGTGTAGAACAAAACAGTGCAGGTAGTAAGTAAGTAAGTGAGTATTTATGTAAGTACTTGTATGACAGTTTTAAAGGTGTTGCATGCATGCTTAAATGCGTGTAGATAAGTGTTTGTTGTGAGAGTTTATGAATCAAACAAAAAAATAAAAAAAGTTGAGGGCGTTTTAAAGCAACAGAGTTGTGGCAAATTAGAGGAAAAATTTAAATAAATATTAAATATAAAAATTTTAAGTGTTTCACCAAATTCCATGATGTTCCCCATGTCGTAATTTACTGAACTTTAGAAATTATAAACATATTTATTAAGTTGATGATATATTACAAAAAAAATATCAAATTTGCTAAAAAAAATTTCAAGTGTTTCATTCCATATTGTTCCCCTGCTGAAAATATTCTCCTTTTACAAGTTTAATGTAAAAAAATTGCATTTCCCTACACCTCTGTTAAGTGGATTTTAAGCCACCACAATGCTGCATTATGATCTCTATACAAAGCAGTGTTAGAAATGTTTATTTGCTTTTTTTATTTAGCAAAACAAACCGGCAGACGGAAATCTATATAAACTCAGCGGCAAAAAAGTTATAACTACTGACATAAAATAATGGAAATTTAATATAGCTGTAAAAACAATTAAGATAAAATCATAAAACACAGATTTGAAATGAAAAATATAAAAAATTTTATAAATAATGAATAAATTGGATTTTAGGAAAATATATTTTCTTGTTAAAAGGAAATCATGGAGCTTAATGCTAAATTCTGTTAATTTGTTACATAGTTTCTTTTGTATTTTCAAAGTTTCACTATTAAGAAAGTATTAAACGATAAATTGTCAATGTTTCACTAAATTCCATTTCGTTCCTTTAAGGAATTTTTACAGTTCCATTATTATTTTCATAAAATTTCAACAAAGAAACAAATTTTAAACCAATTTTTCAGTGTTTCACATAATTCCATTTTGTTTCACTACAAAACAGTCTCTAAGTTTTAAATTTTAGAAAAAAAAATTAAATTACGAAATAAATTTACAGTCTTTCACTAAATTCCATTTCGTTCCTCCATGAAACTTTTATATTTTTAAGTAATTTTTTAACAAGTCAAGATTTGTATTAATTTTTTAGTGTTTCACTAAATTCCATTTTGTTCCCCTCATTGAAATTTTAAGATTTTTATCAATTTCTTGCAATAAGTTCCATAAATTATTGTTTTTTATACATTTAAAAACTTCTTTTGGCAATATTGTTTACTGTTTCATCATATTCCATTTCGATTCAATGTCAAAAATTTATAAAATTTTTTAATTTTTTCAATGAACATCGTTCCTTGCCTTTATGTACCCTTTAAAATGCCATATAAGTTATTAAAAACAAAAACAGCGTTCAATAGATATGCTATCTATTGTAAATCCCTCATTCTTAAATCACACACCCAATACTATAACAAATGTTGTGCCCTTTTGAAAGTGTTTCAGTAAATTCCACATAATTTCTGGAGTTCTTATTTTTAATTTTTACTGCTAGTTTAAAAGGTTTCTGTTAAAAAACCAATGTTTCTCTATAAAAAATTAAATGTGTTGTTATTTTCTAGTGTTTCATTTCGTTTTTCTGCCGAATATTTTATGATTTGTTTATTCTATACTCTAAAATTTATGAATTGAATTTTATAGAATTTTCTTTAAAAAAAGACTCCCTAATCTTTTCAAATGCTCAATAAAAGATAAATCTTTTAAATTTATTGAAAAATATCCTTAGCCATCATAATAAAGTCTCAATATCCTTTTATGATTAGTTTGCTGCTGTTAATGTAAGTAGGAGTGAGTATGTTTGCCACTAAATCCCACACAATTTAAGCCACATAAAATGTACAATTCCACAGCCGTTTTAAAGGGGGTTTCATTTAAGGAAAAAAAATTTATTCTAAAAAAAACATTTTATAAAAGAATTTGAAAAGTTCAATTGCTGAAAAAGAAAGATTTTGACATAGAAACGGTTTGATAATCACACTCTTTATTAAAATTCTTATTAACAATTCATCTCCCACAAAACATCTCTTTGTAAAACACCCTGTTATAGAATGCCACTGAATTATATAACCTGCAGCGTTTTTTATTTCATTCTTCTACTCACTATACATATTTTCATTCACTACTATGTATTGTTGCTCTTTCCACTCCTGCTGGCATAAACTGCAAAATGCTTGTATTCTTAGTAAGAATTTCTTACAATATTATTGCGGTTGTAGATGTTTTTTCTATTGCATTGTTGTTATTTGTTAAGTAAATAATACTATAGTTAGTTCTACTAACTATAACAGTGTTAGTTGTAATACAAAATATTATTATAGTGATTATTTGTACCGACAAATTGTTGACGGTTGTTGTAAGGCAATTGCAGTTAATGTGATAAAAGGTTAGTTTATATAAGTCAATTGAGATGTTTTTTATATGAAAAGAAAGTTTAAATGATTATGAGATTTGTTTATGATACTCCAGAGATTTAATAAATATTAAGAGATTTTTTCAAAGTGAAGGCGTATGATTAATATGGTATTACTAGCTGAACCGGCAAACGTTGTCCCGCCATACAAATTATTTCTAGTGAATATTTTGGTTGTTAAATAAAAAATAACGATGCCAAATATAAAAAATATATAAAAAATTCATAAAAAATGGTAAATATGTATTGATATTTGGATATTGCTCATACAAAATACCAAAATCTCGGCTAAAAAATGGGTGGGTGAGGGTCGGTTGATGAAAATTTGGGATTATAGGTAATTTTGAATGCCAAATCAAAAAAATGCGAATAAAAAGTTTTTTGCAAAAAAATTTTAAATACAAATTCTGGATAGGGACACCCTCATGACCTAGCGGTATGAAATAAACTTTACGACCTATTCTGATAGCTCCCAAATATACATACAAAATTTCATAAAAATCGGTTTAGTCGTTTCGGAGGAGTTCAAACACAAACATTGTGACACGAGATTTTTATATATTAGATTTGGAGAAAAGAAAATTGTATATTAATCATACGCTAGGGGGGTAAAATTTTGAATGGAATTGAAAAATTGTTAAGGTTTTAAAAACTATAATGAATGAAGGTGGAAATAACTTGTTAGTTAAGTGAAAAATCAATCAGTCATATGCTTACAGGGAGAAACATTTAAATATTGATTGAAATAAAACATTTTAAAATATTGAAATTTAAACAATTTCAAAGAATTTTTTTAAATTTTCTGTGTTTCATTGGCTTCCATTCCCTGTTTTTGTTTTAATATTTCCTCTATTTTTATATTTTAACAATAATTTGAGTTATTTTTTAGTGTTTCACTAATTCCACTTCGTTCCGTTGTAAAAAATTTGGTAATTTAATTGTGATTTTCTTAATATTCGACAGATTTTATTGTTATGTGTTTATTAGAGAATATTTTAGTGCATTTTAAAAGTGTTTCATTATATTCCATATCGTTCCCTTTGTTTCTTTTTCATATTTTATGATATTTTTAAAATGTTTCATGGATAAAATAAATTATTTGATATTTTTTGAGTGTTTCACCAAATCCCATTTTGTTCCTCATGTTTTTTTTAACGTTTTTTGTACAAAGTTTCACTGAATTACATTTTGTTTCATGTTTTTATCTAATTATTCATGGGATTGCTTCAAAAAAAAAAAAAAAAAAAATTTTATAAAAAATTTACAGTGTTTCACTAAATTCCATTTTGTTCCCTAGATTAAAATTGTTAATTTTCATACAAATTTTTATATTTTCTTGATTATGTATGGTATTTTTCTAATAAAAAAGGTAAAATTTACAATGTTTCACTAAATTCCATTTCGTTCCACATGCACTTTTATCTATTTTTTATAATTTGATTATACTTCTACAAAAAAGAATCTATTTAAATACAAATTTTAAAGTGTTTCTCTAAATTCCATTTCGTTCCCTATATCAAAATTGTTAATTTTCATTAAAATTTGTATACTTTCTATAGTTCATCTTTCTATAATCATGTTTATGGTGTTTTTCTTATTAAAAAGGTAAAATTTATAGTGTTTCATTAAATTCCATTTCGATCCCTAGATCAAAATTGTTAATTTTCATAAAAATTTGTATATTTTCTTGATTTAATCTTTCTATAATCATGTTTATAATGTTTTTCTAATTAAAAATGTAAAATTTACAGTGTTTCACTAAATTCCATTTCGTTCCCTAGATCAAAATTGTTAATTTTCATAAAAGTTTATATATCTTCTTGATTTAATCTTTCTATAATTATTTTTATGCTGTTTTTCTAATTAAATAGGTAACATTTATAGAGTTTCATTAAATTCCATTTCGTTCCCCAGATCAAAATTGTTAATTTTCATAAAAATTTTTATATTTTCTTTATTCAATCTTTCTATAACTATGTTTATGGTGTATTTGTAATTAAATAGGTAAAATTAATAGTGTTTCACTAAATTCCATTTCGTTCCCTAGATCAAAATTGTTAATTTTCATAAAAATTTTTATATTTTCTTGATCTAAACTTTCTATAATCATGTTTATGGTGTTTTTCTAATTAAAAATGTAAAATTTCCAGTGTTTCACTAAATTCCATTTCGTTCCTTGGTTCTAAATTTTTAATTTTCATAAAAATTTTTATATTTTCTTGATTTAATCTTTCTATAATTATGTTTATGATGTTTTTCAAATTAAATAGGTAAAATTTTTAGTGTTTCACTAAATTCCATTTCGTTCCCCATGCATTTTTATCCGATTTTTCATCATTTGATTATATTTCTACAAAAAATAAACTAATTTAATACAAGTTTTAAAGTGTTTCACTAAATTCCATTTCATTCCCTGGTTCTAAATTGTTAATTTTCCTAAAAATTTTTAAATTTTTATGATCTAATCTTTCTATAATCATGTTTAAGGTGTTTTTTTAATTAAAAAGGTAAAATTTACAGTGTTTCACTAAATTCCATTTCGTTCCCTAGATCAAAATTGTTAATTTTCATAAAAACTTTTATATTTTCTTGATTTAATCTTTCTATAATCATGTTTGTGATGTTTTTCTAATTAAAAATGTAAAATTTATAGTGTTTCATTAAGTTCCATTTCGTTCCCCATGTATTTTTATCAAATTTTTCATCATTTGATTATATTTCTACAAAAAATAAACTAATTTTACAGTGTTTCACTGTTAATTTTTCTGAAATTACTTTTTAAGTGATATTGTTTCTAAAAACCTAAAATTTTAAGTGTTTCATTAAATTCCATTTTGTTCCTTATAAATTTGTTTTCCATATTTCTTTATAGAATAAATTTTATTAACATTTCTTATACAAAAAATAATATTTAATCATAATTTTGCCATGTTTCACTAAATTCCATTTTGTTCCCTTGTATGAAATTCCTGTTTTAAGACTTATATTTTACATTTTCTTTATTATTATCAAGATTTCCTTAAAAAATGATAAATTTAATGTTAATTTGGAAGTGTTTCAAGAAATTCCATTTCGTTCCTTGAAAATAGAACCTGGTGTGATCCACTATTTTTAAAGACAATTTTGTCCAGAAAGGATCACATTTTGGTAAAATTATTTTGCACAAAAGAACCACGCTTTTGAAACATAATTTTGTATAGAAAAACCACGTTTTTGAAACATAATTTTGTGTAGAAAGAACCACCTACATATTAGGAATATAATTTTATCTAAAAAAATTCCTAAAAAATCTTGCATTTTTCTATGTTTCATTATTACACAAATCTAACATGACTTTTTTTCTTAATTTGTTTGTTCATTTTGCAGTGTTTCACTAAATTCCTTTTCGTTCCCCTACCAAAAAATGCAAAAATTTATAAATCTATTTGCTTAACTGTGTTAAAATATAAAATTATCATGTTGGCATAAGAAAACTTTATAATTTAATAGTGTAAAAAATGCTTCTTCAGGGTATTTATTTAACATTTTCTTCTATTATTTTGTAAATTATACCTAAAAGAAATAAATTTAATAAATTTATTTAAATCTAGAAGTGTTTCACTATATTCCATTTTGTTCCACTTTAAAAATTTTTAAAAATTCCTTTTAAAATGTCTAAATTTCTTTATGTTTTATTATTACATAAACCAAACATAATGTTTTTCTATATTTTAAGCTAATTGTGCAGTGTTTCATCAAATTTCATTTCGTTCCCCTTTTAAAAAATGCTACGTCATGGTATTTATTTGACATTTTCTTTTATTATTTTGTTAACTGTCCCAAAAAGAAATAAATTTAATTAAATCTAGAAGTGTTTCATTATATTCCATTTTATTCCCCTTTAAAAAAATTTTAAAAATTCTTTTAAAAATATCTAAATTTCTTTATGCTTCACTATAACATCAATAAAACATGATTTTTCCTACATTTTTTGCTAATTTTTTAGTGTTTCACTAAATTCCATTTCGTTCCCCTTTCAAAAAAATGCCAAATTTAATAAAAATATTTGCTTAGGTCTGCTTAAATTTATTATGTGTTGTTTTGGTATAATCTAAATCAATAAATTAGTGATTATTTTCTAGTGTTTCACTATATACCATATTGTTCCCTTTAAACAAATTAAAAATTTCTTAAAAACTGTTTTATTTCTTTATATTTCATTATTACATAAATATATCATCTTTATTTTCAACAGTTTATGATCATTTGGCAGTGTTTCAAATAATTCCACTTCGTTCCTCTTTAAAAAAATACAAATTATTTAAAATTAAAAATTTCTTAAAAACTGTTTTATTTCTTTATATTTCATTATTACATAAATATATCATCTTTATTTTCAACATTTTATGATCATTTGGCAGTGTTTCATATAATTCCTCTTCGTTCCTCTTTAAAAAAATACAAATTATTTGTCTAGAAAGAACCACTTTACTGAATCATAATTTTGTCTAGAAAGAACCACGTTTATTAAAGACAAATTTGTCCAAAAAGAACCACGCGTATTAAAGACAACTTTGGCTAGAAAGAACCACGTTTATTAAGACAACTTTGTCTAAAAAGAACCACGCGTATTAAAGACAACTTTGGCTAGAAGGAACCACGTTTATTAAAGACAACTTTGTCTAAAAAAAACCACGTGTATTAAAGACAACTTTGTCTAGAAATAACCACGTTTATTAAAGACAACTTTGTCTAGAAATAACCAAGTCTATTAAGGACAATTTTGTCTAGAAAGAACCCAGTCTATTAAGGACAAAAAAATGCAAATTACAGTGTTTCACTAAAATTCCATTTTGTTCCTCAGCTCTTTTTTCACTATTTCTTACCATTAACAAGATTTTTGACACAAACATAATTTACCAGTGTTTCACAAAAATTCCATTTCGTTCCTTGTTAAGAAATTGTTGATTTCTTAAACAATTTTGCTAAAATGTTCTTTTTTAAAACCTTAAATTTATTGGCGTTTTTTACTAACAATTTAATTTTCTTAAAAGTCCCCTTTTTATAACATTTTCCTTGCTATATTAAGTTCTTTACCCCTATTCTTCTATTCTTCTACCCCTAGTCCTTCTAAAAAGTAATATTTTAGCCAACCATATCAATAATCATTTAAATTGGTTTTATTTATTAAAAATCAAAAAAAGCAAACACACACAAAATTTTGATCGATTGTTGTCCTTTAGTTTTTTATTATTATTTTATGCTTAACTTTTAAAAGAAAAAGTACTACACTTAAACTTTACCTTGCTTAAATGTTTAAACCATTCGCAAAAAGGAAACGGAAGACAAACAAATAAAAAAAACACAGTTGTTAACTGTTGTGCTTTTTTCTGCGTCTCTTTTTTATTCTCCAAACCGCTTAAATTTTATAAGCTTTTTACCAAGGATTTCTTTCCGTTTTCCTGCTTTTAAAGTCCTCATGTTTATAGTCTTTGCATATATTTTTTATTTTTGTACATTTTTATGATTGAATTGTAGTGAATTCTGCAAGTCCAATACAACCAACCTAACTAATGTGGCGGTGAAACTTAGCATAGAGTCAGTAAGTCATGTAATGTGTAGAGCAACAAGTTCTCAATTTGCGTGAGTGCTTCACTGGCTTAAGTCATAAAATAATATTTTTTGTAATAAATTTTTTTGTTTATAAAAAAAAAAAAACAAAAAAACATAAAAGCTACAGCTAACAAAGGTGTAATGTTGAGCAAATGTCCTTGAAGATTATCTTTGATAGCAACGAGTGTAATAAATAGCTGTGGGAGTTCATAGTAAACTAAAATAAGTTACATTTTCTTGTTGCTTTTTGTCACACTTTAATGGATTGCTGTTGTTAACCATTTTTCGGGGAAGAGTTTTTTTCATGTTTAAACTATAGCACTTACCCTTTTTAAAATTTTCAGGTGTTTGGAGCTGTAATGATAAAAAAACAAACAAAGGATTATTTAATATTAAAGAGATTATTAGCTTAAACAAGAGTATGTTGAAAATAAAATTGCTCAATAACAAAAGTAAATATAAATAATCAATGTATGACCCCTGTCCTTTATAATGAAAACAATATTTGTTAAATTTCAGAGTTTGGTTAGTTTTACTGTACTATAGAGCCCACTGTATTTAAATATTATATATTTTTTATGTATATACCGAATGCTTAACTCCTCTTTTATCTTAATTTCAGTTTTTTTCTTTAGATTTTAATTTGTATATTTAATTATATTCATTTTAAAAATTTTCTTTTTGGAGGCGTATGATTAATATTTAATTTTTAAAATTTTACATATTTGGCCGTAATTTTTTAAATAATTATGATATATGCAAAATTCTTTTTGAATATAATTCATAAGATTTCAAAGTATCTACGAGTAAAAAACTTTACTTATAAAAACAATGAAGAAATTTTTAAAATTAAATTTTTCTGAAAAAATTTTTTTTGTTATTAATGAAAGAAATGGATTATTGTATGTGGAAAGACAATAACAATTGTTACACAAAACATTTGTATAAAAAATACAAAAATACGTTTACGAAAGAAAAGTTTTTCTAGAAAGAACCACGTTTTGAATCATAATTTTGTCTAGAAAGAACTACTTTTTTGAATCATAATTTTGTCTACAAAGAACCACGTTTTTGAATCATAATTTTGTCTAGAAAGAACCACGTTTACGAGAGAAAAGTTTTTCTAGTAAGATCCACATTTTGAATCATAATTTTGTCTAGAAAGAACCACGTTTTCGAATCATAATTTTGTCTAGAAAGAACCACGTTTATCAAAGAGAATTTTGTCGAGAAAGAATCAAGTCTATTAAGAACAATTTGTCTAGAAAGAACCACGTTTTTAAATCAAAATTTTATCTACAAAGAACCACGTTTTTGAATCATTATTTTGTATAGAAAGAACTCAGTTTATTAAAGATAAATTTGTCTTGAAAGAACCACGTTTTTGAATCATAATTTTGTCTAGAAAGAACCCAGTTTATTAAAGACAAATTTGTCTTGAAAGAACCACATTTCGAATCATAATTTGGTCTAGAAAGAACCGCGTTTATTAAAGAGAATTTTGTCTAGAAAGAATCAAGTCTATTAAGAATAATTTTGTCTTGAAAGAACCACGTTTATCAAAGAGAATTTTGTCTAGAAAGAATCAAGTCTATTAAGAAAAATTTTTTCTAGAAAGAACCACGTTTTTGAATCATAATTTTGTCTAGAAAGAACCCAGTTTATTAAAGAGAAATTTGTCTTGAAAAAACCACGTTTTTGAATCATAATTTTGTCTAGAATGCACCACGTTTATTAACGAGAATTTTGTCTAGAAAGAATTAAGTCTATTAAGAACAATTTTGTCTACAAAGAACCACGTTTTTGAATCAAAATTTTGTCTACAAAGAACCACGTTTTCGAATCATAATTTTGTCTAGAAAGAACCCAGTTTATTAAAGACAAATTTGTCTTGAAAGAACCACGTTTTCGAATCATAATAGAAAGAACCACGTTTATTAACGAGAATTTTGTCTAGAAAGAATCAAGTCTATTAAGAACAATTTTGTCTAGAAAGAACCACGTTTTCAAATCATAATTTTGTCTAGAAAGAACCAAGTTTTTTAAAGACAAATTCGTCTTGTAAGGACCACGTTTTCGAATCATAATTTTGTCAAGAAAGAACCACGTTTATTAAAGAGAATTTTGTCTAGGAAGAATCAAGTCTATTAAGAACAATTTTGTCTAGAAAGAACCACGTTTTTGAAACATAATTTTGTCTAGAAAGAATCAAGTCTATTCAGGACAATTTTGTCTAGAAAGAACCACGTTTCTTAAAGACAATTTTGTCTGGACAGAACCAGGAATACTAAAGAGAATTTTGTCTAGACAATTTTATCCAGAAAGAACCACGTTTATTAAAGGCAATTTTGTGTAGAAAATATCAAGTTTTTATAACATAATTTCATCTATTACTATTGTTAAAGACAATTATATGTAGAAACAACTAAGATAGCTAAAGAAAATCTTGTCCAGAAATATTCACGATTGCTAAAAAAAATCTTGTCTAGAAATGTCCATGAATTTTAAATATGTAGAAAGTTAGTAGTTTAAGCAGCCTGTTACAGTTTTAGTTAATAATATACTCAAAAATTTACAATTTCATTCAATAAATTTTATTTAAAAAGTTTTGTTTAATGTGGCGTATGATTAATATTAATTTTTGGTTTATTTTACTTAATTAACTGTAACTTTGTACGTTGATGACATAATTTTAAAATTATTCATGTTCATAATTTCCAAGAGCTAAGAGCGTTACTTAAAAGATGTATGTTATTTTAATGTTAAATAAAAAATTCAGAAATTAAAATAAAAATTTTTTTTTTTTTTTTAATTTTTCTTTTTCCCCAAAACCATTTAAATTTTTCATGAAAATGGATAATATAATGGAACTTAATAAATTAAATAACGTTTTTTAATATGTGTTTAAAAAAGTTTTAAAAAATTTTAAATTTCTTTAAGAAATTTTAATTTCAAATATTTTGTTTAAAGGTGCGTATGATTAATATTAATTAGGTTGTATTTTACATAATTAACTGTAACTTTTTAAGTTAAGTAGATAATTTAAAAATTATTTGTGTTAATAAATCTTTAAATTCAAAAGCAATATATAAATATAATTAAAGTTAATAAAATCTAGCAGAATTTTTATAAAATTCTTATTAAATTTTATTAAATTATTTTTAAATTTTTCTTAAATTGTTATGTCTAGGTGTTATTTTATCTTTTTTGAGCATGTTTATCGTGTAACATTATTATTATTTTAAGTATTTTAAATTTGTTTAATGCAGCGTATGATTATTATTAATTTCATGTTTACCTTATTTTAATGTCTTTAACTATTTAATGTCATGCAGGAAATTTATAACTATTTAAATTTTTAATAGCTTAAAGTTGAATAACATTAAATTAAATACTTTTAAACTTTTCTATGTATATAAATTTAAAATAGTATGTGAAAACTAAAAAATTTAAATTTGTTTAATGGTGCGTATGATTATTATTTATTGAAAGGTGGTTTTAAGGAATTTCTTTAAAGTTTGTTGAATATAGAGATAATAAGCAACTTGTTGGAAAACACATAAAGTTAAGGGTTTAAAAAGAAGATAAGTTTTTTGTTTGTTTGTAAGAAATGATTGTTATTAATTTAAAGATTTTGTAGAAAAATGACTTTTAATATTCTGCTGCTGAGTTATAAATTTAATATTCTTTTAAAATGTGTAAATGAAGATATTTCCTCAAAAGCTAAGTTATTTAAAAATTTCAATTTCGTAAAATATTTAAAAAAAATTTAAAATTCCAAAAATATTTTTAGGAAAAAAATTTAATTTCTTTTAATTTACACAAAATGTTTTAAATTTTCTTAAGAAAAAATTTTTAAATTTATGATACATAATTCTAAATGATTTATAAATATTGCTTATATGGTATTAAGTCTTAAAATTATGTATATGGGTAGTTTTCCAACATTTGTTTATGTTTATAGATTGTTTTCAATCACTTTTATTATTAAAGATATTGAAAAATTTGAGCAAATCTTATAATTTTTAAAGCTTTTTAAAGATTTAGTAAAAAAAAGTAGAGAAAATGTACCAATTTCTTGGAAAAATAAAGATTTTAAAAAATTAGTTTTCAGGTGGCGTATGATTAATATTAATTTTGGGTTATTTTACAATTTTAACTATAACTTTGTTATTATTACAGATAAATTAGAAATTGTTTTTGTTATGAAGTCTTAAGACTTTCTGGAATATAGGAAAAGTTAAACATATTAAGAATTACCATATTTTGTTGCAAATTGTTAAAAATTAAATTAGACTTTGTTAAATTTGTTTGGAAAATTTTATTTAATTTTAAAGATAAATAGGAAACACATTATTTTTATAATAAATTAATGTTTAGCTAGTTATATACATTAAAAATATCTATGTAAACATTTTGGTAATTTCTTGAGTATTTATTAGTTTGGGAAAAAGTGGTTTAGTTTTTGATGGAAATAAAATAAGTGACAAATTGTAATAATTTATGTAGTTTTTAATAGATTTAGTAAGAAAAATATTAAAAGTTTTTATCTTTCTTTAATAAACGAAGATTTGAAAAAATTGATTTTATGGTGACGTATGATTAATATTAATTTTTAATTATTTTATATTTTTAACTATAACTTTTTTAATAACTTAGATAAATCAAAAACTGTTGCTCAAGATAAATCCTACGACTGTAAAATATTAGCAGAAAATGTTTCTAAGCAAATTGTTAAACAAATTTAATTAATATCGTAAATTTTTGGACAAAAATATTTTTTTAAAATTTTGTGTTTTGAGCAAATTAAGATTTTTGAACATAAATGAAAATACTGTATACGTTTTTATAGATTTAATGCGACAAATTTTAAAAATTCAAACATTTCGTTAATATTTAATGATTTTAAAATTTTTGTTTTGGGTGGCGTATGATTGATATTAATTTCGGGATTATTTTTCTTATTTTAACACAACTTTTTTAATAACTTAGATAAACCAAAAATTTTGACTGAAGATAAGTCTTAAGGCTCCAAGTTATTAGTAGCAAAGAAAATTTGGTTTAAAAATATATTAAATTTGTATTATTTTTTACACCAACAAAAAAAATATTTTAAAAATTTTATTTTTAAGAAACTTAAAATTTTTGTATATAAAAGAGAAGTCAATGATTAGCTTAATCGTTTTGTATAGATTTAGTGAGACAAATTTTAAAAATTCTAAAATTTCTTTAATAATTAATGATTTCAAAAATTTTATTTTAAGGAGGCGTATGATTGATATTAATTTTTCGATTATTTTACATATTTTACCACAACTTTTTTAATAAATTAGATAAAGCGAAAATGTTGACTGAAGATAAGTCTTAAGACTTCAAGTTATTAGTAGCAAAGATAATTTGGTTTACAATTATATTCAATTTAATTAATTCTTTAGACCAAAAAACGTTTTATTTTCAAAATTTTATTTTTAAGAAACTTTAAATTTTTGTATATAAAAGAGTAGTTAATGATTAGCTTAATCGTTTTGTATAAATTTAGTGAGACAAATTTTAAAAATTTAAAAATTTCTTTAATATTTAATGATTTTAAAAATTTCGTTTTGGGTGGCGTATGATTGATATTAATTTCGGGGTTATTTTACATATTTTACCACAACTTTTGACTGAAGTCAAGTCTTAAGAATCCAAGTTATTAGTAGCAAAGAAAATTTGGTTTAAAATTATATTCAATTTAATTTAATACTTTAGACCAAAAATAGTTTTATTTTCAAAATTTTATTTTTAAGAAACTTAAAATTTTTGTAAAAAAAAAGGTTAATTATTTGCTTAATCGTTTTTTATAGATTTAGTAAGAAAAGTTTTAAAAATTCAAAAATTTCATTAATTTCATTAATTTTATTTTAAGGAGGCGTATGATTGATATTAATTTCGGGATTTTTTTTTTACATATTTCACCACAACTTTTTTAATAACTTTGATAAAGCTACAATTCTGACTAAAGATAAATCTAAAGACTCTAACTTATTAGAAGAAAAAGAAATTTAGTTTAAAATTGTATTCAATTTAATTAATTCCTTAGACCAAAAAAAATTTATTTTCAAAATTTTATTTTTAAGAAACTTTAAATTTTTTAAAAATTTCATAAGTAAATTAAAATATTATTAAACAATTTTATTAATTACATTTCAATTTAATATGTTTTATATTTGCAATGTTTCAACAATGTTTATTTCATAAATTTTCCTAGAAATCAATAAAACTTTTCTTTATTTATATAATTTTTTTCCAAAAAGAAAATTAAATTTTGTTAAATTGATATAATTTGTTTAACAAATTTTCCTATTTAAGTAAATAGGTAAATTCCTTTTAATATAACTTTTATAAGCAACATCTTTACAAAATCAATAAAATAGTTTTACAATTTGCATATACTAAAACTATTTATATCAAATCGCTAAATAAATTTTTCACAATTTTTTATCATTTTCCATTTTTAAACAAATCTACACTCCCTTTGCTTTTAAAATTCCTAAAAAATATTCTACAAATACAAATTGTTTGCCCTCCCAAATGAAATCGTATCGTACAACATCATCATCATCAGCAACCATCTAACAAATTAATGCAGTCAAGTGTAAATTTTCCATAATCCTGTTGTATGTAAATATTTGTATGGGTATGAGTATGAGTATACTCATATACAAAAACCCTTAAGCTTGAAAGCTGCTTTAAAAAAAAAAAAACTAAATTTAGTGTCATATATTTAGTATTAACGTTGTAAAATGTATGCTTAACAAAGTTTTGTAAAATATTTTATTTTTTTTTTTATTTGGAAACATTTGTTTAATGACATTATAGCTGGATATCCTTACGTTTATGTATATGTATATAATATTACTTTTCTATAACAGATTTTTGTAGATTTAGGAAATATTGATTTTAAGGTGTATAAGTAAGTAATAATACTTTTGGAATGTGTCACACCTGTTGCTGGGATAAGAGTATTTTTTGTTTTTATTTTCCCTACACTTAATTAATTTATTGATTTTCAGGGGCAAGTTTAATTATTAGTGAGCATGGTATTATATAATTTTGTGAAATTATTATAGTTTTTAAGAAATTTAGCCTTTAACTAATTTGTTATATGAGGGCGTATGATTAATATTAATTATTCAATTATTTTACATATTTATCTATAACTTTTTAGTTAATTAATAAAAATTGATAATTCGTTCCCGTAAAATAATCTTAAGACTTTAATGTTTACTAAAATGTAAATTAAATTTAACTCAAAAGATACTAAACTACTTTTTTTGATTAAAAAAAAACTCTAAATTTTCCAAAAAAGTTTAAAAAATTTTTTTTAAGAGAATTCCATTTTATCATTACATATTTAAATAAATTATGAAGCTTTAAACAAAAATTATAAGTTTCGCCAACAAAATGAACAAATTTAACAAAAATCATAGCTTTCTTAAAATATCTTATAAAGGAGCGTATGATTAATATTTATTTCTGTATTAGTTTACATATTTAACTATAACTTTTTTAGTTTAAGAGATAAATTGATAATTGTTTTTGCTAATAAATCGTAATACTCTAGGCAGCAATATTCATTACAATAATAAAGGCTTGGTTACAAACCAAAAATTAAAATTTTTTTTTTATATATTTAATTTAAAAAGATTTTGCCATTTTACCAATATTTTCTACAAATTATAAACAAATATTACCAATTTAAATCACTATTTGTTTACATAACTCAAAAACTAGCAATTTCCTTTAAAATTCAGGATTTCTAACAATTTTTAAAAAAGGTATAAGGGTGCGTATGATTAATATTTATTTATGGGCAATTTTACACAATTATTTATAACTTTTTTAATGTAACAGATAAACTGATAATTATTTTTGCTAACAAATCATAAGACTCTATAGCATCATATACATGAAGAAAATAAGTTTCTTTAAAACAAAACTACGTATCTTATTACCGATAAAGTAAAAAAGAAATCAAAAAAAAAATTAAGAAATTCTGACCTTTTTATACATGTTTATATAAAAAATTTGTAGGTTTCATAAAAAAAAATTAACAAATTTAACAAAACTCAAAGCTTTCTTAAAATGTCTTATAATTAATTATGATTAATATTAATTTCTGTATTAGCTTACATTTTTAACTATAACTTTTTTAATTTAAGAGACAAATTGATAATTGTTTTTGCTAATAAATCTTAAAACTCTAGACAGCAATATTCATCACAATAATCAGCTACCCTTATATAAAACTAAAGGCTTTGTTACAGACCAAAAATTAAATATTTTTTTTAAATTTAAATCATACAGATTTTGCATTTTAGCAAAATTTTATACAAATTATAAATAAATATTAACAATTTTAATCATTATTTATATACTTATTTCAAAAAACTAGCAATTTCCTTAAAAATTCAGGATTTTTCACAATTTTAAAAAAGGTATATGAGTGCGTATGATTAATATTTATTTATGTGCAATTTCGCACAATTACTAATAACTTTTTTAATGTAACAGATAAACTGATAATTGTTTTTGATAATAATTCATAAGATTCTATAGCATCATATTTATGAAAAAAATAATTTGCTTTAAAATAAAATAAAACTACGTACCTTATTACCGATAAAGTAAAAAAAAATTAAAAATTGACAAAATAAAAAATTTAAGAAATTCTCACCACTTATTACATATTTCTATAAATTATGAAGCTTTGTTAAATATTTAAACAAAAATTATAAGTTTCGCCAAAAAAAATTAACAAATTTAATAAAACCCAAGGTTTTTTTAATATCTTATAATGGTGCGTATGATTAATATTAATTTCTGTATTAGCTTACATATTTAACTATAACTTTTTTAATTTAAGAGATAAATTGATAATTGTTTTTGCTAATAAATCTTAAAACTCTAGGCAGCAATATTCATTACAATAATCAGCTACTCTTATATAAACTAAAGGCTTGGTTACAAACCAAAAATTTAATATTTTTTTTATATATTTTATTCAAAAGGATTTTGCATTTAAACAAATATTAACAATCTTAATCATTATTTATTTATATAACTCAAAAAATAGCAATTTCCTTTAAAATTCAGAACTTCTAACAATTTTTAAAAAAGGTGTAAGAGTGCGTATGAGTAATATTTATTTATGGGCAATTTTACACAATTACTAATAACTTTTTTAATGTAACAGATAATGTGCTAATTGTTTTTACTAATAAATCTTAAAACTCTAGGCAGCAATATTCATTAAAATAATCAGCTACCCTTATATAAAATTAAATGAATTGGTAACAAAACATTAAATATATTTTTATATATAAAATTAAAAAGAAAATTTTGCAATTTTAGCAATATCTTATACAAATTATAAAAAAATATCAACAATTTGAATCATTATTTATTTATATAACTCAAAAAATAGCAATATCCTTTAAAATTCAAGATTTCTAACAATTTTAAAAAAGGAATAATAGTGCGTATGATTAACATTTATTTATGTGCAATTTTACACAATTATTTACAACTTTTTTAATATAACAGATAAAGTGCTAATTGTTTTTGCTAATAAATCATAAGACTCTATAGCATCATATTCATAAAAAAAATTAATTGCTTTAAAACAAAACTACAGAGTTTATTGCCGACAAAGTAAAGAAATATTTTTTGCTTAAAAGTTTTTTCAAGAAAATTTGTAAATTTTTTTTTTTTTTGCATTATATGAATTATTAAGCTATATTAATAATTTTAAAATATTTTGTTGACATTTAGCCAAAAAAAAAATATAAAAAATTCCTTAAACAAATAGAGAAGAATGTTAAATTTTACGTATGATTAATATTAATTTATGAGCTATTTTACATATTCATTTATAATTTTTGGAGTTTAAGCGATGAATTAATAATGCTTACTTATAATAAAACTTGAGTCTCTAATGAAAAATGTTCTTTAACAAATCAGTTCCTCTAATATAAAACTTTTGACTTTTTTTCACAACAAAAATTTATATTTTTTAAATAATTTGTTTCAATAAAGTTTTGCTATTTTTGCATACTTTATTGTAATTGTTATGATATTTTATTGAATATAAAATATTTTCCTACTTTTTTCAAAAAGAATTAACAAATTTCCTTACAAATCTAAAGTTTTTTCAAATTATATATGAGTGCGTATGATTAATATTAATTTTTGGGTTATTTATCAGATATAACCATAACTTTTTTAATATAACAGCTAAAATGATTATAATTGATGATAATTTATCTTAAGACCTTTAACAATAATTCACTAAATAAATTCAGTTTGATAGTTATAACAGGGTTTCAAAAAATTTCAATATAAAAAATTTATAATTTCAAAAAAAAAATAATTTTTCTACAAAATCAATTTAATTGTGCAAATGAAAGAATATATTAAGCCATTTTTATAGTGTTTCATAGTTTTTTCATTAAAAGCCCAAAAAAAAAAAGTTTTTTTTTTTCAATATATATAGAATAGAACGATTTTTTATGCTAAGGCGTATGATTAATATTAATTTTTGAAACATTTTACATAAATATCAAAAAATTTTTTATGTCAAGAGATAAATTCACAAATGCTTTAAATATTAAAGATTTAGGATCCCAATTATTATTATCAAATCAAGCTTTTTATATTTATGTCATATTTTTGCACTAACTTTTAGTTTTAAAGTTTTGCCCATTATTAAAATATTGCTATAAAATAATTTGATTTTGTCATTTTTTTATTTATTTCCTATTCAATCCTATAACTTTTATTAATAACAAATAAATTCTAAATTATTTTTCCCTTTAATTTAAAAACTTATAAAGCTGGCTAAGCCAAATTTAATAAGTTTACCCTTTAATACTTATTTTACAACATTTGTAAATAATTTTAAATTACAGATAACATTTTCTGTATAATCATATCAAGAGTATAAAAGAAATTACTACTTTAATGGCTTTGACCTATTGATTATTAGTTTTCCCTACCTGTCTCTGCTTTTTCACTCTATCTCTCTCTCTCTCTCTTACTCTTTATGTGGATACACTTTTCATTGTCATTATACAAAACAAAAGACAACATTTAACTTTGCGTTTATAATTCAATATTAATAAACAATTTTCCTCTACCATCAACTATATGTCTCCCATATACACAACATTATAATATTTGTTATTATGGGCCACCTGTATATATGTAAATTTGTAATGAAAAAATATGCCAATACAAATGTCAATATATTAAAAATTTATGTTGTTAATATTTAGTGTATAGATTAACTCATATTAAATTTATGTCAATGTCTTTTAAATGAATTTTTTTCATTAGAAATTTATAAAATATTAATAGAATTTGGTAAAATTTAACAATTTGAAATGTAAGAACTTTTGGAATAGCTTTTTAATGAGTTAGACTTCAAATTTTAATAAATTATTTAGGATTTAAATAATTTAATGAGTACTTTAAGGTTTGAAATATAAAACATTAATAAAAATGATTGAAAACTGTTAATTTTGCCTTTAAATGTAAAAATATTACATTTTGGTTATACAGTACGTATGATTAATATTAATTAGGAGGTTGTTTTAAATAATTGCTTATAACTCTAACAGTTTTAAAGATAATTTAAAAATTCTTTCAGTGCATTATAATTAAGACTTCAATACCTTATTTAAAACTTAAATATATTACAAAATTTATATTTGCTTTAAGAAAATTTTGTTCCTAATAAATTATAAAATTGTAAAGTTTTTGAAAATTTTCTATAGTTTAACTAAACATTGTCTACATCATCATATTACAAGCAAATACCAAAGAAAAGTAATTTTAAGTATAATTTTCATTCAAATAATAGCAAAAATCTAAATTCGTTGGTGCAAAAAAACAAATTTTCTGTTTGTTCAATAGTTCATGTTTTATGTTAACTATTAAGTAGTCACAAAACTTTTATAAATTCAGTTAGTTGATTATTGAAGAGTATTTGTTTTAAATCTTAAATATAATTAAATAAAAACTGCTTCATTCTCATCAAAAATAAAGAAAATCACTTTTGGTTCCACACTGCGTATGATTGATATTAATTTAGAGGCTCTTTTAGATAATTGCTCATAACTTTTTTAGTTATACAGATAATTTAAAACAGTTTATAACCAACATATCAGTGCTCAATATAACCTTTAGATAGATTACAAAATTTATATTTTCTGAAAGAAAACTTAAATCGAAATAAATTAAAAAAATTTTAAGATTTTAAAAATTTGCCATAGTTTAACTAAACCTTGTTTACATCATCAGATTATAGGCAAATATGAAAAAGCATCACTTTCTTTCATGTAATAGAAAAAATTCTAAGATATTTTAAACAAAAGTAACGAATTTTCCGATTGACTAATAGTTCAAGTGTTATTTTACTTTTAGTTCAGAAATACAATAAATTTTAAAAGATTTGAACATATGTTTAAATATTAAAGAGGTATTTGTTATAAATTATTAATGAAACTAGCGAAAAATTGCTTCATTGCCACTAAAATCTTAAAAAAGTGGCTTTTGGTTCCATACTGCGAATGATTATTACTAATTAAGATATCTTGTTAAATAATTCTTTATAACTTTGGAATTTTTAAAGATAATTTAACAATTAGTTTCTTATTTTAAACTAAAGACTTCAATTTAGTTTTTAATACCAAAAAGTATTTAAAAAATAAGTTTTTCTAAAAGAAAAAATTCAGATTTTTAGCGATTTTCAAATATTTAAAATTAATCACGAAATTTTAATAAAATTTCTGATATTTATATATCATGTTAAGTATTCAAGAGTCTTTGTTATTAATCTGTAATAAAATTGGTTAAAAATTGCTTATTTTTACTTCAAAATTTAAAAAAATCACATTTTGTTCTACACTGCGTATGAGTGATATTAATTTGGAGGTTGTATTGAGTAATTGCTTATAACTTTTACAGTTTTCTAACAAATTTAAAAATGAGTCTGTCATTTTATAGTCAAAACTTCAATACAGTTTCTAGTACCTATATGTTTTATAAAACATAAGTTTTTGTTAAAGAAATTAATGTTTAAAAAAATATTAAATTTTTTTGAGATTTTAAATGTTTACTATTAACATCAAATTTTTATAAATTCTTGAAGATTTATATATTAAGTTGAGTATTGAAGAGTTTTTATTATTAATCTGTAATAAAATTGGTTAAAAATTGCTTATTTTTACTTCAAAATTTAAAAAATCACATTTTGTTCTACACTGCGTATGATTGATATTAATTTGGAGGATGTGTTAGGTAATTGCTTATAACTTTTGCAATTTTCGATACAATTTCAAAATTATTTTGTCATTTTATACTCAAGACTTCAATACAGTTTCTTGTAACTCAATGCTTTATAAAACATACGTTTTTGTTAAAGAAATTAATTTTTCCAAAAATTTTAAAATTTTTGGATATAAAGATATAAAGATTTATATATTAAATTGAGTATTGAAGAGTGTTTGTTATTCATCTATAATAAAATTGGTTAAAAATTGCTTATTTTTACTTCAAAATTTAAAAAATCAAATTTTGTTCTACACTGCGTATGATTAATATTAATTTGGAGGTTGTGTTAAGTAATTGCTTATAACTTTTAAAGTTTTCGAGGGAAATTAATAATTGTTTTGTCATTTAATTCTCAAAACTTCAAACTTTGAAGGTTTTAAATTTTTTACATTAATCGAAAAATTTTGATAAATTCTTGAAGATTTATATATTAAGTTGATTATTGAACAGATTTTGTTATTCATCTATAAAAAATTGGTTAGAAATTGCTTATTTTTACTTCAATATTTAAAAAATCACGTTTTGTTCTACACTGCGTATGATTGATATTAATTTGGAGGTTGTGTTAGGTAATTACTTATAACTTTTGCAGTTTCCGGGGCAATTTAAAAAATATTTTGGCACTTTATACTCAAAACTTCAATACAGTTTCTAGTACCTAAATATGTTGTAAATCTTACGTTTTAGTTAAAGAAATTAATGTTTCAAAAAATATTAAATTTTTGAAGATTTTAAATTTTTTACATTAATCATCAAGTTTTAATAAATTTTAAAAGATTTATATATTAAGTTAAATATTAAAGAGCAATTATTGTTATGCTTTAAAAAAAAAAATTTTAAAATTGCATAATTCATAGCAAAAACTAAAAAAGATAATTTTTGTTCAACACTGCGTATGATTGATATTAATTTGGAGGTTGTCTTAAATAATTGCTCATAACTGTCTTAGTTATAAAGATAATTTAAACATTATTTTGGCATATTATATGAAAGACATCAACACTACAGCAAGAGCTTTAAATGTGTTATAAAACCTTAATTTTGGTTAAAGGAAATAAGTTTAAAATAAAAAAATAAAAAAAAAATTATTTTATTACAATTCATAGTGTAGGTTTGTATTAACCTCTGAATCACACAAATTATAGTGGAATATATAAAACCTTAAAATATTAAAATTTTGTTCATATTTTATGTAAGCAAACATTTTAGCTTTATTTTGGGTGTATGATTTATATCATAATTATTATTTAAACACTCTAATACTCTGTCATATAGCAACCACCCTTATAATACTTAATTTATGTGTGAATATATTCTAGCACTACCTCTCTACTCAATTAAATACTTGCTAGCTGCCATACGTCTAAATATAATCCTTATTATCATCTCATACTTATTATATTATTAACAAACATTTACAACAATTAATGTCTAACAGGGATTTCTGTGCTATACAACTACAAGTTTCCTAAAATTTTGCATTTCCCTCCTGTTTCTCTTTTCCGTAAATGTTAATAAAAAAACACTTAAGTATTCTCAGAATTCCACAAAGAAAACACTTCGCATTCTTTTAACGCTCTAATACAGTAAAGTTTTACTAAACGATTTGCTTTATGCTGAAAGGAAATTGCTTTGACTGAGTTCTAAGTGTACAAATAACACTTAAACTATATGGGTTTTTTAGCTGGTAACTAAGGAAACAAAAAAAAGAACATAAATGCTTTATATACTTTTACATGTTAAGAGTGCTTGTGTAGAAATCTTGTTGTTTTGTTTTGCCTTCCATAAATATGTTTATTAGTGGGTTTTGATTTATTTATGTTTATGTTAAATAGCTGTATAAATAAATAACCATAAAGTGCGGGTTCTATAAATACAAACAAAAATATTGTGAGCACAGGATATAGAAAAAGGAAAACCAGGAGGTGAAGTTATACAAAGAATAAATGGTAATTAAAGTCTACCAATTGATGGCGGCAAATGATTGAAATCTATTAAAAAGCAATGAAATAAGCGCATAAGATTAATTACATTTAAACGAGGCCAAAAAAAAAACAGAAGGGAGATATAAATGTTGTCCAAACACACTAGTATAGAATAGAAAATACTTATTGCTTCATACTTAAATGCTTACTAAAATGTTCTAGTTATAAATATTTAAAAAAATTGTTAAAAATAGCTTTGTTTCCATTAAAAACCTAAGAAAATCGATTTTTGAACCACTGTGCGTATGATTGATATTAATTTGGAGTTTATCATAAATAATTGCTTATAACATTGGCAGTTTTAATGATATTTTTAAAATTGTTTCAGGAGTTTATGCTTAAGACCTTAATATATTATTTAAAACTTAAATACATTACAAAATTTTTAATTCCTTAAAGAACATTTTGGTTCAAAAAAATTATCAAAATTTTAATGATTTTGAAAAATGGCCATAGTTCAATTAGATATGGCTTAGTTCATCTTTTTATAATAAAGATTAGCAATTTTGTGAATTTGTATGGTTAATTATGAACTGATCCTCACAAAAGTTGGACCGAGCCTCACAAAAGATTTAGGTTCATAATCTATACTTACTTTAAAGAAATTCTAGTCTCATGTAAATAAATGCTTGTAGATTTAACTATATATTTAAGTATTAAAGAGTTCTAGTTATAAATCTTTAAGAAAATTGTTAAAAATAGCTTTGTTTCCATAAAAAACTAAAAAAAAATCTATTTTTTGAACCACTGTGCGTATGATTGATATTAATTAGGAGTTTATGTTAAATAATTGCTTATAACTTTGTCAGTTTTAATGATATTTTAAAAATTGTTTCACTACTTTATGCTTAAGACCTTAATATATTATTTAGAACTTAAATATATTAAAAAATGTTTAATTCCTTAAAGAAAATTTTGGTTCAAAAAAATTATCAAAATTTTAATGATTTCGAAAAATTGCCACAGTTCAACTAGATATTGCTTAGCTCATCTTTTTTATAATATAGATTAGCAATTTTGTGAGTTTGTATGGTTAATTATGAACTAATCCTCACAAAAGTTGGAGCGAGCCTCACAAAAGATTTACTTTAAAGTAATTCTAGATTCATGTTAATAAATGATTGTAGGTTGAAAAATATACTTAATTATTAAAGAGTTCTTGTTATAAATCTTTAAGAAAATTGTTAAAATTAGCTTTGTTTCCATCAAAAAACTAAAGGAAATCGATTTTTGAACCACTGTGCGTATGATTGATATTAATTTGGTGTTTATCTTAAATAATTGCTTATAACATTGGCACTTTTAACGATATTTTAAAAATTGTTTCAGTAGTTTATGCTTAAGACCTTAATATATTATTTAAAACTTAAATACATTAAAAAATGTTTAATTCCTTAAAGAAAATTTTGGTTCAAAAAAAATTATAAAAATTTTAATGATTTTGAAAAATGACCTTATAACATTGGCAGTTTTAATGATACTTTCAAAATTGTTTCTGTGGTGTATACTTTAGACAAGAGTTCTAATTATAAATCTTTAAGAAAATTGTTAAAAATTGCTTTTTTCCTATTAAAAACCAAAGATAATCGATTTCTGGAGCACTGTGCGTATGATTGATATTAATTAGGAGTTTATCTTAAATAATTGCTTATAACATTGGCAGTTTTAATGATATTTTAAAAATTGTTTCAGTAGTTTATGCTTAAGACTTTAATATATTATTTAGAACTTAAATATATTACAAAATTTGTATTTTCTTAAAGAAAAATTTAGTTTGAAAAAATATTGCCAAAAAAATTTATTCTTACTTTAAAGAAAATATAGAAAATCTTGTTTCACGTTAATAAATGCTTGTAGATTTAACTATATAATTGAGTAGTAAAGAGTTCTAGTTATAAATCTTTAAGAAAATTGTTAAAAATTCGTTCATATCAAAAACTAAAGAAAATCAATTTTTGAACCACTGTGCGTATGATTGATATTAATTAGGAGTTTATCTTAAATAATTGCTTATAACATTGGCAGTTTTAATGATATTTTAAAAATTGTTTCAGTAGTTTATGCTTAAGACTTTAATATATTATTTAGAACTTAAATATATTACAAAATTTGTATTTCCTTAAAGAAAATTTTGTTTCAAAAAAATTATAAAAATTTTAATGATTTTAAAAAATTGCCATAGTTCAACTGAATATGGCATTCTTAATTTACATAATAAAGATTAGCAATTTTGTGAGATTGTATGGTTAATTATGGAACGATCCTCACTACTGATGGTTGAAAGATTTAGATTCATATCAAACTTGTTTATGTTCAATTTCATCACAACAATTATGAATGTTCAAAATATTTTCTGAGGGGAACCTTGTATGGGCACCAGGAACAAATATTGCCCCATTTTCGCCATACTCTACAGTATAATTTCAGAGTACTGAGTACTAATTTGTGCAAAATTTGATTAGGACTGCCGCATAATTAACATATTTATGACTACTTAAACAGTATTCCGTGGGGACATTTGTATGGGGACTAGGTGAAATCATGCAGCGATATTGCCCATTTTCAATATCAAACAAACCTTATGAACAGAGAGTATTTGTGGATAATTTGAGCCAGCTAACTCCTTTCGTTTGAGATCTATCGTATATTCAATAGAGAGACAGACGGACAGACAGACAGACGGACGTAGCTAAATGGTCTTATAAGCTTATGAGGACCCAGAATGTTAATGTGAATGTCGGTCGTCGAATAATACACTTTTTTCTTTGTTAGTTTTATTCAAATATTCGTTACATTGCTGCTCAAGTGTAGCTTATAAAAGGGTACAACAGAACGTATGATTAATATTATTATTTTTTAAATTTTAATAAAAAGTCTATAGCGTTTTAATTTAATTAAATAAAGTAAAACTGATTTAAGATAATAAATATAAAAACCTGAAACATGTCTTATGTTTATTAAATTGTCTTTCAAAATGCACAACATGCTTAAAAATAAATAAATCTAAACAAAAAACTATTTCAAATAAAAGCAACTTTCAATATTTAATCCCTAATTTCTCTAAGCATTTACATACTATTACAAAAATAAAAGATTATCTTTAAACAATTTTCTTTGAAATTGAATAATAAACTCACAAGTTATGTGGAAATGTCATAAAACTTGAACTATTTACACTGCATGCATAACTATATTACCACAGTATCACTTACAATCTATGAATTCAATATTATTTAACCACATTTTTACGATAATATACTAGTTTACAACCATTTATTTCCCATACTTTAGTATTGAAATATAAAACTTGTTTTAGATTTATATTTTTTATATTGTATACCATAAAAAAAAAAATCTCATATTTAATAGTAAATATTTATGATATTAAATAGTATTTTGCAACAGAGGCAGAAGGACAACAGGACAGCATATGTATTATAAATGTATTTATTACATTTCCTCCCCCATATAATTTAAACTTAAAATACATTTTAATGTTCAAAGCTTAAAATATTTTCCATTTAATTTTGTTATTAAATTCTTTTTTAATAACTATAAAATCTAAATGAATAACATTGTTATTAACAGAATTGATTTCTGGTATTGAATTCTTGTAAGCATATGTTGGTGTCATGAAATGAATTTAATAAAAATAAATTGAAATAGAATTTGATTGATGATGATTTTATTAATATTAACTAGCTAATTGTTTGGTTGTAATTTGATATATTTATTAGTTAAATTAATAAAATATTTCAATAATGTAATTTCTAACACTCAAAATAAATTGTATTTATACTAAAACAAGCTGCCTGATTTTAGATTTTATATTTATATTTGAATATTGTTGACTATTTGTTATAAATCATTAATGAAATTAGTTAAAACTTGCTTTACTCTCATTAAAACCTAAAAAATATCGCTTTTGGTGCCACACTACGTATGACTGATATTAATTCATAGGTTTAGTTAAATAATTCTTTATAACTTTAGAAGTTTTAAAGACAATTTAAAAATTATTTTGCAATTTTATACTAAAGACTTCAATTCCGCTTCTAATACTTAAAAGTATTAAAAAAAACAATTTTTTCCAAAAGAAATTAATATTTAGAAAAATACAAAATTTTAGTGATTTTAAAAATTTGCAATTAATCATAAAAATTTTAATAAAATTTCGGATATTTATATATCAAAATGAGTATTGAAGAGTTTTTGTTCTTAATCTGTAAAAAAAATTGGCTAAAAATTGCTTATTTTTATATCAAAATATAAAAAATTACTTTTATGCGTATGATTGATATTAATTAGGAGGTTGTGTTGAGTAATTGCTTATAACTTTAACAGTTTTCAAGACAATTTAAAAATTATTTTGTTATTTTATACTCAAGACTTCAATACAGTTTCTTGTAACTAAAGGCTTCATAAAACATACGATTTTGTTAAAGAAATTAATTTTTCAAAAAATATAAAATTTTTGGAGATTTTAAAAGTTTACAATTTACAAAAAAATTTTATAAATTCTTGATGATTTATATATAAAGTTAAGTATTGAAGAGTTTTTGTTATTAATCTGTAATAAAGATTATTAAAAATTGCTTACGTTTACTTTAAAATTTAAAAAATCAAGTTTTGATCTACACTGCGTATGATTGATATTAATTAGGAGGTTGTGTTGAGTAATTGCTTATAACTTTTGCAGTTTTCGAGATAATTTAAAAATTATTTTGGCAGTTTATGCTAAAGACCTCAATACAGTTTCTTGTAACTAAAGGCTTTATAAAACATACGTTTTTGTTAAAAAAATTAATGTTTCCAAAAATGTTAAAATTTTTGGATTTTTTAAATGTTTACATTAACATAAAATTTATACAAATTCACGAAGATTTATATAATAAGTAGAGTATTGCAGAGTTTTTGTTCTTAATCTTTAACAAAATTGCCTAAAAATTGCTTATTTTTATATCAAAATTTAAAAAATTACTTTTAGGTCTACAATGCGTATGATTGATTTTAATTAGGAGGTTGTGTTGAGTAATTGCTTATAACTTTTGTAGTTTCCAAGACAATTTAAAAATTATTTTGGCTGTATATACTAAAGACTTCAATACAGTTTCTTGTAACTAAAGGCTTTATAAAACATATTTTTTGTTTAAGAAATTAATTTTAAAATTTTTGGATATTTTAAATGTTTACAATTAACATAAAATTTATGTAAATTCATGAAGATTTATATATTAAGTTGAGTATTGCAGAGTTTTTGTTATTAATTTGTAATAAAATTGATAAAAAATTGCTTACGTTTACTATAAAATTTAAAAAATCATGTTTTGATCTACATTGCGTATGATTGATATTAATTAGGAGGTTGTGTTGAGTAATTGCTTATAACTTTTGCAGTTTTCGAGATAATTTAAAAATTATTTTAGCAGTTTATACAAAAGACTTCAATGTTGTTTCTAGTAACTAAATGTATTTTAAATCCTACGTTTTTGTTAAAGAATTTAATCATAAAAAAAATATTAAATTTTTCATTTTAATTATTAAGGAAAAAAAAGTAAATTTTTTCTATAGAAAGAAAAATTTGACTATTATTCTTCATGTTTGTTTTAATATAGCAAATTAGCTGTAAAAAAATTCTGCAAAATTTTGTTTAAAAAAAAAAATTACTCAATAATTGTCTTATTTTCTCAAACTTGTTCAAAATTTTATGCAAAATAAATTTCTTTTGTATTAAATATTTTAAAACCTTCAAAATTAAAGTAATTAAAAGCTCCCCTAATAAGGACAGTGATTTAGGCTATAACTTCCTTTATCTATTAAGATTAGTATGCTTCGGTATTTAACTTATTAAGGGACTGTTTAGTTTGATAATATTTATTTATAAGTCATTAACCCAACCTTCATCATTATGACAATTTAATACGATTTTCAGTTTTAAATTTTGACTTAAATATATTTCCGTCTTTCTCTAATATTTAAGGTTTTCTTTTAACACTTTTTTTTCTGATTTTTGTTGCCACAACAGCAGCAAAACATGAAGAACAAATGAAAAAATTAACATTTTTATGATGGGCTCTCTTCCTGTAACCACACAATGTTTTTTATTATTGTGTTGTGTGTGTGTGTGTGTATTTGTATAAATTTATTTTTGTTGTTTTTGGTTTTTCCCCAGAGTATTGTTGTTGTTGTTGTTTATATTTAACATACTTACATGTTAAAACCCTTTTGTTTTTGTTTAAGATTCTTTTTTTTTTTTTTTGTTTAATTAAATTAATACCATCACACAAATTATGTTCTTCCTTTCTCTCTCTCTCTCTTTCGCTCTTCTATGTATGAGTAAAGTGTGAGTATTATATGTTTAGTTAGTGGTTAACGGTTAGAAAAAAACAACGAAAACAACAACATAATGAGGGTTTTCTTTTACTGTAACAAAGAGCAAAACATGAGCAAAATAGATAAATAGATAGATGGCTGTAATTAAGGATGTGTGAAAGGATGCTGTTGTGAATACAACACAAATAATAAGTAATACTAAGGACATTGTGTTAGAGGTAATGATACATTTTAGCAGCCAACAAAGGAGTATACAAATTTTTAATGAAAATATTATTTCGTTTAAAGAAATTTAAACATTTACTGTAAACTACTTTCATTAATTTATCCCTTCATTAATAATTTATTTAATTAAGTAGTTTAACAGCAAAAAAAATGCCTCTACTTCAGCTTAACACCTGCCATTCAATTGACCATATCAACTTTATTATTTATAATTAAATGTATTTAAATTTTTATTAATACACATGTTCATTTTAATTATTTGTTGTGTGGTTCAACCCTGTGGGATTTATGCATTTAAAACTGAAACATCAGCATTTACAATCAATATTTAAACTTCAACCATAATGATTCCCAATAAATAGTGACAGTTAAATGCCGGTTAAACTTTTTTTTTAATATAAATCATATAAATGCAATCAATTTAATTCAATAAAACAAATAAACCTTTCAGAATTTTAAATATTTTAAAGTATTTTATTTAATAATAGATTTTTTAAACATGTAAACAATATTCCTTGTAAACAATATTTCACCATGTTTTCTTTAACGTTTTTTCTATTTTTCTAACAAGAAAACATTGTTTTTTTGGAAAAATTTTGTTGAATATTGAAAGCTGTTGTTTTAGTTGAAAGGATGTGTCTTATGGGAATTTATGTTTACATTCTGCATAAGTAACTTAAGCACATTGGGACAAATAACAATATAAATCTATAAAAAATAAGTAATTCCCAAATATACCCATCAAAAACTAAAAAAATACCTATTTGAACAACACTGCGTATGATTAATATTAATTTAGAGGTTGTTTTGTTTAATTGCTCATAACTATTTTAGTTAAAGAGATAAATTAAAAATTATTTTAGCAGTTTATACTTAAGATACTAGTATTCTATTTAAGACTTAAACGTAATCAACAATCTATATTTTTTTTTAAAGAAAATGTAATTCAAAAAAATAATTTTTTTTTTAAATTTTTAAAATTTGCCATACTACACTATACCTACAATAAATCATCATATTATAGCTAAATACTAAAAGAAATCTATTCAAAGAATTATTTTCTTGTAATTAGTAGCAAAAGCATTAAATCTTTGGCATTTTTTTTTTTTTTTTCAATAGTTCATAAAACCTTAATTAATTCTAGAAGATTTAAATATATATACTTGAGTATTTTAGAGTATTTGTTAGAAAACTTTAAAAAATTACTTTATCCCCATCAAATTATAAATAAATAACTTTTGGGGGCTCATTGCGTATGATTGCTATTAATTTCCATGATTCTTTGAATAATTCCCTTTAGGCTTTTTAATTACAGTGATAATTAAAAAATTATTTTAGCAAATTGTACTTAAGACATCCATAATTAATTAAAAATTTAAATTTATTACAAACTGTATAATTTCTTAAAGAAAATTTTATTCCAAATAAATTATAAAAATTTAAAGATTTTTGAAAGTTTGCTATACCTCGATCACATGTTATATAGTTCACCATAATATAGGTAAATACTAAAGGGAATCTATAATGTATATTATTTGCTTTTAAGTAGTAGCAAAACTTTATAATGATTGTTACAAAAGTAAAGATTTTCTATAGAAAAATATGCCTTCTAGGGAGCAAATATTCAATAGAAAATAATGATTTTTAAAGAATAAATTTTGCCTCTAAGAGAGCAAATTGTATATAAAAAATGTTGCTAATTTTCTAAAGAAAATTTTGCCTTATAGAAGACATAATTTCCCTAGAAAATGTTGCCTTATAGAAGGCATATTTTCTCTAAAAAATGTTGCCTTATAGAAGGCATATTTTTTCTAGAAAATGTTGCCTTACAGAAGGCATATTTTCTATAGAAAATGTTGCCTTACAGAAAGCAAATTTTTTTCTCTAGAAAATGTTGCCTTATACACAGCAAATTTTCTATAGAAAATGTTGCCTTATAGAAATCATGTTTTCTCTAGAAAATTTTGTTTCCAAATAGCGAATTATTTCTAGAAAATGTTGCCTTATAGAAGGAAAATTTTCTCTAGAAAATAATGCCTTATAGAGATGAAATTGTTTATAGAAAATGTTGCCTATAGAGAGCATCATTTCTCTAGAAAATTTAGCTTACCAAAAAGCGAATTTTTTCCAGAAAATGTTGCCTTGTAGAGTGGATATTTTCTCCAGAAAATGTTGCCTTAGAGAGGACAAATTTTCTTTAGCAAATGTTGCCTTCTATAGCGCAAATTATCTATAGAAAATGTTCCCTTATAGAGATCATATTTTCTCTAGAAAATGTTGCTTTCAAAAGAGCAAATTCTCTCTAGAAATGTTGCCTTATAGAGGGCAAATTTTAGTTAGAAAAATTAACATTGTACATTGTCTTACAGACAGGTACTTTCTAAAGAAGATTTTTGGCTTATAGAGACCACATTCTATGGAAAATGTTGCCTTATAGAATACAGATTTTGCCTTATAGAGATTACATTCTCTCTGGAAAATGTTGCCTTGTAGAAGACATATTTTCTCTAGAAAATATTGTTTTCAAAAAGCAATTTCTCTCTAGAAAATGTTGCCTTATAGAGGGCAAATTTTCTATAGAAAAGGTTGTTTTCAAAAGAGCGACTTCTCTCCAGAAAATGTTGCCTTATAGAGAAAAAATTTTCTATAGAAAATGGTGCCTTATAGAGAACAAATTTTTTATATAAAATATTGCCTTATAGAGAGCAAATTGTCTATAGAAAGTGTTGCCTATAGAGAACATATTATCTCTAAAAACTGCTGCTTTCAAAAAAGCGAATTCTCTTTGGAAAATGTTGCCTTATTTAGATCAAATTTTCTATACAAAATATTGCCTTATAGAGAGCAAATTGTCTATAGAAAATGTTGCCTATAGAGAACATATTATCTCTAGAAACTGCTGCTTTGCAAAGAGCGAATTCTCTCTGGAAAATGTTGCTTTATAGACAGTACAGAGAGCAAATTTTTTATAGAAAATGTTGCGAATTCTCTCTGGAAAATGTTGCCTTATAGAGGGCAAAATATTATAAAATATTGCCTTTCAGAGAGCAAATATTCTATATATGGGAATTTTCTCTGGAATATGTTCCCTTATAGAAGACGAATTTTCTTTAGGAAATGTAGAGAATTCTCTCTAGATAATGTTACCTTATAGAGAGAAAATTTTCTTTAGAAAATATTGCCTTACAGAAAGCAAATTTTGTATAGAAAATGTTGTCTTATAGAACACGAATTTTCTTTAGGAAATGCTGCCTCATGTAGAGCAAGTATTTTCTAGGAAATTATGCCTCATATACAGTAAATTTTCTATACAAAATGTTGCTTAGTTTGATTATACTTCCCCAATCAACCTAAACAATATTAAACAATTACCTAAAAAATCATATGGTATTTATGAAACCTATGTGTGTTTTACCAAACCCAAATCTACTGACAACAATACTTCAACACTTTTGTTTCAGTGGTAAAGGCATAAATGGAACATTTACACCAAAAGCCAATAAATACGTAGTTGAATGCATAAGCAAATAGCCTTAATAAAGTAAGCAGACAATTTTCATTTAAAATGTCATTTGTGAACTCATTGTGTGCGCGACATGTTGGCATACAAAACTAGCATTAATCATGATCATTACATTACGAAATTCAATCAAATTGTGGGAAAACCGAAACCAAAATGACGAAAATGTAATTAGTTGTTGTATATGAAAATTGGTTTGTTTGTAAATTAACGCACATATAAACAGCAATACAGACACACACACACACTACTACATAATACACATGAATACAGGAATATTGAAATATTTAATGGAAATTAGAAAAATAATTAAAAATAGTTGCAGGATTTGTTTAAATTAAAAATTATCGAGAACAAATTGAAAATGTCATTAAAATTGTTGAAAGAAATTAAATGAAAAGCATACTTTTAGGTGTGTGTGTTTTAAAGTAAGAGCATAATTGTTTAGCAGCATCTGGTTTTAGATAATAAAGTTGATTTCTACCTGCTAAAAATTCTAGGCATTTACCAATTATTATTTATCTACTTGAATTTTATAATTATATTTGCTTTAAGTTTTACTCATTTAATTATTTGTTATAATATTAATTGACTTTTAAAGCCTTTTGGCAAATACAATTACTTGTACACATGTGTGTTACTTTGGTAAACCATGAACTTAATTGAAATTTTATGGTTTCTTCTCCTTTCAAAAATAATCACACAGATGCCATAAACTCTGGTGAAAATAGTTTATTTAAGCAAAGGTGATACATTATCTTAGTTATTTAGTTATTAAGTTTAAACGGATACAATTTTGAATGATATTTTTTAATTAATATCAAAAATTTTAATTTGTGAAGCATAGTTTTAGGTGTGAGGACAAGTGTGTTAAGAAAAATAGTAAATTTACTCTATAAAGATCAAAATTTTCTAGGGACAATTTGCTCTATATAAAGCAGCAATTTCTAGAGAAAATTTTCCGTGTGTGAAACAATATTTTCTAGAAACAAAATTTGCCTAAATAAGGGAACATTTTCTGGAGAAAATTTGATGTATGTAAGGCAACATTTTATAGAGAAAAATTGCTCCAAATAAGGCAACACTTTTCATTAAAAATATTCTGTAAACAAGGCAACATTTTCTAAAAATATTTCTTAAAATATGGCACCATTTTCTAAAGAATAGTTTTTCACCATTTTCTATAGAGAATGTTTTTCTATAGAAAAAAGTTTGGGACAAATGTTTTTCTATAGAAAAAAGTTTGGGACAAATGTTTTTCTATAGAAAAAAGTTTCGGACAAATGTTTTTCTATAGAAAAAAGTTTGGGACAAATGTTTTTCTATGGAAAATAGTTGGAGGGACAAATGTTTTTCTATAGAAAAAAGTTGGAGGGACAAATGTTTTTCTATAGAAAAAAGTTGGAGGGACAAATGTTTTTCTATAGAAAAAAGTTGGAGGGACAAATGTTTTTCTATAGAAAAAAGTTGGAGGGACAAATGTTTTTCTATAGAATAAAGTTGGAGGGACAAATGTTTTTCTATAGAAAAAAGTTGGAGGGACAAATGTTTTTCTATAGAAAAAAGTTGGAGGGACAAATGTTTTTCTATAGAAAAAAGTTGGAGGGACAAATGTTTTTCTATAGAAAAAAGTTGGAGGGACAAATGTTTTTCTATAGAAAAAAGTTGGAGGGACAAATGTTTTTCTATAGAAAAAAGTTGGAGGGACAAATGTTTTTCTATAGAAAAAAGTTGGAGGGACAAATGTTTTTCTATAGAAAAAAGTTGGAGGGACAAATGTTTTTCTATAGAAAAAAGTTGGAGGGACAAATGTTTTTCTATAGAAAAAAGTTTGGGACAAATGTTTTTCTATAGAAAAAAGTTTGGGACAAATGTTTTTCTATAGAAAAAAGTTTGGGACAAATGTTTTTCTATAGAAAAAAGTTTGGGACAAATGTTTTTCTATAGAAAAAAGTTTGGGACAAATGTTTTTCTATAGAAAAAAGTTTGGGACAAATGTTTTTCTATAGAAAAAAGTTTGGGACAAATGTTTTTCTATAGAAAAAAGTTTGGGACAAATGTTTTTCTATAGAAAAAAGTTTTCTGAAGACTCCTGATATCTTCATGATCTAAATCCTCAATAATTCTGTCAGATATGCTTTAGAAAAGTTTCCTATTTAAAATCAGCAAAATCCGTCCATAAATAACGGAGATATGAGCAAAAATCGGAGACAACCTCAATTTTTGGCCTATTTTTTTATCTATATCTCGATTACTAATTCATAAATAGATATTTCAAAGTCCATTGCAACGATGTATATAAGGCTATACAAAGTTGGACCTACAATGGGTCAAAATCTGGAAAAATATTTTTTAACCCGAATTTTTTTTACCGAAAACATTCTTTTGTCATAAATTTTTTTCACTAATAAATTAAAATTTTTTTTTTTAAAAAATTGGAAAAAGCTTTTAAAAAACAATTTTGAAAAAAAATATTTAAAAAAAATTTTTTTAAATTTTATTTTAAACTATAATTTGGTGAAGGGTATATAAGATTCGGAATATAGCTCTCTTACTTGTTTTTTATTTAGTTTCCAATTGTTTTTTTTTTTTTTTTTTTTTTTTTTTTTGTTTTGAAAGACTTATATCCATTTTATTCTTTAATATATATGTTTTCATAAAATATGCATTTCTTTTTATCTTCATGTGTTCTATTTTCCATTTTACTTGTTTTTTTGTTCCTATTGTTGCCGAAACACAAACATTTTTGTAACAAGTTTTTAAGTTTTTGCTGTTTTTATACGTATGTATATGAAGCATGTTTATGCATGCATTAGAAAGTGAAGCTGTTTCTTTTTTATGTATATTTTGTAGTTTTTGTTATGTTGTGTTATGTATTATGATTATAAAACTATTGTTTATCGTAATGTAAACTTAAATTTATAATGTATGCATAAGGAACAACATTAAAGTTTATGTTTCCTAAAATAAAGTAGAAAATGTTTAACGACAAAAGCACCACATATTTAATGCAATTTTTTGTTCTGTTTATTCTTAAAATTTCCATTATTAAATAATCTTTAATTTATTTACTGTTTTTGGTTTCCTTGTAGAATTATTGAAATTTGTTGTACCAAGAAAAAAAAGGGAGTTATTGCCATTGTCCATTATGAATTAAAACATAATTGTAAATTATATGGTTGTGGTTGCCTATTGCGTCTTTCAATACCAAATAACGCCTTCTACAAAAATTCAAGTGTAAGTATAAACATATTTTGGTTATTTTGAAATGTTCTTGTTTATTATGATATTTATAAAGGCTGAGACTAGCAGCAGAGACAAATTAACGCCTTCTTGCGTTTAATATTATGAGGACAAGGGTAAATACAAAACCAGGAATTTATTATTTATTTGTTGTTTATGGGCCGTAGTCTATTGACTAAACTTAATGTTTGTAAGCGAATTATATAATTAAGAGTTTCACAGGCAAATGGCTAGTAAAAGAAAACAATTTTTTTATTAAAAGAGAAATGCACAAGAACATTAAGAAGAGCTAGAGAATTCCTCTAAATTGTATTTTCACAGTTGTGAGACCCCTAAGTATTTTATAAAATTACAAGTATAGCTGACTCCTAATCATGTCAAGTGTAAATAAAGCATTACACCAAATTAATATCATTTGTATGTACAATAATAACATCATACATACCACCTTATTTATAAATAATTCTTCATAATGCCACTATGAATGGCTGTGCAATGTATCAAAATACCATAGATAACAGCTCATTTTTGTATTTATAGTCTGTATAATGAAAACAGAAAGCACGTGTTTAACAAAATTAATTTATTTATTTTTTTTAATTATCAAATGGTGTTTTTATCAAAAAAATCCTAGAAAAACAATAGAAAGCAGCGTAAATAAATAAATTTCAATTTCTATGAATGCTCTGAGGCGTATGAACAATATCTAATTGAATTATATGTAATTAATATTAAGTATACGCTTACTTATGTAGCACCTGTTGCATGCTGTTGCTGCTGCTGCTGCTACAGAATTGTGTGAGTATGTATTTTCAAATCAAATTAACATTTTCTTATGTTACACACAAATATTTATTACTCAACGAGTTTGAGTACTAATTCAATTATTCTAGAGAGTAATTGAAGTCAAAAGCCTTAAGCAATTTGTATAATGCATAATTTTTAATCAACGAAAATATATTGCATGTGAAAAGTTAAGAAATTAATTGAAATATGAGTAGAAATATATAACAAAAATAGGTGACAACAATTATGTTTAATATTTTATTAACAATATTAAATAAAGAGAAATTACATTTAAGAAAATTTGTAATATATAAAGCATCATATTCGGGAGAAAGTTTACTCTATATAAAGCCACATATTCTGGAAAATATTTACTCTGTACCAAGCCACATATTCTAGAGAATATTTTCTCTATTTAAAGCCACACATTCTGGAGAAATGTTTCCCTAAAGAAAGCAACATTCTAGATAAATTTTTCCATCTATATTAAGCCCCATATTCTAAAGCAGAGTTAACCAAACTCACACAACAATACATGCATGGGCAGTGTTGCCGATTCGTGTGTTGTCGTATACAATTTCGCCAGTGGCGTGAAATACTTCACTGGCAACACTTGTAAAATAACTCATGTTCGTTTTTTTATTTCGGTTTCACATCCCAGCAGTTCTAGGAGACAGTCCCGAACTAGTGATTTTACCCATCATTTAGGGTGAGAACTAGTTACTTCAATAGCTACGTGACTAGTTATTTTAACACGTGCATGTCCTAAGCAGGGGGTCAATTGACCCTTTTTGACTATAATGAGACTGTCTAATATCTGGTCCAAAGTAGTCAATGCATTGAATTCAGTTATCTTACTAGCTATCTAACTGGTAACTTGATCAGCTAGATAACTAGTTATTTTAACATGTACGGGTGCTAATTGACCTCAAATAGTCAGCTAAAAAGACATATCATAGCCAGTCCAATAAACGATAGCTTGTAAACAAACCTTTCTTCGACAATTCTCCAATGAATTGCTTCTGGTGGGTAAAACAATTTTCTAAAATGCAGTAAAAAATAAACGTTTAAAGTGACTTCACTATAGGTTACTAAGAAAAACTAAAGTGAAAATTGAATTCATGCTATGTTACCTGGCATATCAGTATACTTAAGCAAAAACAAAACTTAACTGTATGAGAATTATATCAACACAATTTGTATAAAACCAGTTTGAACGAATTATCACACAACATGTTTAAAGTGGCTACACTCCAGATTACTTAGAGACACTTAAGTGGCAATTGTCTACTCGCTAGATTACCTGGGATGTTTAAAGTAACCAATTGTCTTCTCTCTGCACTACAAAGAGCACATACGTGTCAAATTACCTAAATATATAAATTAGAGTCAGCCAAGTGATAAGATATTTGTGACGATTATAAGGGATACATTGTCTATAAGGGATACATTGACTACTTGCTTAACTGCTGGGATGTATAATACACTAATGACTATGAGTCAGTACCGGCAGACGTACTGTTGGAGACCTCTGCTATAAAGTATTATATTCTAGAGAAATTTACTCTATACAAAGCCACATATTCTAGAGAATATTTTCTCTATAAAAAGCCACACATTCTGAAGACATTTTTCCCTAAAGAAAGCAACATTCTAGATAAATTATTCTATCTTTATTAAGCCTCATATTCTAAAGCAAATTTGCTCTATATAAAGCAACATAGGGCATTTCAGAAAAGATAATTTCTGTTATACGGATGCTATACTACGAAGCTGAATGTAAAACCCGTTTCTAGGGTGAGGATAGTCATAGTTTCTACATTAACTGTGGAGTAAGACAAGTAGTGGATATGGTAACAGAGAAACAAGCCGACCGGCTCAGAGTCGACGCGGCGCCGCCGCCGCTTATATTTAAGAGTTTGTAGCCGCCGCCGTTTTTGTCGGCTCAAAGTAAGCCGCCGATAACTTGAAAAATTTTGTTTTCAAATTGTAAATTATGACTTTTTCAAACAAAACGGAAGACAATAATATTTGTATGAAAAACTGGTTTACAGAATTTCGTTGTGGCCGTACAAGCACGGAAGATGCCTAACGTTCTGGATGACCAGTTGTGGTCTCTACACCCGAAAAAATTGGCATCTCACATGTCTCTATGGTTTCAATTTTGAGTAATCACTTTTGTATGAGAAAGCTTTCTGCAAGATGGCTGCTGCAAAGGGTAAACACATGTGCAGTTTCCATGGCAAAAATCCATGAATTAGGCTACGAAATGCTCCCTCTTCCGCCCTATTTTACGGATTTAGCGCCGAGTGACTATTTCTTGTTTTCAAACCTGAAGAAAACGATCTCATGACCTCGACAAATCTTATTTTCTTGGAAGAGGACAAACACCGAAGCATGGGATGTCTTCCAATGAAATCTTAAGCAACTTTCACTTTGCTGACGACCTGTTTTTAATGTTGCATACACCTGTTGGCATCCAAGTTGGGTTAAAGATCAACTTACTTAAGACAAAATGTATGCGAATTTTGACCAACAACAACACTCCAGTATCTGAGAATGTCACTAAGTTTAGTTATCTAGGTAGTGTGATAAGCACTGATGGAGATACGAATGCAGATATTAAAAGCTGAATCAATAAAGCTAGCCATACATATGTTTCTCTTTGCAGAGTCTGGCAGTCTTTCCATATATCCAAACACAACACAAAATCCGAATATTTTATACAAGCGTAAAATCGGTCTTGCTGGAAGGTTATGAATTCAATCTGCAAGAGATTACAAGCATAGAGAAACAACAAGAGCGGAAACTAGAAAAAAACTCATACACAAAGTTTATATAATCACACATACGAGTGTTGTTTTTGTTTTCACATAATTTTTTTTTACTAATACATTCTCAGCACTTAGGTTTTTGACAACTGAGTTAGGTCTTTGACAGGCGAGTTTCCGATCTATGTATATTTCTCTATGATTACAAGTATTTGTTAACAAATGTTTAAGGCGAATTATGGAAGATCTGCTCCAAAGGTGCAACTCAATGCCAATGGAAATAGAAATGAGTAGAAGAAAATGGCAATGGATTGATCACATCCTATGAAAGGATAACATGGATATAGCCAAATCATATTTACAGTGGAATCCCCAGGAATTGTGGTGGTCTAAGAATAACCAGACGATGATCGATGGGCACAACTCAGACATCATGCTTAAGATAGAATACGATTTAGAAGTTTAATTCAAACACTAAAGAATTATTTACGTTCCATATACAGGGTTTTCCAATAAGAGGTCTTATTTTGGTATTCAAAGAAAAATTGCATTTTTTGAGATAAATGATCGGATGTTTATTTCATAATAAAGGGGAAGGTATGCCGTTAATAATGAAAAACAACATGGCCACCACATCGACGCTCACAGGACCATATCCTTTTCATGAAATTTTCCATAACCAAATCGCAAAGTGGCTGCCCTATGCCTCACGAATTCTATCTTTGAGGTCTTGAATCGACGCTGGGCTTTTGGCGTAGGCCTTATCTTTCACGTGGTCCTAAAGGAAGAAGTCGCAAGGTGTTAAATCACAAGATCTCGCTGGCCAATTGTAATCACCTCTTCGAGAGATAACACGGGCCAGGAAACTTTTACCGTAAAAGAGCAATGGTTTCGTTGCTTGTGTGGCACGTAGCGCTGTCTTGTTGAAAGTAAACGTTGTCCAGGTCAATATCATCCAAAATACGGTGTAATGACGTTTGTGGAATGCCAAATTCCAAAGAACTACGAGGAATGAACAAACCTGGGTTTTCTTCAACACTTTAAGCTACAGCAGCAATATTCTCAGTTGTTCTTGAGCGACGTGCACGAGTTTTATTCTTCACATCACTAACTTATCCCAACAGCTCGAATTTTTTCACCAATTTCTGTATTGCGGTTCGACAAAAATGCTTTAGTTTTGCGAACTGAGACTGCAAGATTTTCACCATTTTTGTAGTGAATTTTAATAATTTCAATGCGTTTTTGAAGCTTGTATCGTTCCATTTTTAGTAATGTCATAGTTTCTACTTGTCAAATGTCAAAGAATAAAAGCTTCAAAAGTGACAGCTACCGAAATACCGGGTGATTCAAATTAACACCTCTTGTTGGAAAATCCTTTACATATATTATTAAACATTGTTGCTAGAAGCTCCAATAGGAGCGATAACTAAAATAAGTAAAAGCTTTTATTTGAAACATTTGTTACAATACAAATTTATTCAAGCTATTGGCCATTGTTAGCTATGAGCGTTTTGCATCGATGGAAACAAATAGTAATCGGACGGGTCAAAGTCTGGACTATAAGGCGGGTGAGGCAAAACTTCCCAACCTCTTCTTTCTAAATAGTTTTTAACAGGTATTTCAACATGTGGCCTTCCAATGATTTTCCAAGCTTTTGTTGAGTTTTACAACAATTTTCATGGAGTAATGCCTCCAATTCTTGGTCTTCAAACTTGTTTGGCTGGCCTGGGCTATCTTTGTCTTCCGTGTCAAATTTCTGTTCCGCACAAATCATCTCTGCACATTGAAACCGATGGAACACATTCACCTTAAGCTGTGGTGAGCAATCGGTGTGCTTCAGCGGCATTATATTTCAAATTAAAGGAGTAAAGCAAAACTTCCCGCATATGACGCTTTGTTGGCACATTTTCGAAGCCAAAAAAAAAACGTAGTTTTTCAAAAACTAAGTGAGAATAAATGACAGATATGTACCCTTCAAAATGATATATAAGTTATTAAAATCAAAATAAACTTAATGTAAAAAACTAAAAATTTAAAATTGAAACTTAAATATTGTTAATAATGTGCAATAGCGATTTGAATTTAACGGTCTGTAACGACTGCCTGCAACATTCATCATGTTTATAAACACGACCATCAGTAGAAGCTTCTACTTATCAACAATGTTGATATCTTGCGGTTATTAGCATTGTTTATAAGTATGGCAACACTAGATGTTTAAGCTGTTGACATTAACATCGAAAGCTCTAGAATTCGAATTTTCTAGTTTGTCTGTTAAGATAATTGTAGAAGATTAATGAAAGATGGCGTGTGTTGCAGTCGTTAGTAAGTTTATCATAGGCGCTGTTAGAGTTAACATCAACTGTCTAGTACATTTAAGTTTGAACATTATAAAGTGTGTGTGCATTTCTGCGTATTGATAAACGTGTATAAAGACACTGAGTGACTATTTGAACTGTTGTTGTTGTACATTTTAAATAAATAAGGAGTTATTACAAATTTTAAACTACTAAACGGCTTTTATTTGCAATCAAAAGTATCCGGTTTATTTAAAGGAAAAAAACCAACGTTTTAAAAAGGTTAAAACGTAACAATATACTTTAAAGTATTCGAGGTGACTTAAAACAAATTGCGTGACAAACTCTCCCATTATGTTTATTTTCATTTAAATAAAGTTTATTTGAAATTTTGTTTCTTATTTACCTAAGAATTATGTTTATTTCTAAACACTCAAACAAACTCTCTTCTCTCTTTTACTCTTTTAAACTAATTTCAGTTTCTTTACCGTTAAATTGCTGTGATTTGGTCTTCTTTTGTTGTTGCAACAGAAAAACAAACTTTTTTTTAATAAACTTTTCCACATGTTTAGTGAAATTTTCTGCACTACAGGGCCACTTGTTTTTCTATAGTAATTTTTCTATTTTTTCCCCTTTTTTTTTTGTTTATTTTATTAACAATATACTGTAAATTGGCTTATTATAAGTTGGTTTGTTTATTTACAATTGTGTGTGACAAAATTAACCAGTTTGTAGTTTCTTTCAAACTGTGAACAGTGAGAACAACAAAACGAACAAAAGGGCTGGCTGTTGGTGGCTTATTTGTTACTATTTTGTGTTGGCTAATATTCTTTCATAGTTTTCCACTTACAATAAAAAGTTTATGTTTTCATTATTTGTTTTTCTTGTTCTTTCAATTCATCTTTCAAACCGTCTATCTGTATGACAGTCTGTGCATCAGTGTGTCCCTAAGAAATTGTTAAATAAATGTATGTTTATATAATGTAATAAATACCCTTAATCCTTAATGATCATAATGTTTTTTTTTTTTTTGCTTTTCTATGTAAAAAGATAAATATTGTGTTTTCTCAGGAAAATTATCCCACACAGGCAATTTGTGCAAATATATCAAATTATAATCACGTTTCTTTGTTATAACAAAAAACTAAATCTTTATGAAAGATATTAATTAAGCAAGGAAAATGGTATTCAAATTAGAAAAATAACAAAACTCAAATAAAAAATTTAAATTTTTTCATAAATTTTGTTTTGAGTATTTTTTCTTAAGAATTATTTTTCAAAAATTCTCCAAGTTTGAGATCATGTCAATAAAATATTTATTAAGGCATTTTGAAACTTGTTCCATTTTTGAATAGCTTGTTATGTTGTCTTTCAAATAAATTAAATAGATTTGGAAATTTTTATACATAACTTACATTTTTGTTAGGATTAGTATTCGCTTTCGTAAATTGGGTTAGGTTAGTTTGATGGCGCATTAAAAAAATATATATAAATTGATTTCAAAAGTTGTTCCTAATTATGTTAGTTTATACTAATTTCTCTTAGAAATTGTAAAAAAATTTTGCATATTATTCATGAATATATTTTTTAGAATTTTTTGAAAAAAAAATATTTTTTTAAATTATTTTTTTTAATTACATAAGTTTGAGGTCATGTTAATGAAATATAAACTAAGGGATTTTAAAATTTGTTTTACTATCTAATAGCTTGTTATTTTGTATTTTAAATAAATTAAATAGGTTTGGATATTTGAATACATAACTTAAATTTTTGTTAGGAGTTATATTGGGCTACCTAAATTGGGTTAGGTTAGTTTGGTGCCGTATTAAAATAATATATATCAATAGATTTCAAAAGTTTTTTCTAATATTGTTACTTTATGCTGTTTTCTATTAGAAATTGTAAAAAAATTTTCCATTTTATTCATAAGTATATTTTTTAGAATTTTTGGAAAAAAAGTATTTAAATTTGAAAATTTTTTTTATTTACATAAGTTTGAGGTCATGCTAATGAAACAAAAATTAAGGAATTTTAAAATTTGTTTTACTTTATAATAGCTTGTTATGCTGTCTTTCAAATAAGTTAAATAGGTTTGAAAATTTGAATACATAACTTAAATTTTTGTTAGTAGTTATATTGGGCTTCCTAAATTGGGTTAGGTTAGTTTGATGCCGTATTAAAAAAAATATATATCAACAGATTTCAACATTTTTTCCTAATTATGTTAGTTTATACTAATTTCTCTTAGGAACTGTAAAAAAAATTTCCATTTTATGTATAAATATATTTTTTAGAATTTTTTGAAAAAAAAAAAATTTAAAGAATCGTTTTTTTTTTTTTTTTTAATTACTTAAGTTTGAGGTTATGTTAATAAAAGACATATCAAGGGATTTTAAAACATGTTCTATTTTGTAATAGCTTGTTTTAATGTCTTTCAAATAAATAAAATATCTTTGGAGTTAGGAGTAATATTCTCCTTCCTAAATTGAGTTAGGCCAGTTTAATAATGTATTAAAAAAAATATATACCTTTATTTCAACAGTTCTTCCTAATTATGTTAGTTTTTACTAATTTCTCTTAGAAATTGTAAACAATTTTTTTATTTTATTCATAAATATATTTTTTAGAATTTTTAAAAAAAAAAAAAAAAAATTTAAGAAAAGTTTTTTTTTTTTTTGAAAATTACTTAAGTTTGAGAGCTTGTTAATAATATATATATTAAGTAATTTTAAAATTTGTTGTATATTTAAACAGCCAATGCCCTTATCTTTCAAATAAATAAGAATTATTTTCTTTTCTATAACAAACTCTTAATATGTTTCCTTTTCTTACCCTGACCTTTTCAGCTGTACTGATTTTAGGTGTAACTATTGAAAATCTCATTAATTACAACAATTAAAAACATTAATCAGTCAAAGAGAGAGAGTGAGACAGAGAGCAAGAGGCAAACAGGAAAACATGGAGAAGAAACTCTGTTAACAAAAATGAAAAAGGTGAGTATGTATATAAATATAGCAACAACAATACTTGCATTGTGTTTCTTTTTTGTGCTCTTCTTTTGTTTGAGTTTCTTGTCTATATATATTTCTCTAGATTGTGAGTGTCTCACCAAATTTAACCTCAAAAAGGATATTAAAATAGTTAAGGAAATTAAAACCACAAGAAACCTCTTAATCATTTCCGTTTAATAGTAAATTCTAAAGCACTTTTAATAAAATGCCATTAACAATGAATTTAAAGGAAAGCTAAACAAAAATAACTTAGTTTTCAAACATATTTTAATCAAGATTCATTATTTATTATTACATATTTTATTTGAAAAAACCTATCATCATAATACTTATTAAAAAAAAAAGTTTCCAAATCTTAAAATATCACTTTCAACTGTTTTATTCATTTGCCTTTAATTTGTTTGTGATTCACAATTAAATCTATTTTTAATTTTCTGTTTAAACATGCAATACCAACAAACTTCTGCTGGTTTTTAATTGCAATCTCTGCAAATACTTACTGGGAAATAAAAAAAAAATTGTTTTATGTCTTTTTAAATTTCGTTTTTAATTGCTTAATCTAAGATATTAAACATTATCGTAAGCAAAAAAAACAAAACAAGACAACACAACACAAAAAGTCAAGCTGATATGTATTTGGATAATTAATGGCAAGAATTTATAGTCAATTTAAATTTTTGAGCAGAAACAGTTAGAAAGTTAAATGACTTTACTTACCACCCCAAAAGTATGCTTTAAAAGTGTGATTGTAAGCAAAGCTGTAAAATATGCTTTGATTTTGAGCGATTACATACACATACTTCAATATTAGCATTAATTTGTAAGAAATTTTTATTAATAGCAGATTAAAACTTAATGTTTCTAAGTGTTAAATTAAATCACTTTTTTTTAATAGAATTTCTAAAATTTGGAATTTCTAAGGAATTTGCTATGAGCCACAGGAATTTGTAAATAAATATCTTGTGTAGCCTAAGATTTTGTTTAGAAAAGCCTGGAAAACTTTGGTTTAGAATTATTAATACTTATGGTCTTCCTAATATTCTAAAGTTAGTTTTTATTCATTTGCCTTAACTTAGAAATTGATTTTATTTAAATCATTTGCCTTTTAGTTTTATATTTAAAACAATATATTATGCTAATATTGAAATATGAAAACATATGTCATTATTGGTTACCACATAATCCTTGTTAAATCAACTTTTTTGCATATAATATTTTCACTTCAATATAAACAAACAAGAGTGCTTTAATCCGCTGTGCCGAAGCTTTTATAACCTTCACCAAAGTATACTTTGAGATTAATATTAAAAACTATGTTTGGTGGAAAAAAATTTGTAAAATTTCTTTGCTTATATCTCAGCTATAAATTGGACTATAGAGGTTATACAGATGTATCAATCATCTATGAAAATTATTTGTTGGCTTCAGAAAATTGATTTCAACATACAAAGGGGCATGGCTTTAACCTATCCGCTATCTAAAACGATCGTGAATATAAAAAATATAGAAGTTACAAACGCAAAGACAAACTTATATATACTATTTGCCACTCATGCTGAAGGTTATAAAAATAGTTTTAAAACAATGAAATATGCAAATTGAAATGATAAAAAAAAATACATTGCATTTCACTGCAGAGCAAATATCATAAATAAATAATTGATTGTTTTGCCTAAAACTATGCAATAACTTTATGCAGATTAACCTGTCAATTTTCTTTTCGTTTTAAAGGTAATAATATGGGGCTGGCATTTGAATATTTTTTTCCATAAAATAATACGCCTAAAAAAGCTTTATAAAAAATATGAAAACAAGTATAAAGAAAGTGTGATCTATTTTTGGGTAGTTTTTCGTTTAAGTAAATTATTTTCAAACAAATCTTGCAAAATATTTTCAAAGGCAATTAGCTTAACTAATAATGAATATAAAATAAAAAAAATGAATATAAAAAAAATTAATAAAATTATGCGTCTAAAAATGCTTTATAAAAGTTTCAAACAAATATGTAGCATATTTTAAGGGGCTACTAGCTTAACTAATAATGAATGTAAAATAAGAGCTAAATGTCATTTTAAAGGTAAAATTTAATCAGTAGTTTTTAATAAAATTATGCGCCTAAAAATGCTTTATAAAAAACCAACCATTTAAAATTTTTTAACAAATTTCTTGCATATTTTAATGGTCATTAATTACACAGGACAACAGCAAAAAAAGGCTTGATTAACCACTACATAGATTTGATGCATCTTGGCTACATAAGTACAAAAATGGTAAAATTTTTCAATTCTAAGGATAGATTTTTTTTTTTAATTTTTAAGTAAAATTATAAATTTTATAATTAATGATATCACAAAAAGGGTCAGTCCGATGTTATTAAAATAAACTTAGAAAAATTGAGATTTATATAACCTTTAAACCGTTTATATATTGCGTTTCAATCGGCTCTGTATTTTTGGAGTTATAATAACAAATTGAAGCAAAAAATATATTTTTGACATGAAAATAAAAATTTTTTTGTTTTAAAAAAATCATGAAAAATAGAAAACGGCAGAAATTGTTTACATTTATGGTTTTACCGTAAAGCCACATGTAATACCACAAAATGAGGTATCAATCATAAAAATCGATGAATTATTTTCGAATTTATTTAAAATTAAGTGAATTCGCTCATTTTCACAAAATTTTCGTTTTTTGTTTGATATACATAAAATTGAGTAGTTTATGTTCTTCTTTCGATTAATTGAATTTTAAAAATATTTTCTCCATGCTATGTACAAATTTAAACATATATATTGTGTTTCAATCGGCTTAGTAGTTTCGGAGTTATAATAACAAATTGAAGCAAAACATATATTTTTCACGAGAAAAAAAAAATCTTGTTTTAAAAAAATTATGAAAAATCGAAAACGGCAGAAATTGTTCGCATTTATGGTTTTATCGCAAAGCCACATTTAATAGCAATAAAATGATATATCGATCATAAAAATCAAAGGATTCTTTTCGAATTTATTCACAATTAAGTGAATTCGCTCATTTTCACTAAATTTCAGTTTTTTGTTTGATATACATAAAATTGAGTAGTTTATGGTCTACTTTCGATTGATTGAATTTTGAAAACATTTTCCCCATGCTATGTACAAATTTTCACATATATATTGCGTTTCAAATCGGCTCAGTAGTTTCGGAGTTATAATAACAAATTGAAGCAAAACATATATTTTTCATGGAAAAAAAATTTTTTTTTTTTGTTTTAAAAATATCTTGAAAAATCGAAAGATGCAGAAATTGTATTTTTGGTAGTTTTTCGTTTTAGTAAATTATTATTAAAGAAATATATAGCATATCTTAAAGGGTAATTAGCTTAAGTAATACATAATAAAGTCTGTTTTTTAAGCTCGATAGAACTTACGAAAGGTTTAACTGTCAAACTAACTGTCATACTATCCTCAATTTTTAACATTTTTAACATTCGCGCATCTAATAGACAACAGTTTTATCCCAAAATTTTGTTTAGCGTTAAGGTAAATTTTTTTTGGGATCTTTTATATAATTTTACGTTTTTGAATAGCTCATATAAAGGTCTATTAGAAACTTATAAATAAATTGAGTTATTTGTATTACTAAAGAATTTTGTTTAACATTGAAAAAGTACTAATAATGCCGGAGCAAATACGTTTTCCAAATTTTAAAGGAATACCTGTTTTATGTGTGGCGCGTAATTTTGCTAATTAACTATTGTATCTTTTCCGTCAAAAATTTTCATAGAATATTTTAATCCTTAAATGTTCATTTTTGAAGGGACCTTTTTTGATTTTCTCGAAAAAAGTATCAAATTGACCCCTAAAGAGAGGAGATACAGGGTTAAGATCTTCCACAAAAATGATCACCATCAAATTCGACAATATAACTGTGCTAATAAGAATTCTCTCAGACATTAACTTACAACATTTTTTTCAGTTAGTATAATGCTCACTTCGATCAAAAAATGAAAACTTTGACCCACTGTACAAAAATAATCTATTTAACATGCCCTTTCAGAATTATAGGGTCGCTGTTTTGTTTGAATCAAAAAGTTTCAATTTTTTGCACAGTGTAATTTTTAAAAACAATAATTTTGAAAGTACAAATTTGAATTTTTTTATAATAAAACTTGTTAAAGCTTTAGAATTTTATATGAATTTTGTAGACATTTCTTTAATTCTTTTAACTGGTATAAATATTTGTAATAAACCGTAAAATTAGTTGGTTTTTTTTATTTTTCAAATCTAACCTAAAAAAATTTTAATATTTTTTAAGCTACTGTTTGAATTAATTACATTTTTACTATGTTAGAATAACTATTTAATATTTAGCATAGAAATATTTTGTAGTAAAGTTTAGAAATTTTAATTTTTGAAAAAAAAATTAATTCTAACCTCAAAATTTTCAATTTTTAAAAACATTTTTTAAAGTTTTTAATATTTTAAATGAATTTTTAATCAGGTTCAGAAATAATGATTATTCTTGAAAATTTAAACAAAAAAAATCAGATCCAAAAAACAACAGGCAAAAAGAATTGATTCCATTAATTATGTTCAATATTTCTCTTGAAAAATATTTATTAAAATTTAATTTTTATAATATAACTTCTAATCATTATGGACTCTGTTTTTAATACAATAAATTTCTTTAATTTCTTAGCAACCTTTAATACTTTGAATAAATCATTTAAATGATTCAAATTATTTAAATAAATTTAAATTATTTTCTAAATCAAACCTATTTTTTTAAGTTATTATCAAAATTAGAGAGTTTTTTTTGCACTTGCTTTATTTTACACATTTTTATTTGTTAATTGCTAGTTTTTGGAACGAATTTAAAGTGTTTAAATTTGTTTATAAGCTTTAAAAAAATGTGTGTATTTTTCAAATCTAACCTAAAAATAAAAAAAAGATTTTTTTTATACTTAAAAGAATTGGAGCCTAAGCTATTAAAATTCCTTTATTTTTTCCTTTAGTTGTATTAATATTTAATATTTTTTATATATCTAAAGTTTAAAAACTTATATTTTTAATAACTTTTCAAATCTGACCTCAAAATGTTTAATTTTTTTTTAATAAAACTTGTTAAAGTTTTAGTATTTTATATATGAATCTTGCATAATCTTTAATATTTTTAATAAATCATTTAACTGTATTTAATAGTTTCTAATAAATTTCATTATTTTTCAAATCTAACCTAACAAATTTTAAGAATTTTTATTTTTTTATATTTCAATTTGAAATTTTTTGCCAAAATTACTTCATCAAACCAAGTTTTATATATTATTTAAGATTTTTATAGAATAATCTACATAAAAAGTTCAAAAACTTTTATTTTTTAAAAAAATATTTAAATTCTAATCTTTTAAAAATTTTTGGTTTTTGAATATATTTTATTTTAATATTGAAATTACCCCTTTTTTATCTAAAATTTCTTTATTTGAATTAAAATTTTATTTTATTTAACTTTAATTTTAACTTACCTTTTCTTTCCAAAATTTGTTTTATTTTATTTATTGTTTGCACAAATATTTTTTTTGTTAAACTTTTGTTTTATTACTTTTTTTTTTTTTTTTTCTTTAAAATCAATTTATTTAAAATTTTTTTTTTCAAATTTTTGAAACACAAAAAATTCGTTATAATTTTAACTCTATTTACTGTTTCGTTTTATGTTTTTGTTTATACAATGCACTCACTTTTTGTTTTAATAATGATTTTTTTTTTAACTTGCTTCGCAAAATTTTTATTACCAAACGTTAGACGCCACCAACAAGTAACGAATGTTTGAACTGATAACAGTGTCTGCTATATTTATATACAACTTTTACAAAATTATTTTTGTATGGCTAAAGAAAACCGAACAATTTTCGTTGTTTGTCGGGTTTTGTTTGGAGATTTTACCTTCGTTTGGAAAATCCTGTTGCTTTTGTTTTTGTTTTAAGTAAAAAAAAAACGAATGAGTCACTATTAAGAGGGAAAAAAAGCTTTTCCTTTTGAAGGTTTACAGCTAAACTAGTATAAAAACAACAATAATTTAGGTTTTTGTCTAGGCTAAATTATGTAAACAATATAGGTAACGGTAATAAAGAGGGAGAGTAAATTGAATAAAGCCTACACTCAGTTTGTATTGTGGTAAATACAGTTAAGTGACGTCATTACTACTCCTCTGTTACAGACCACCATATCAACATGTTGTTGTTTGTTGTTGTTGTTACGTTTATCTGTTATGGTTTGTTGGTGTTGTTTTCTTCTCATCGTAGTTGTTGTTATTTATGCTTTGGGTAGTATGTAAAACTTGTTCTCCTCTGAGTGTGTAGTGTTGGTGTATTGTTGTTGTTTTTGTTGGTATAACACCTACACAAAGCTTATACAGTTAGGAAAGGACCTGTTGTTGTGTTTTTTTTTTTTACTCATACTCATAAACACTTGTACTTACATGCATAGAAAACTAGGTGGATGTGGAAGAATTCATTCATATTGTTAGTATTTTGGTAGGCGGCGCTTATTCATTTTGAAATATACAATAAGTATGTATGTAAAACATACATTTATACATTAGCACATGTATTATACCTTGTTACCCATACATATTATTAATAATACTCCCAAGCACTTACGCAAAGAAAGTCCTGACTGAGTCTTGTTAACTTCCTTTAGCATTTATGTACATACATACGTACATTTCTAATATGTATTTCTTATTTCGTATAGATGTTATTGTTTTTTATTACAATATACATATGTTTGCTGTTCTATTTAACTCGGGGTTGTTTCTTTTTCTTAAAAATATGTTTGTTTTACAACAAAACAAAAAAGGTAACAACCTTTTAAGATTTTCTTATGGAAAAGACAAATATAGCTACACATTTTATCTCTTTATGAATAGTTAATTTTTTTTAAAGGAATTTTAAAAATTCTTTATTTTTTATTTCATAGATTATGTATATGACAAATTTATTTATTTAAATATTTATTGCATCATCATATTCTCTAACCTCTTTTTCACACAACATCCATGTTTTAATAATCATTATTTGTTCAATACATTAAAAATCACTTAAACTGTTATATGATCTGAGTTTACATGGATTTATTTTATTTGCCAACTCCACTCATATGTTCTTAATTACTTATAAGGATGTTTGAGGACTTTAAATGGTCAATCAACATAAAATAGTAATAGTATTAGATTTTGAAAATTATCATGAAATTAAATCACTTAGCAAACAAGCCTTTAGTTGGTACTTAAAAGGAAAGTAATATGTATTTGGTAAATAAATAAAACCTCAAATTAAAGCTAAATTGTGGTTGAATAATGATTTTTTTTATGTTTATGAAGTTGATGAAGCTAAATTAAGAGGTTTTAAAAACCTACAAATTAAGTTGAATTGAGGGTTTGTAAGGACCCACAAATGAAACTAATTTTATATCTATAAATCCTTACAAATTCAGCGAAGTTATGGCTTTATAAAGTCCTGGGATTGAAATGAAATTGAGCCAACGCAAGACCTACAAATTGTGACTTTATAAAGAGCCGCGATTAAAGTCAGATTGTGGCTTTGTAAAGACCTGAGAATTTAATGAGAAACTGAATTGAGGCTTTGTAATGACCCACAAAATAGGATTTATAAACCCCTTCAAATTCATCTACATCACATTTTTAGTTTTTATTTTGAAACATTCAAAGTATCGACCATTGTTAGCTAAAACCTTTTCCCATCTTTCTGGCAACAAATTGATTCCGAGCCAAAAGAACTGCTCATCTTTTGAGGCCAGTAACGAATCAAGCCAATACCAATGTCGGATACTCTATTACAAAGTGAAGCGTATCCCAGAGAGAGCGTTCTGCTGTGATCGAAACAAATAGTAGTCGGAAGGGGCACAGTCTGGACTATAAAGCGGGTGAAGCAAAACTTCCCAACCACTTCATTCTAAATACTTTTTTACAGGTATTGAAACATGTGGTTGAGCGTTGTCATTGTGGACAACGCATATTCTGGGCATTTTTCGGCAAATTCTCGCTTCAAACGAATCAGTTGCGTTCGGTACAGGTTCCATGTGATGGTCTGGCCTGATTTCAGCAGCTCATAATAGATAGGACCCTTTTGCTTCCACCAAATACAGAGGTGTCAGGTGTCGATTCGGCTGGTTGGCCGGGCTTCAGATACGATCTCTTACGCTTCGGGTTATCGTATTGGATCCATTTTTCATCGCAAGTAATGCAAAAATGATTTTCTTTTATAGCGTTCAAACATCATATCGCACATGCAAAATCGTATTTCAAGGTCTCTCGGCTTTAATTCGTATGATACACAATTTCCTGCTGGTCGCAAACGTTTTGAAATTGCTGCTTGAGTAACTCCCAATGATTTAGCAAGATCTTGTTGAGTTTGATATTAATGAAGTATTGGCTCCAGTTCTTGGTCTTCAAACTTTTTTGTCTGCCCTGGGCGATCTTTGTCTTCCATGTCAAAATCAACACTTCCGAAACCGATGCAACATATTCACCATAATACAAATGATCTGAAATTGTGGGTATATAGACCATGAATGAAGTCATACTGAGACTATCTGAAGATATGATAATAACCTATATATTAACTTAAATAAAAATTTCGTAAATACCAAAGATTGAAGCTAAATTGTTTTAAAAGAACAAACAATGAAAACTAATTGTGACTTTATAATGACCTACAAACTAACCAAAATTGTGACGTTATAAAGATTTTTATTGAAGCTAAATTGTGACTTTACAAAGATCAAATGAAGTCGAACTCAGACTTTTTAAAGACCTTCAAATAAAGAGAAATTTTAATTTATAATAACCTAATAATGAAACAAAGTTTTGGATTATAAATGAACCGGAATTGTGGCTTTATAAATACCTATAATGGTAGAGAAATTGTAGGTTTACAACGACCTACAAATTAAACTAAATTGTAACTTTCTAAAGACCTCCAAATTATGCGAAATGATTGCTTTATTTTGGGCTAAAAATTAAGCGAAATTCTGGCATTATAAAGAGCTACAAATAATCGAAATTATGGAGAAGTAAATAGCTACAAATAAACAAAAATTGAGACTTTATAAAGACCAAATTTTAAAAGCGAAATGTGGGTTGATTGAAGATTGAAGTATTGTATCTTCATAAAGATATAGGGTTTAAAACTCTTACCGCTTAAACGAAATTGTTACTTTGTAAGACAAACGAATGATGTCAAAGGGCACCGCAACATGTTTAATATATATTTAGAACGCGATATTTATTGAATGTGTAGCATGCAGTATTGATGGATCGCAGAATTGCCTAATATTCGCGATCCAAATATCACAATATATATTGCCCAAATAAAGGGAATTTTTACTTTATAAACACCTTATATTGAACTTAATTGTGACTTTTATTAAAGCCAATTGAGGGTTGTATTAAATTGTGACTTTACTTACAAAGACCAACGGTTATAGCGAAATTGTGGCATTTTATAAAATTTTATAGAAATTATGAAATAAAGGAAAACAACTTATAACAAAATTCATTCATTTTTAAAAAAAAATTCATGCAAAAGGGATATTTAAAAAACTTGTATAGAAATGCAAAATATAAAAGAAATGCAACAAATTGAAATAAAAATTTAAAAAAAAAAATTTCCTTTGAAAGGAAATTTTTTTAACAAAATTATATATAGAAATAATAAATGTAAATGAAATGAAACAAAACGAGGAAGATTTTTTCTTAATCTTTTATCATATTTTTTTTTTTTTCCTCTGAAGAGAAATTAAAAAAAAAGCAAAATAAAAATTTCCCTTAAAGGGAAATTTTTTCTAACAAGGGAAATTTACAAAACTTGTATAGAAATGCAAACGATAAAAGAATTTAAATAAAAAATTATAAAAAATCATAAAAATTAAAATTTCCCCTGAAAGGAAATTTTTTTTATTAAGGGAAATTTAACAAAAATGTATAGAAATAATAAATATAAAAGAAATAAAACAAAACGAGGAAGAATCTTTAATAATATTTTTTTTCTCTGAAGAGAAATAAAAAAAATCATGCAAAATAAAAATTTCCCCCAAAGGGAAATTTTTTCTAACAAGGGAAATTTATAAAACTTGTATAGAAATGCAAACGATAAAATAATTTTAATAAAAAATTAAAAACAAAAATTTCCCCTAAAAGGAAATTTGTATAATTCTCTCAAGGGACATTTTAATGAAGGAAAATTTTAAGAATGTTTATGGAAATCAAGAACATACGAAAAATACAATAAAATTTCATAATAATTGTTATAAATTTTTTACAAAATAAAAATTTCCTTTTAAGGGAAATTTCTTAACCTAGGGAAATTTATCAAAATGTTATGGAAATGAAAAATATAATAGAAATGGAATAAAACGTGGATAAAATTTTTATAAAATAATGAAAAAGCTAAAATTTCCTTAAAGGGAAATTTTCTTCTCTTAAAGGGAAATTTGTTTAAGCGTGGGAAATTTCCAGTTTTTTTTGCATCATCAATATAAAAAGCATTTAATGATAAACAGAAAAATGTTTTAAAAATCTTGTAAAACAAATAGAATAAATTGCAATATAATTTTGTATAAATTTTGTCCCCAAAAAAAATTCCCTTTAAGGGAAATTTTTTTATGACGGAAAATTTTATTATTTTTTTTTTATGGAAATCAAGAACATACGAAAAATTGAATAATAATTGTTATAAATTTTTTACAAAATAAAAATTTCCTTTTAAGGGAAATTTCTTAACCTAGGGAAATTTATCAAAATGTTATGGAAATGAAAAATATAATAGAAATGGAATAAAACGTGGATAAAATTTTTATAAAATAATGAAAAAGCTAAAATTTCCTTAAAGGGAAATTTTCTTCTCTTAAAGGGAAATTTGTTTAAGCGTGGGAAATTTCCAGTTTTTTTTGCATCAACAATATAAAAAGCATTTAATGATATACAGAAAAATGTTTTAAAAATCTTGTAAAACAAATAGAATAAACTGCAATACAATTTTGTATAAATTTTGTCCCCAAAAAAAATTCCCTTCAAGGGAAATTTTTTTATGACGGAAAATTTTATTATTTTTTTATGGAAATCAAGAACATACGAAAAATACAATAAAATTTAATAATAATTGTTATAAATTTTTTTACTATATAAAAATTTCCTTTTAAGGGAAATTTCTTAACCTAGCGAAATTTATCAAAATGTTATGGAAATGAAAAATATAACAGAAATGGAATAAAACGTGGATAAAATTTTTATAAAATAATGAAATAGATAAAATTCCCTTGAAGGAAAATTTTTTTCTCTTAAAGGGAAATTTGTTTAAAAGTGGGAATTTTCCAGTTTTTTTTTTTTTTTTTTTTTTTTTTTTTTGCAGAAATCAACAATATAAAAAGCATTTTAATTATATACAGATAAATGTTTTAAAAATCTTGTAAAACAAATAGAACAAATTGCAATATAATTTTGTATAAATTTTGTCCCCAAAAAAAATTCCCTTTAAGGGAATTTATGGAAATCAAGAACATATGAAAAATACAATACAATTTAATAATAATTGTTATAAATTTTTTACAAAATAAAAATTTCCCTTTAAGGAAATTTTTTAATCTAGGGAAATTTATCAAAATATTATAGAAATGAAAAGTATAACAGAAATGGAATAAAACGTGGATAAAATTTGTATAAAATAAAGAAAAAGCTAAAATTCCCTTAAAGGGAAATTTTTTTCCCTTTAAAGAGAAATTTGTTTAAGCGTGCGAAATTTCCAGTTTTTTTTACAGAAATCAACAATATAAAAAGCATTTAATGATGTACAGAAAAATTTTTTAAAAATCTTGTAAAACAAATAAAATAAATTGCAATATAATTTTGTATAAATTTTGTCCCCAAAAAAAATTCCCTGAAAGGAAATTTGTATAATAAGGGGAACTTTACAAAATTATATAGAAAAAATTCCCTTAAGGGACATTTTAATGAAGGAAAATTTTAATAATGTTTATGAAAATCAAGAATATACGAAAAATACAATAAAATTTAATAATAATTGTTATAAATTTTTAACAAAATAAAAATTTCCTTTTAAGGGAAATTTCTTAACCTAGGGAAATTTATCAAAATGTTATGGAAATGAAAAATATAACAGAAATGGAATAAAACGTGGATACAATTTTTATAGAATAATGAAAAAGCTAAAATTCCCTTGAAGGGAAATTTTTTTCTCTTAAAAAAAAATTGAATTTTAGGCAATAAATAAAACAAAACGTAGATTAAATTTATTAAAAAAAATTCTATACAATTTTATTTTAATTTCTATAAAAATTAAACGAAATTGTGGCCTTATATTAATATTGTAGCTTTATAAGGACCCAAGATGAATGCTTCTATGGCGTTTACAATGAAAAACTAGTAGTGATTGAAAACCCACTTAATTTTAAAAATGACTTGATTCCAGAAATCTTGCATAATCTTCTTTAAATCCAAAAAGAACATTAATCCCTTACTTATAATTCTGACTAAAAATCCGCTTAAAAAAAAATGTTAGTGGTCATGTATATATTCACCAAAAATTGTATTTTAATATGAAAAAAACTAAAGAAAATCCTTGTGATATCTCATATTCTCCATAAAAAATCAACATCTTTTATTTAAAACTATAAAAACCTTTGCATTGTCCCAACAAAAATTCTAAAGCCTTTAAACAAGACTTTTCTTGCATTACAAACAATAATATTTTCTTTTCTCAACATACAACTTCTCTTGTCCCTACAAAAATTCTAAAGTGTTTAAACAAGATTTTTCTTCCATAACAAACAATTATATTTTCTTTTCTCAACATACTACTCAATATTCCTATTGCTTACGTAATTAATAACACTTTGTTTTAAAACAATAACATTAAAAACTAATTACCAGCCCTTATTGCGCACTTTAACAACATTATTTATTTATTTATTTACAGCCTGTAAATATGCAGTGATTTATTTGCTGTAAAAAAGCATTGCACTTAGTGGAGCCATTAAGGTTTGTTTCTTTACTACATAAACACATGCATACATACTCACATACAATGTTAGTTATTATTGGTATTTTTATATTCATTGTTTATGTTAATTTAAAAATTGCATTTATTGTATTAAAAATGTATTGAATTTATTGAGGATGCCAAGTCTATATATAAAATAATCGAACTGACGTTGGGATATATGATCTAATACTCTAAATGTGTATTAAAATATGTAAATTGAAAATGACTTGACTGAATTAAAACAAATATATTTTTTAAGATGTTTTGCAAACAGGGAACTCATAATACATAGATTGATTACTTTTATTTACGAATGGTGTAGGAGAAAGTATTTATTTATATGTTTCTTAAAATTATATATAAATTATTTCTTATTTTAGCGTAACCTTTAGGAAGATAGAGAAATTATAATAGACATTCGTAATTTTAATTTGTAAAAGTTAGAGGTGGTTAGTTACTCCAGGGAAATTGAAAAGTATAATAAAATGTTTACATCATACTCCTACATATCGTCGGTGTGCTAATAAAAAGTTCTATATGTTTTTTAAGATGATTTTTCAGGAGAGCCAACATTCCAATTCAATGGATACAAAATTAACAATATGAATCTTGGTTTCGTCCAATTTCATCCTGAAATTGGACTTTATCTGTCATAACTATTTAATTTATATAGCTATCTACACAAATTTCGCTCCAAACAAGTTTTATATATACAGAAGTCATGTCACGTAATTTTATGATAATCAGTACATAATTAGTCATAGCTCCCATATAAGGCCCGCTTCCGAAAATCACTTTAACGACAACAAATCTCTTAAAAATGTTGGTAATAATTTGCATATAGACATAAATCGCAGGACTTAATTTCATGGCGATCGGTCCATAATAAGTCATAGCTCCCATATAAGGCTGAAAATCATTCACGAAAATAAATCATTGAAATTTTAAAAATATATCCCATAAGCATACAGTTGGAAATAAAGTTCCGTTATTCTGCCGACGTTATTTCTTATGTTAAAATATAAATATTACCTCCGTCTCATTGTAACATAAGTTTGGAAATTTCTATGTTCGCAACTTTCAAATTCTATTGCTTACATAAAAATGTTATGGATACCGCATGTGTTTGTGTTAGAACATTTATTTGGCAATAAATGTAACCCTATGTCAATACATGATACATTTATGTCTTGATAAACATCAATATGGTTTTCCAGATAAAAAATTATCACGTATAGTCTCCATTTATTAGTATTATTGCTTTGTTATGACAAAATTGTTAGTGCTTTTGCGCAGACAACTTTGTCTTGACAACAAACGTCATTAATTGTTATGATAAATATTTGTCAAGTATAGACAGGGGCAAGGCGAATTTATAGAAGGTGACCTCACAAGAACAGCTGATTATTTTTTATATTTAGGTGTTTAGACAAGTGAACTGTCAATTCACTTGTGGTTGTTGTGGCGAAAAATACAACAAACCCAAAAGCAAAAACAACAACAGGCAACTTTGACAGTTCACTTATCTTTTTACAAAAACAAAGTACCTGTTGTTTTTCTACATGTTGTATTTGTTGTAGTTCTGTCGTCACCTTCTATAAATTCGCCTTGGACAGGGGGTTTTTAATTTTGAAAACCAAAACAGAACAGAAGTAGTAATGTTAAAAAAGATCAATTAAGCAACAAAATAAAGAAATAAATAAAAATAGTGATAAAAATAAGAAATTAACAAAAACAATTTTATGTTCTCTACCCCATAAACGTAAACACAAAGTTGAAAATAAAGTTTCAATGTTCCAGTGGGGACGGCGGGTAACTGATTATTAAATTTTCATATTTTTACTGTTTTAATAATTTTATATTTAATTTATTTATGCATTTAATTTTATCTTCCTCTATTTGTAATTATATTGAACACCCTGTTATTGTTAAACCTTTCACCGCTTGGTGTCGCTGCTGTATCAAATTGCAACACATTCATTTATTTTTTTTGACAGTTGGCGCCAAAACAAGCGTTCTGCTGTCATCCTTTGTGCGAATTTCATAAAAGCAATTTTTGCACACAACAACACATACCAAACCACATTTAATTCTAAAAAGCCGAAAGGAGCGCAACCAAAACGTAGATTTAATTAAAAAAACTAGGAAAATAATTGTGTAAATAAGAAGTGAAATAATAAATTGAAAATAAAAACAAAGAAGAAAAATGTTTGAAGCACGTTTAATCAATGCCACCATACTGAAGAAAATCTTGGATGCCATCAAAGATTTACTAAATGAAGGCACCTTTGATTGCAGTGATTCTGGTATACAGGTAAGCTGAAAAAAATTGAATTATTTGATAGAAAGCTGAGTAGAAATTAATAATTTTTGTTTTACAGCTGCAAGCCATGGACAATTCTCACGTTTCCTTGGTTTCTCTGACCCTACGCTCTGATGGCTTTGATAAATTCCGCTGTGATCGCAATATTTCCATGGGCATGAACTTGGGCAGCATGGCCAAGATTTTGAAGTGTGCCAATAATGATGATACTGTTACCGTGAAGGCCCAAGATAATGCGGACACTGTTACCTTTATGTTTGAGTCACCCAATCATGAGAAAGTCTCCGACTACGAAATGAAACTTATGAATCTCGATCAGGAACATTTGGGTATACCCGAAACAGATTATTCCTGTGTGGTGCGTATGCCTTCGATGGAATTTGCCCGCATCTGCCGTGATTTGGCGCAATTCAGTGAATCCATGTTGATTTGCTGCACCAAGGAGGGTGTTAAATTCTCCGCTTCCGGTGATGTGGGTTCGGCCAATGTTAAATTGGCTCAAACCTCCAGTGTGGACAAGGAAGAAGAGGCCGTGGTTATTGAAATGCAAGAGCCAGTCACTCTTACATTTGCCTGTCGTTACCTGAATGCTTTCACCAAGGCCAGTCCCCTGTCGGGACAAGTACAGTTGTCGATGTCGGCAGATGTGCCGTTGGTGGTTGAATATCGCATACAAGAGTTGGGCTACATACGTTACTATTTGGCGCCTAAAATCGAAGACGATGAGAGCTAAACTACTGGTAGTTTATGGTATTTATGCTCTGTTAAGCTTAAAAATTTAGTTGTATACAAATGTCTTTAAAAATGCTTGTTACATCCATCCTTCCTCTTTAATACACACATGAATATTCTTGTTACTATAGGTATTACACAAACAAGTTCTAAATAGCATGGAAGATATTCATCTTTATAACATTAAAAATAACATTCTTTAGTAATTTTAAGTTGGATAACTATTGCAGTTTTCTTTTTTTTTATTTGCAAAATTATTATTTTCATAACTTGTTTATAAATCTCCTCCGGAAAAGGGAAGACATTTTTTTATAAAAATAAACTATATTCTAAATTGTTTAAAAAGAAGTTGAAGATGTTTTTTTTTTTTTTAATTTAAATTATTTTTGATGGAAATCAAAGAAACTTTTTGAAATTTAGTTGAATTTAAGCATTAAAGTTTAACAAAAATACATTTATAGAATGTGGTTAAACTTAAATAATAAAACTATTAAAATTTTTAAGAAAATGTAAAAATCATCGTGTTTTAACGTTTGTTCAATATTTTTTTATTTTGATAATTTATTTTTTTCGCACAATAAGTTTTTTTTAGATAGTAAAAATGGCTAGCGTCAAGATCTGCGAAAATTTAAAAACCAACAATAAACAATTTTAATGCCGGATTGAAGCATAAAACTATCTGTCCTAAATATTTTTAATAAATCAGCAGTTCAAATCTTAAATTGAAAATTTGTTCTCGAACTGTGCTAATGAGGCTGGTTGTGGTTGCTATCTCCTTACGAAAACGCCTCTTATTTCTAAAAAAAACCACACGGCTCGTATACAATTTGAGAACATTTAAACTGGTCGATACAGAAGTGAAATAATATTCACCCTTATTCTATTTTCGACAACGCCAAATAGAATAAGGGTGAATTTTGAGTCAAAAAAATGGTATATGTTTCGTCGATATCGATAACAAATGAAAACGGGTTAAAGTACAAAACGCTGTCAAAAGTTACCAATTGTTATCGATATCGGCGAAACATATACCATTTTTTGACTCAATATTGACGACGCCAAATAGAATAAGGGTGATTATATTTTCGAATGAATCCAAATACTATTTAAGAGGCAGTGGTGGGAGAAAATTTTTAAGATGCCCGTTGGGAAAAAGATGACTCCAAGTACAAAATAGGAACACATTTACATCCCTAACTCACTCAAATCTTAAATATCTTCTAAAATAATTATTCGATCTAAAATGTTTTGCTATCATTCATGTTGTGTGGGGCTTTTTTCAGGGCAATTCATAAAATATTTTAATCGTATACATATTTTAAACGATGTTATGTATAAGGAAAATAATATGCCCGTAGTTTGGGGCATATTACGAAAATGACCTCCTCTAGGAGAGATTAGAATCCAATGGGTTACGTATTTGGAAGTGCCCAGCGTAATCGCTAAATCTTAATCCCACAGAAAACTTAGAGAAATTGTAGATCGCAAAATACGGACCTTAAATTATACAACGAATGGTAAATTATTTCAAATACTCTTTAATTGGTTCAATGCATCATTGCTGTGAAGCAGTAATAAAAAACACTGACTATCCAACATAATACTGAGACCCTCTATAAAACACTCACGTCCTAAGTATACCACCAAAATCAACATTATTCCTATCAAAACTTTGATCATTCGCCTAAGCAGTATGATATTAAAAAAATCAAATAGGTCCAATAGAGCCAGAGTTATTATCAAAATGGGAGACATACTTCAAACAATAAAAGAACAAATTCTAGTGAAATAGGTAAGAATCGGTTCATGATTTCTCCTACCATCAGGCGCGGCTCCAGGAGGGGGTGAAACCATAGAGAAACAAACATAGAGCAAAAAAATAAAAACACTCAAACAAATTGGTGAAAAAATCGAGGTAGTCGCTTATATCTAAGCCAGTTTTAGACCGCTTTTCTCGATTTTTAATAGCAACCTAAGTTGGACTATAGCGGATATGTTGATGTATCAATCAGGTATGAAAGTTATAGGGGGCTTCGGAAAGTTGATTTCAACAGACGGACATGTTGGTCAATAATTTGAGTAAAATTCTTTTGGTGAAACCAGGTGGAAGTTTGAACAAATACGAATTGAAAAAAACACATAATTTACGTCTATCCAAATATTTTGTAGTACTGGAATATTGGAAATAAAAAGTTATGACTCTCTGCCAACTTTTAGAGCTCTTAATAAAGAATAATCAAAATCGCAACAAAAAAAGTATAGATTGTATTGTTATTTATTACGGTTTTTTTATAATTCTTTAGAAAAACAATTTCTTTATTTTTCCCTTTATTTATAAAAAAGAAAACATGTGTTGCTTAACAATCTATGCACGTAAAAAACTACAAAACTCTGCACCCGCTCAACAAAATGTTCAAGGGGCCGGCCAACTTAAAAACTACTGTGTCAATATGTATGGGAACCAAATTATATGAATTTAAACAAAACAATTTCCATATAGAAAAGGAAAAAAGAAAACAAAATAACAAATGGAATTAAACGATCGAAATTTGAACCATAAAACTGTGCCGCTTAACTTATTATGCTTATACATCTATTCTATAATATAATTGGGATGTACCACCAGCAAGGGATCATCTTGTTCTTCCTCCTCCTCGGTGCGTTTGGGGCTTTTGCCAGGTTGCTTCAGCTCAGTGGTCTTTAATGGTATAATAACTTGATCGTGATAAATCAAACGATCTATGACTTTTTCAATAAGATTTTTACGTGATATAAGCTCATCTTCGGATTCTATTTGATCGGCCACTTGCTCTAAATACCAAGTGACAACATCACTACGTTTCATGCCCGTATCAGAGGCTTCCGTTTCACAGCGGGCCTCTTCATTGCGCATGTGTAGAACCAGCATGGTGGAGAGATTTTTATAGTCCTCAAAGGACAAGGTAAGTTTTTTCTTTTGTAAACCTGTTTGTCCGGCTGAAGTATTAAGTTCGGTTTCGCCGCTCTCCCCAGTTTCCATAGCAGTGCCGTTATTTGTACCAGTTTGATCCATATCCACATCTCCTCTAAACGCCTCATCTATATCATCATCTTCCAAATGAATATCGGGTTGTTCTACTCTTATAATGGATTTGTTTAACAAACGGAAGGCCTCCTTAACATGACGCTCTTGCACCTCATTCATACACTCCAGCTTAGCCATGGCCTCACTTAGACGTATCATTGACTCCAATTGTCTTACAGTTATACGCCAGGTACTGCGTCCTGAAGTACCAGTATCACGCTGTCTTAAATGCCCATAGTTTTCCACCAACAATTTAGCAGCCTCTTGACTAATGACCGGCTTAAATTGTTTGGCAAATGTTATATAACGCAAAACTTCTTCGCGTGTATAGGTTCTTTCAATGTTATCCTCTATGTTGGAATGTAGATCGACAATTCTACGAGCTATGGCATAATCCACCACTTCATTGCACTCATCCACCAAAATGAAAAACAAATCAAAACGTGACATAATGGGCGCGGAAAGTTGTATGTTTTGCTGCAAACTTTTGGAACGATCATAACGGCCGTTAATGGGGTTGGCGGCTGCCAGGATAGAAGTACGAGCATTAAGGGTGGCTCTTACACCAGCCTTGGCCAATGAAATGGTTTGCTGTTCCATAGCTTCGTGTATAGCCACCTGATCGCGGGGATCCATTTTATCAAATTCATCTATACAGCAGATACCGTTGTCGGCCAACATAAGAGCGCCGGCTTCTATGACAAAATCAAAACTTTCTTCATCTCTTACTACAGCAGCAGTAAGACCAGCAGCAGACGAGGCTTTACCCGAAGTGTAGACAGCACGTGGCGAAAAGTCAGCGACTTGTTTGAGGAATTGCGATTTGGCTGTACTGGGATCACCGACAATGCAAACATTTACATCGCCACGTAAAGTTGTTTCTGGAAGAGAAAAAGAGGTATAAAATGTATAAGTAATGGAAACTTAATTAAAAAAAAGTTTTTTTCGGCAAAAACTTTACAAAAAAAAAAAAATTTAAATGTCCCAGTAACTTGTGGACTGTGCTGAATCTTAAAACACTTCACCAAAGCAGACTTTAAGATAAATATTGAAAACAATTTAAAAAAAAATTGCTGGAAAAAAGTGTTTTGGTCAAAAACTAATTTATGGTGCAAAATAAAATGTTAGTAAAAAAAAAATTAAAATAAATGTTAATAAATTTTCTTACAAAATTTTGTTCACCTAAACAAATTCATTTCAACAAAAATTGTTTTCAATCTATATTTTAAAGTATACCTTGTTAAATTGATCTTGTTTTCAATTAATTTTTTTTTTAGAATTTTAGTAAAAAAAATTTTAATAAATGTTAGAAAATGTTCTAACAAAATTTTCTTCACCTAAACAAATTCATTTCAACAAAAATTGTTTTCAATCTTTATTTTAAAGTATACCTTGTTAAATTGATCTTTTACTAGTTTTCAAGGAATTTTTTTACAACTAATTAAATAAAACTTACTCTCATGTGTGGTCTTTCCTACACCACCAAACAGCTGCAACAATATACCGCGTTTCACCTCATCATTGCCATAGATGGAGGGGAATAAGCAAGTGATCAAATTATTATACAAATTACGATCCTTAGACATTTCATACACCTTATTCCACTCAGCATCGGTCATTTGCTTCTTCATATCTTCAGCTGTTACCTCAGACATGGGCAAATCTGTGCCACCAAAACGAGCATTAGTAGCCTGGACACTGCAAGCCAAAAACGCCATACGATAGTTAAGCTCACGCATGCCCAACGCCTTAAGACCCGTCAAACCTTCAGGGCCTTCACCGGGTTTATGACGTGAACCCATGTCTGCTTTGGCCCCCGGCATACTTAGAACACCCACATCGGGCACCACAATTAGAGTGCCCGTAAAGTCATAACGATCTCCCGCCTGTACGGTTTCAACCAATTCGGAACGCAAAATAATTTCCACAGAACGTGGTATACAACCGCGAGGCAATTCGGCTTGGGTCTCTTGAATACGAATCTTTTGGAAATCTACAAAAAGAGATTTCTCCACATCCAACATAAAACGACGGCGATTGGCACACACGGGATTGCGGCAAATGGTGGGATTGGTGAATTTAAACTGTTGTTCCACATTGCGTATTTCGGTCTGACAATCCAAACACATGAACACACCCAAAACCAGTTCGGGATGCACGGGATGGGTACGCACCACTTGACCGGAAATGCGAATCAAAGTGCCAATCTTGGAGGTGGTCAAATCACGCACCTTATGACGTGTGGGCACTTCGGTAAAGGAGACATAACATTCTTTTTCGGTTTTAAGGCCAATGCGATCTTTGACGTAATTGGACACCGATTGGCACAGATAAGGGAAGATTCTAAAATTTTTAAGATATATTTAAAAAATTCTTTAAAAATATTGTTTTTAATAAACTCACCTATAATATTCCTCTATAATAGTAGTGGCCAAATTCTGATTATACTTTTCAACATCATCAAAACTGACCTCCAAGGTACAACGATCGGGTGACTCCAAATCGGCGGCCGGTTTCACATACTTTATCTCACCATCTTCTTTGAATCTAATAAAACATAAAGTGCGAAATTTAAAATTATATTTCCACTATTATTTCAAAACTATAAATTTCCACATACTCTTCCAAAAAATCTTGAAATAATTTTTGACATCTTATGCCCACTTCATCTTTAACGCGCAATTGTCCAATATTTGCATCAGCTACATCCATAGTTTAATTTTTTTGATAATACTAAACAACAACAGAACTAATTAAGCAATAACAAGCAATCTCTTTAAAAGATATTTCTAAAATAAAGGAAAAATAAGTTTAAGCAAATTGTTTGTGGCACAAAACACACGCCAAGATTTAAAATGACAGCTGCTTGTATACAGGAATTTAGGCGCCAAAACTCCACAGATTTGTTTACATTAAACAGCTGTTCCAAAGCTACAACTACTAAACGTTAGGGGGCTCTAATATAAATTAATAAAGAAAATAATGAAATAAACCTTATTAATTAATAAATACAACCCCAAAATAATAATTTAAATCTAAAATGTATAAAAACTAAAAAATTTAATAAAAATACCAAAAAATAAGGAAAATAAATAATTTTCAACTGTCATTAACATTTTTTACAGGCTGCATCATATATTTCTTTGTATCAACACCATGTGTCATAATTGTACATTTATTGTTTATCATCGAATACAGCCCTGTTTATTTATTGTTGTTTTTATGGCCCATCAGCTGTTGGTTTTTATTTGAATGGTGAAAATTTTTTTTGCAAGAATTTTTCGCAATAAAAAACAAATTGCTTTTTGTTTATTGCAAATCACATTAGCAAAAAACATTAAATAAACGTGTTACTAGTACGTGGAAAAATAATGTGAATCTAGAAAATGTCTACGGAATATTTTAGCTCTATAGCGGGCTCTTCAAATTCGGCTTCATCCACCGTCAACAACAATAATAGTAATAATGCCTGCACCTCGACTAGATGGCTGACCGAGGAGGTATTTGCCTTAATTGATTTAGTGCAACGTAATGAAGCGATATATAATCCACGCCACAAGTACTATTTCTGTCGTCCCTATGTGGAGAATTTTTGGCGTGAAGTTGACCTGAAATTGGAAAAGAATCGTAAGTGCAATAAAAAAAAACTAAGTACTTAAAAACACAACGATGGCGACAAGCGATAAAAATTAAAAATTAGTTGTCTGGGCACATACAATTTTATCATAACGATGCTATAACACTAATAACTGGTGATAATACCTGATAATCATGATATCACTACAAACATTGAAAGATTTAAGATCTTTTAATGACCACGATTTCTAATAAAAGTATTTTTCAGTTTTTCCACGTATTTACTTTAAATTAATCATTATTTCAGCTGGTGCCAGTCTGGCCAAATGGACTAACCTGCGTATATCATTTCGCCGAGAGTATACGAATTATCTAGAGGAAAAAGTTCCCCCTTGCTGGACCTATTTCGATCGCATGTTCTTTCTTCATCCCTATTTAAGGAAGTGAGTGTTGCTTTACCCTCAGGGACATTTAAACTAAAAATATTTGTCTTTCCTTTTTTTTGCGATTCACAGAAAACATCAACAATCTAAGTCATTGGACTCACAAGTACAAGATGCTTTAGTTCAAATAAGTTCCTTATCCAACCGTTTGCAACGAGAGAGAGCTGTAGCGGCGGCAGCTTCAGCAGCTGCCAATTCTATAAATCCTCCATCGAATGCCGCATCGCCGTCGCAGCCTCAGCTGGATCATTATTTGGAGTATTTTGATGATCCTGAACCAAATGCCTCGGAATTGGATGATATGATTGATGATGAACCCTCCAATCCACAACATTTTGCCCACTCGACATTGGCAAATGATATAAAGTCCGAATGTGAAGATAATGTTGATGAATATGATAATGTGGAGAGACCTTTGGATGAGGATGAGCATGAGGTAGATGATGCGGATATGAGGAATTTTGTGTTAAACTCTTTGGAGAAAAGACAGCAACAACAGCAGCAACATCAACGCATGCAACATTTACAACGTCTACAGTCTAGGGCTTTCTATGAAGATTTTCGCAATAAACGATCGAGATCCCATGATAATATCTCCTCCTCACAGTCGTCCTCGTCTTCTTTGATGGCCTCCTCTACAAATCACACAAATAATGTATCATTTGTAAGGCCAACATTTGCTAAACCTTTAGAGGTGGTCAGCACAACAACACAAAGTCACAACACTAACAACAATAGCAGCAGTAATAATAGCAATAACTCAAATTCATCGCCAAACTCCTCCGCTGTTATCAATGACAACGAACCCGTTTCAAACTCAACACCACGTGTAAATTCTTCCGCGAACAATCAGCATCACACATCGTCTTCGTCACATTACACCTCCTCCATGAGTCATTCCCACACGCATCATCAACACCAACGTTTTGAAATTTCTGCTATTAATTCGTCTGCCCCCAATGTGACTTTAAATCCTTTAGCCCCTCAGACTTCAACCGGCTCCACGGCTTCATCATCATCACTGTTGCCTCCAGCGCCGGCTACACCCGAATTATGTGATTGTAAAACGGATCCTGATGCCATGTTCTTAATGAGTTTATTGCCCGATATACAAAAGTTAAATGGTCGTGATCGTGGTAAAATTAAAATTGCTTTTCAAAATATCTTGCAAGACTATTTGTATCCCGATTAAAAACGTTCTGGCGTTTAAAACAGCTAACTGAGATTCCTTAAAGTAAAAAAACACACACAGATACATTATAAATGTATACTCAATGCTAATAGCAATTAGGAATAGTATTTAAATATTTTATCTAATAAAAAAAATAAATTTAGTTTTTTTCCTTCTTGTTTCCCAGTAAAAATATTGAAAAAAAAAAAAGAAATGCTTTAAATGTGCTTAAATTATGATTTTAAAGAAAAATTACAATAAATACAAAAATTATAAAGATATAAAAAAAACGGAGTGTGTTAAGATTCAGTTTTTTTGTTGTTAATAATTGAATTAGAATTTGAAGTAAAATAGATTTATATTAATTTGAAATTGTGCATAATAAATTAAAATGGTTCATGTTATCCATGAACATTTTCAAAATCGATCCATAAGAACGATTTTTTATTACGCTATTGTGAATAGTCTTAGAAATTGCACTGCATATCCCCATCTGGCAGCACAGAGCAATTGTGCAGATGTGTAGTCAATTACAGTGAATGTGTTTTTCCAACATAAACTGCTGAAGAAGAAGAAGATAAACAGTGATGTTAACTTATTTCCTCAATGCCCGCTAAATATTTGCCTAAATTGCTAGGAAATAACTAAATTTAGGGCTTAATTTTTAAAATCCCGGCGCCATAATTTTATATGAAAAACAAACAAAAATATATGTATACATTTTTTAAAATTTGTTTTTGTTTTCATGAAAATTTTTTTTAAAAGGTAAAGCAGCACATACAAATTCTGGGGTTGATTTTATTTTTTATTTGTATTGAAAACAAAAACAAATTTTTGTTATTTTTTTTTCATATAAACTATTACTTGACGTCGTGATTTGGAAAATAAAACCCATAGTGCAAATTTTAGTGATTATTTTATTCTGTCTATTAATATTTAGCGATATATTTCATTTCATTTATTCATTTATTTCTGTAATATTAAGCCTAAATGGCCAAAATAACAATATTACATAGTAATATATATCGGTATTTATAGGACATTATGTTTATATGCAGTTTAAAGATAACAAAAGTTTATACATTTGTATTTTCTATAGGAAGCACGATGTCTTGTCGAAAATTTTTGTTTCCACCCATATATGAAACATAGCGTTTTTTTTTCTTTCATTTTGACGATTTAATAACGATTTCCCCCACACCACAATTATACGATTTTTCCAACCAATGTATTCTGGCAACGCTGCTTGTGGGAATTTGTTGTTGCTTCTCGCAAAAATAAGAAAAAAAGGAAACGGCGTGTATTTCACAAACGACAAGAAAAATTCCCAAAAGAAAATAAATTTACTAATAAATTATTGTGAAAAAATAAGGCATATTATTATTAAAACACAACTTGTTGTGTATACTAATATTTGAAATATAAAAATTCTGAAAAATGCCAGCCGTAGTAAGAGTAAAAAGACGTATTGATGAAGAGCCTTTATCGGCCTTTGTATTAAATGGCAAACGGCGACGTCTCGAAGAGGAAAATGCCTCGGCTCTAAGTCACAAAGAAGAATTGTCATCATTATTGAAGTTTGCCGGTACCATAAAAGAGCTCGTAAGTAAAATTTAGATATATTAAACAAGGAAAAAAACCCAAGAATGATGTCATGTATTTCTATGCCAGGATGACACAGCCACTAGCCAATTCGCACGCCTTTCCAAAGAGGAAGCCAAAGAGTTGGTCTTACAAAAAACCCACATACCCCCGAACGCCACCGATAAGGCGCGCCAGGAAATGCGTCAACATCAACACGAACAACGTTTTCGTGTGGTCAATTGTCTACGCACCACTTTGGACGAAGACAATGCCAATGCAAAATCTAAAGAAATCACAATAGTTGATATTGAAAAACATGCTACAAATGATAAGACTGTTCAAATTCCAAAATCTATGACTGCGTCAACCACGGCAAACACAAATTTAGCAGAAGCTTCAACATCATCGGCAGCTGCTGCTGCCGCCGCCTCGGCAGCTGCCTTAACCATGCCCACAGATTCCGATACGGGTTATGTGTATGATCTGTATATACCTCATAATGAGCAGCATGCTGATTATGTCGATCTTATGGATGACAATTATTTAAGGTTGGTGTTACATGTCGATATGTTTATGTTTACAAATCGTTTTATATAAAAAAAAAGAAAGAACAAAGCAGGATGAAACACACAAACATTTAAATTAGTATTCATGCCTTATTTTCGTAATGTTAAGGATTAAGCATTAGTAAATTCGTTGAGCTATTCCTCATTAAATTATAAATTCGTTTCTTTTATTATTTTTTTTTTTTTTTATGTGTAGAAATTTTGGTAATTTTTAAGTTTAATAAAAAAAGGAAACACTTAGAAAAGTAGGGTTAGGAAAAAATTGTTGCTAAATAATTTGAGTTCAAACTTGTTGGCATATGGTGGATGTGCTGCTAAGTAAAGGGGATGATATTGCTTTATTAATAATATAACAACTAGAGAGCTGGTAAATATTTCTGTATGGAAAACTAATACATACTTAAATAGTAGCTTTTTAATTAGCTTCCAAACTTCCATGTTGTGTATACTGTAGTACATGTACAAATATGTATTGAAAAATGGTCTAAAGGAATCGGGTATTAAAAAGAAATTGGCTTTTAAATATTCAATACAGGGTTTCAAAAGATAAAATTGAATTTGAAACAATTTTTCATTGCAATTTACAAAATAATTGATAAATTGATAATTTTAAATTGATTTCAATCACAGAACAAAGAGTCAGTTTTCTAATACATTCTCACAACATAGGTGTTTGACAACTGAGTTAGGTATTAATCTATGGTATTTCAATTTTAAAATGAGATAATTCCAAATAAAATTTAAAATTTAACTTTTAAATTGAGAAAATTTTAAATAAAATTGACAGTTTCAATTTTAAATTGAGAAAATTCCAAACAAAATTTAGAATTTCAAATTGAAATGAGAAAATTCCAAATAAATTTTAAAATTTCAAATGTTTGAGAATTTCAATGTTAAATTAAGAAAATTCCAAATGAAATTTAGAAAATTATAAATAAAATGGAGAAACATTTATAAATTAAAAACAATTAAATTTCATATATAATTAACTATGTATGTAGAAACATAAGTACACCATTTTTTTTTAAATTAAATTGAGAAAATTCCATATGAAATTGAAATTTAGAAAATTCCAAATGAATTTTATAATTCCAAATAAAATTTTGAATTGAGAAAATTCCAACTGAAATTAAGAACCAAAGTATAACAAGTACAACAGTACCTAACTCTATGCATGTGTTAGTAAAAAAGTACCTAACTCTAAACATAGAGAAAATATACATAGAGCGGAAACTAGAAAAAACTCAAACAAAAAAATTACTCTAAAATGTTACACATACGAGTGTTGTTTTTGTTTTCACATAGTTTTTTTTACTAATACATTCTCAACACTGAGGTTTTTGACAACTGAGTTAGGTCTTTGACAGGAGAGTTTCCGATCTATGTGTATTTATCTATGACTAATACATTCTCACCACTTAGGTTGTTGACAACTGAGTTAGGTCTTTGACAGGAGAGTTTCCAATCTATGTGTATTTATCTATGGTTAAGAACTTCAAATTTCAAATGATATTAAGAATTTAAATTGAGAAAATTTCGAATGATATTGAGAATTAAAATTTTAAATTGGCAAAATTACAAATAAAATTTCAAATTGAAATTGAGACTTTGAATTTAAAATTGAGAAAATTCCAAATAAAAATACACATCGGTCGGAAACTAGAAAAAAAAAACTCAAACAAAAAAAAAAAAAAAAAAACAAACATTTGCTGAAAAATGTTTGGCAACATTTCGAAAAATTTTGCGTGTTCTGCAAACGGAATCTACAAAAAAACGTTTTTGTTTTAAAACAAAATTCACATATTTTAGAGTTTTGTGGATAAAATCCACTTTATTTAATCAATTTACTTTCAAGTAATAAAACCTGTTTTAATGTACAAAATCGTGCGTTTTGCAGAACATCAATTTGTCGAACTTTCAAAGTCAAACTGTTTTGATTTACAAAAACCTATTTCATTCAATTGGTAGTAATTTGTTTTCCATAATGTATGCTTTATTTTGAATATTTTTGTTTAAATCTTTTATATCTCAGAGATTAAGTGTAAAAATGCAATCGTAGTTTTTTAAATATATCTCTGCCATTTATGTAGTCAACTATAGTGAATAGTAAATCGATTACGATTATGGTCGAAAATCGATTTTCAGGGTCTAAACACGATTTTTTCGTTATCGATTATATATTCAGATTTTAATGCTGAAATCGATTTTTGAAGGCGAAATTCCGGAATTTTTAGTATTTTCTACGTTTTTGTTTTCATTAAATTTTTGCAGGACCTCATTTTTTAAAGCGAAATTTTTTCAAACTTAAAAAATTTGTATAAATATTTTTTTTTCCATAAAATTGTTATCAAATGTTTGCCGTTACGGTTTATAAAATATAATTTTAATCCGTAATTATAGCGTATATGGGTCTTTTGCTATAGTTCCCAAATATGCAAATCGATCATTAAAAAATCAATTAATTGACTGTAAAAATCGAAATGAAAATGGTTGATCGAAAATCAATTATTAGCTTTTCATACCATTCACTATAGCCAACAGGCTGATTTTTAATATCAATAGAGTATCTGATATATAGACGCAACAAATGGGATCAAAAACGCTCCAGCGGCTTAAAGAAATGATTTGAACCGAACAGAAAAATATTTTTTTTGCCAATGTTCTTTGTTAATATTTTTCCACTATTGTGAATGAATATTGCCATTTTAAAAACAAAAAAATCTTCATTTTGTGTTCAGTTTTACGAGATCACAAGAAAATTGTAGAACTAAAAGAAAACGTTACAAAATTATGGCAATTTTTGACGAAATTTATATGCAATTGTGAAAAAACTAAGAAACAACTGGATTTACGCGATTGTTGCGATTTTGCTTCGATTTTTTGTGGAGAAGCAATCGGATTTTGCGATATTCTAGGAAGGATATCTGAGTTGATTCTTGCAAATAAATTTTAACAGGCTATCCTGGTTTTTAATATATATCTCTGCCATTTATCTAGCTATCGGCTTGAATTTTAAAATTTAAGGTATATATGATATGTTGATGCAACAAATGCTTTCAAAAGCTTTCCGGCATCTTCGAAAAATAGCTTTGAAGCGAACAGAAAACCCATTTTTTACTATGTTCTTTGTTTATGTTTTGTCCACTATTGTGAATGATTCGCTTATTTGATTGTTAATACTGCCATATTTAAAACAGAAAAGAAGTGTTTATTTTGTTTTTGGTTTTACCAAAACTGGAGAAATAAAATAAAACGTTACAAAATTATAGCACATTTGTAACGTTGAGCCCATTGGAGATACGCAGGGACCAGGGAAAAATTTTTGCGATTTTGTTGTCAGCCGAAAAGAGTTCAGATGCAATCGGAGTAGTAAAAGTTGTACTACGTCACATGACTTTGCGATTGCATTGGATTTTCATGGGTTTCTTTGTTCTTTTTGTTTAATGATGATAATCCAGGAAGGAGAGAATGAGTGATTCTTGCAAATATATGTTAAGTATAAAAAGTCAATCCTAGTTTTTTTCAAAATATGTATATCTGCCAATTATGTAGTGATCAGACTGATTTTAAATTTCAAATGTATTTCTGGAGATGTTAGCGGTTGTACCTAAACAAATGACTTTTGGAGAACATTATTTTTAGTTATTTTTGTTTGTACTGGCATATTTCTTATTCCATTTACTTTTCATATCTGGCCTAAAAGGCTCAGTTATAATAAATGAAGAAATTATATTAAAAGAGGGTAGAGTTTAAGAAAAATGTATGTTCATGAAATGCATTCAGAAATTTCCATTGAAAAGAAAAATTTAACAAGAAAAGTAATAAATATAACTTAAGAATAGGCCACCTATGATCCTTTTAATATGTATGTTTCTTACATCTACTATGCATTTATCTAAAATTGCTTTACCATTTTTACACATTTAGTTTTTGTCTTAATTAAAGCATTTTTCACCTACTTTACATAAAAATTTAATTTTTATTTTTAATTTTAATTCTTTTTTATACCTCATCCTCGATCAATTACAAACAAAACAAAAAAAACCAAAGGCTACAATATCCATTTAATTATTACAACGAGGTACACTTACAATGCTATTGGTAGTTCCTTAGCTAACTCTATAACTTTGTTAACTCCTTACAATGGCATCTCCTACAGTAAAAAATTGAAACGAAACAACAAAAGCGCCTCAAATCAACAAATGTGTACGGCTAATTGAAAAAACAGTAAATTTTTAAACTTTTTAATTGTATATTTATATATTTTATTAGTTGTTTATTTGTTTTCACTCATTTAACTCCATTTTCACAATGTCTTGTTAATTTTTAACGTAAAGTTATACTGACAGTTTTCATACAAAAATAATTTTCACAGACAGTATAACTTTAGGTTAGAAAATAACTAAAAGCCCTGAAAATTGGGCTTAGCATGTTCTATTCATTTTTTTATGTTTGGTTTATGTTGGGCTTTTGATTTTTAGTTTTTGTTGCAAGTAGTTTGTATATTTTTGTAGTTGTTTTTAGTTTATTGATATAAAAAACATTTATTTTATGTATTTTGTATATCATTATTAAAATAATATGCTTTAAAATTTCATTATGGTTATGAAAAATTAACAAAAACCTTAGTATAGTAAAATGAAAGGGAAAGCCATAAGGTAACATAGAGACGAGACGTAATTGTCAAAAACCTAACTCTCGCATCAACAAAATATATGTTAATCAATGTATTTTGTTGTTATATAGACATATGATTTGTGTTAGTTTTGTTTGACAAAACGGACTGCACAAATTATACAGATATGAATCAGTTGGTTTCAGTAATATGGCAATAGAAAACAAACAAGAGAAAATGTCAAATGGTTGTGGTTTGGAAAGAGGGACAAATTGAAAATTGTATTTTTTTCTCTCGCTCTACAAGCCACAACCATCAACATAACCATACGGTTCGATATTACTTTTTTGATAACTGTCATTTGTTTCATATCTGTAATAATCTGTGACGTACTGTTTCGTCTCTATGCATAATTCTCTTTGGGGAAAACATTCACTATTGTGAATTGTTTTTTTTATGTTGCTTCAAAGAAAAGTTTATAACAGGGTGACTTAGATAATAGTCAAACTGAACACATTGAATGTAAACAAACATTACATGATTTTCTCGTAGTCACCCTGTGTTAAATAAAATTACCGTAAATTTAGCAATTTATGAAAATAACAGAACGTTTTTTGGAAAAACAGTGATTTTTTTAGACCAACATTTTGTTTTTGATACAGAAACAGGCATTATGTGTTGTTTATCTATTTTAAGTGTTTTTTTATACATAATTATAGAATGGCTGCTTTAAAGTTTATTATAAACCAAGCCCAGTTGGAATTTTCTTGTGTTGGCAGATTTTGCAAATGTTCAAACATTTGACCAAATATCAGTATGACAAATGCAGCAAGTATGGAAATTGTCTACAGTTATGGGTCGATTATGGATGTCAACTGAACTTCATTTGCGTTGCCAGAGGCCAACCATAAATTTCTGGTTGCATATTTGGCAACATAAAATTATAGCTGGCAGTTGAAATACCATTTTAGAAACTGACAACGCAACTTTAGTTAGGTTGCCATACATAATAGACCTGCTGATATTTTAGTAAATGTTAATGACAGTCAGGTTTCTTTAATATAAGCTCAGAAAAAAATAGCCTGAAGAAGAAGGAGCAATTTATAATTTTATTGGGCTTAACATCCCAGGTACATTTTAAGTTATTTTCACATTGAAAGGAACATACTTTTTTATGAAATACATAATCTATTTTAATTGTTGCTTTATATCATTTGAATTTTTGTATTCTTTTATAATATTAATTATCTATTTTGTTTTGGGGTGCTTTTGTTGCTTCGTCTAATTTGTTTTCCTATATTTATATTCCGACCATATCGAACAAGTTTTCCTTTAGTATTTAGTAATTTCAACTATTTTCACATTAAAACAATTTTTGATATAATATTTTCTTACATTTTTTTTTTATTTGTTTTATTAACTTTTTATTCATAAATAATATAATACTTTGTGATTAATTATAAAAAAAATAGTTTCATTTTCTATTTTTTTTTTATAGATATAAGTTTTATTATTAGATATTTTTTTTTATATACATACTTTATAAATATTAAATGTACTATGATATATCTTTAATAAAATGCTTGGTTTAAAAACCAAAAAAATATGAAAAATAAAATAATGATTTCCTATGAAAAATTGCAAAAAAAAAAAACAAAAAACAAATAAATATCTTATAATAAAAGTAAGTTAATTAAAGAATAACTTTCTTTAGACATAAATGTATAAAAATAAAAGAATACAATTTTGATTATAAATTAAAAATCAAAACGTTAAAAGAAATAAAAAAAGAAAAATATCTTGAAATAAACAAATATTGCATAAATTAAAAAAAAAAAACAAAAGTTTTGTTGTTTTATTGTTATAATTTGTTTTTTAAACCAAGTTTTTATTTTTTTGTTTGTGATTTAGAAAATAATCGGAAGAATTTCGAAAATTATTTATCTTCTGAAAAATTTGATTCTAGCTAAATTTAATTTTTATTGTGAAAAATTGGGTTTTTTTGGAAAATTTTAATATTTTGTGAAAATTTTATATTTTTTTTTAGAAAAATATAAAATATTAAAAAAAAATATGATTTTTAGTGAAAAAAAAAAATTGTTGAAAAAAAAATATTGGCTGCTGGATTTTTTAAAATGTTTAGCTTTTATTTTGTAACATTCGTACAACATAAATTTATTCAAAGAATTGACCATTGTTTAGCTATGACCTTTTCCCATCTTCTGGCAACATATGGATTCGGAGCCAAAAGAACTACTCATCTTTTGAGGCCAAGAACGAATCAAGTCAATTTCGGATAGTCTGTTATAAAATGAAGCGTATCCCAGAGAGAGCGTTCTACATCAATCGAAACAAATAGTAGTCGGTCGGGGCAAGATCAGCACAACCACTTCATTCTAAATACTTCTTAACAGTTAATGTTGCATAATGTGGCCGAACGTTGTTATGATGGAATATTACGGTTTCATGTCTGGCCCCATATTCTGGGTGTTTTACCGCAAAACGTTCGCTTCAAATTATTTTGCAAGCTCTTGTTGAGTTTTACAACAATCTTCATGGAGTAATGCCTCCAATTCTTGGTCTTCAAACAATTGGCTGGCCTGGGCGATCTTTGTCTTCCGTGTCAAAATCACCACCATAAGCTTTGGTCAGCAATCAGTGTGCTTCTTTTTTCAAATTAAAGAAGTAAAACAAAACTTCCCGCATATAAAATCGGTAGCCTACCATGACGATAGATCATTAGATTATGATTGTAAGGCGTTGTTTTATTCTTTAGATATCCACATGTCTAGGTCGAATGTTCCGTTCCATTTTGTAGCTGTTGATTTTCCATTTTTCTCCAAATACTCTCCAGTTTTAGATTTAAATACATGATTTCTCGATTGCCAAGATCTTAAAAAAATCTTTTTAAGCAGCGCCTACGAATTTTCCCAAGATTTGTTTAGACTAATTCAATACTTTTACTCCATCCCTTAAAAGACAATTTTAAATCCGAACTAATAATATTTATAAATTTCATGGTAAGTTATCTGATTCATTTTCTCAATTCAGACTAGTTTTTCAAGCTATAATCTATGAGTAGTTTCCAAACTATTTCACATTTAATTAATATATGCTTTGATATTTTTCTTTATTTTCCTTAAAGTGTCCGAGCTACTGATAATTTTATCTATGAAGATAGCTACAATAATGATGATGAAGAATGCGATTCGGAAGATTCTAATCAGGAGAACTATTTCGGCAATGAGTATCCCGATGAAGATGATGATGCTGCCTTAAATAGTGATCGAGAGGATGATATGGAAGATGATGACTATGAAGATGAATGTACCAAAAATCTGAGAAAAGGATTGGAAAAATTTGTCTTTAGTAATATTAAAAAAAAAAAAAAATCATAAAAAAACTTTTAAAATAAACACATTTTTTTAATTATTTGTAAACAGGTGACGATGATGAGGAGCATAGTGATGAGGACTTTAATGATTCTTCCTCAGATGATGGCGGTTTCTATAATGCCTATCGTGATCCTTACGTACATTCGATTGACCCTGAAGAGCACGGTTTCTGCAATGATGTTGATAGTTGTGATGTAGATCGTTATGGCATGGCCTATGCACGCTATAAGGCGCGCATATTAAAGAACTCTAAGCCCAAAATGGTTTCAGATGATGAGGAGATAGAAGATGCTGATGCAGAGCATGATGATGACTCAGAGGTTTATAAATCGGGCACAGATGAAGAGGATGATAATTACCACAGTGCTAATGAAAGTGAAGAGTTTTAATAGATTTGATGCTTTTATTTATTATTTTTTTAACTTTTATATTTAATAAGATTTTCGCTCATTTTATGTATTATTTCAAATAAAAAATAAAATTGTACTTTTGTGTACGTACTCATTGTTTGTAGAATTTAAGTTTTTTTTTTTTTTTTTAAATTTAAGAAATTTATAAAATTTTGTTAAATGTTTTGGAATAATGTTACGAAATTGCATTATCGATTTGAATTTAACGGTATGTAACAGCTGCTAGCTACATGCATTATGTTTTTAAACTTTTACATCAGCAGAAACGTCCACTTATCAACAATGTTGATAACACGCAATAAAATTTCAATAAATTAATTTTATAAAAATTGAACTTTTACAACAGATCTAAAATTTTAGACTTACAAGAAAAAAGCTTTTAAAAATATGCGTAATATGAAATACTTGACTAAAAACTTTGTTTAATTATAAAATTTTCGTATGAAATAACAGAAGTTTTGTATAAGAGGTATACTTTGGTATAAGATTTAGGAAATTTTACAAAAAATTATAATTTTTAGTGCGTAAATTCTATAGATTTCATTATAATAAATGAATTGGAATTTTAATTAGATTTTGGATGAAATAAATTTACACGAATTGAAGCAGTTTTAATACAAATATAACATTTTATTATTGATTTACATAAAACCGCAATTTTCTTATTAAAAACCAACTACCAGACTGTTTGTTCATCGTTTACAAATTGCCAGATTTTCCCAAGGAAAATTTCCTTAAAAAATTTCCCTTTTAAAAGATTAGGAAAAAGGAAGAGAGCGAGAGAACATAATAAAAGAAAATCAAAAACTAATGATGCCATATTTTAAAGCTAGCAAAACACAATTTTATTTTAATACCAAAAATTTTAACAAAAACATAGTTTATTTTATAAAATGTAAAGAAATAAACATTTAAAAACTTAGTAAATATGTTAATATTTATAAAAAATCAAAATTTTATTACTAATAATGAAAATAATTAAAAAACAATATAATATACTTTAGGCGTTTTTTTCTTAAATGTCATGTTACTTTAAATTACTCTGGCTACTTTATTTAGTTCTCTCTCTCTCTTTTGTTTTATTTTTTTGTACAACAAAAAATACAAACAAAATTTTTCCAAGCAGTGTTGCAAAAGACGTCGGTAAATTAAGGTGTTTGGTAATGCGTTCGGTTATTATTTACGTAGATTTTATTTGCAAATAAATTTTCGCCCCCAGAGAAAAAAGATGTAAATGTAGATTTTTGTGAAGAAAATATGCAATATACTAAAAGGAAAAACCTTAAATTATTGACAAATTATAACAATTTGTGTAATTGTGCAAATAAATACAGAAAAATTGGCTATCATTGCAGGATTTAAAAAAAGTTTTTGTTTAGTGAAAAAAAAGTTGGAAATTGAAGGCAATTTTCAGTGTGTAAGTGTAATTTTTGTTGCAAGAATAATTAATTAGTTCATCTTGTTGTTTTTGAAAAAGAACAACAAAAAGAAAACACAAAAATTAATGTCATTAAAGTGAAATAAAAAGTGTGAGATTTTATTTTTTACAAATTTAATAGAAAAAATTATTCCTAGTTAACACATTTTTCCGTGAAAATACCTAGTGTGTATAATTTTCTTCTAGTTTTTGTGATTTGATGCTGTAAAAAGAATCTCTGGGTAGATTTTCTTGTGGTAAAATTCGTTTTTCTGCTTCTTTTTTTTTCAAGAAAAAACAAAAAGAAAAAAAAAACATTCAACGCCCCTTTCTGGGGGAGCTCTAAAACAACAAAAACCATAGAGGAAGAAGTAAAAATACAAGAAAAACCTAAAGTGAGAGTGTTAGAAAAAAATTTAAGTAAAAAATATAAAAAAAAAACTTGTGCAAATTTGTTTAAAACAAATAAAAACAAAGCTTCTAATACATGTGCAGTAAATGGATTATAGAATATTTCATATATGTATAATTAAGAGGTAAGTAATTGTTGTTATTAATTAATTTTTTTATTTATTTTTCTATTGACATCTGTTTTTATCCATAAAAAGGGTTGCCAATTTTCTTATTAGTTTCAAGTTGTTGTTGCTGCTTTAAAAAAAGCCCTATAAAATTTCCCTTTAACACTCATTTACAGTGTGACATTAAAGTTGTTGTTTTTTTATGTCTGCCATATGTTTGTTGTACAAAGGTAAAATATATTTCACTGTTATCTCCTATAACAAAAAAGAAACAGAAATGTTAATAATTACTTTAATCTGTTTGTTTTAAATGTCCTTTCACTTTGTGTTCACTCACTCTTTTACTTTGAGCTTTATATTCCTCTGCCCTCTCCTACAAATATGGTTGCCTATGTTTGTTGTACTATTTCTGTATGTAATACTTTTTTGGTTGCCCCCAAAAATAGTACGTAGCCTCATTATTTTTTTTTTTTGGTTACTCGCAAATTTGTTTGATATTTATTTGCTTTGGTTGTTGTTCTTGTTGTCATTTTGTTTTTGTTGCTGTATCTGCCAGTGAATTGGTTGGTGTTCGTTTACATATTCGTGAACACACACCAATTTGTTAGTTTGTTTGGTGTTTATTTACCTTGTTCATGAAGTGACTGCTGCTGCTGCTGCTGTTGTTCATTCGTATGTTTTTCTCGGTGTATAAACTTCTGTATTAGGTGTGGTATATTAACCCACCAAATAACAAATATTATATATAGCCACATATTTGTTCTTTTGTTTACTTTTATTTCAAATAGAGTTTAATTTCAATTAAAAAAAAGGAATTTTTATTGTAAACTCTATAGGGGTTTTTACTGCATGCATTTTGTCAACTTGTAATTTGGAGGTTTGCTATTTTTGTGAGAGCATCATGTGTCAATTGTAATGTCACCCAAAGGACTTCCTTACGATTGTAAAAAGAACAAATTTTGGGTAAAACATTAATAATTTTAAACGTTATTTGTACATTTTCATGAACAAACATGTAGAAAATAGTAATAATATCCAAAATTGCTTTGTAAATGCTTGAATTACTTGAGATAAAAAATTGATCCATTACGATAACCCGAAGCGTAAAATATCATATGTTAAAACCGGCCAACCACTCGAATGGACACCAAAGCCAAATATCCATGGTGCTAAGGTAATGCTGTGAATTTGGTGAGGCCAAAAGGGTCCTGTCTATTATGAGCTGCTGAAATCTGGCAAGATAATCACAGGGAACAAGTAGCCGATAGAACTTGAAATTGTAAAAAATAACACAAAAAAGTGAATTTTAATACTAACCACATCACATCTCGTGATCCGGCTTCATTTTTGAGAAATAATGTTAAACCACAAAAACGGTGGATTTCAAGCGTAAATCTATTCATGAAGATTTGCCAGAATATACTGATCGTACATGTCAAAAAGTAAACTCAGTATGACAGTAAATCATTGCCTAAGCTCTATAGGGCTTAACAAAACACACTTTGTATGATCCATTCTGCTCTTACTTATGTCTCCTGCATAAGTTTATTAACAGTTTGTTTTTATTGTCATCGGCAAAGATTACACACACATATGAATCAGCTGGTTCCAGTAATATGGCAATAGAAAATGTCAAAATGTTCGTGGTTTGAAAAGAGGGACAAATATATGTATATCACACTCGTTGCCTATTGAAAATTGTATTTTTTCTCTCGCTCTGCAAACCAAAACCATTCAAAAGTGCTTGTAGAACGTAAAAATAACGATACGGTTCGATATTTGTGTAATCTGTGGCCATTAGCCTGCCCTCCACAATTTTCTTAGGGTTCAATAGCTGCCAATAGATTGCAAAATACACTCTTTCACAATTCAGTTTTTATTAGGGTTTAATACTTGTCGAAAGATCAACACTGATTAAATATGCATATGCTAAATTCCGACAAAATATTATAGGAACTGAGAAATTTAGTTTGGGACTGAGGTCTTCCGACTGACTCAGAAAGTGATTCTGAGTCGATCGGTAAACTTTAAGGTGGGTGTTGTATTTTTAGTCGTTACAAACATTGCCACAAACCCATAATACTCTTCCCACTATGCTGGTGTAGGGTATAAATATGATTCTTTGGCCTGTTTCTCAATGTATCGACAAACTGCCTGTTCCTAAATGTCGACATAAATTTATTAGGCCGATAAACTGTTTGTTAACAATTATGATTTTCTCAATATACCGACAAAAAACATTATTTTCAGTTGGCAATAGCTCTCAAAATAGATGTGAAAATTGGGAACCCTGTCTTCAAGTGACAACATGTTTACATAAATCAGCTGTTTAATGTGGCCATCGACAGCCGGAATCTTTTGAAAAATTCATTATCCTCCATTTCTGCAAGGTAGTTAGGCCTGACATAAACTCTTCAGCATTCACTTGGAACTCATGTTCTTCGAGGTCATCCTCTATCAAATTAATGTTAATTCCTCTATTAAACTTTTTTTTTATAAAATCTATTTAATTTCGTTTACAAAAACACATAAAAAACAATTAACAGCAGTCAGCTGATTGAATTTATCTGTACGATAAATAAATAATTCGCAGATGAAGTCGGGTTAGCTTTGCGTCAGAAAAGAAGCAAATGAGACAAATAGAAAACCAAATTTCTTTAATCTGCAGTTTTTCGTTGGGAAAAAGATAATCACGTAATGAGAAAACGGCCCTTAGTATGATTTAAATATGTATTAAAAGTATTATAACAAATAAAAAATAAAAAAAAGTTGTTCTGCGATCCTGCCAGGAGTCGAACCTGGAATCTTCTGATCCGTAGTCAGACGCGTTATCCATTGCGCCACAGGACCGTGTGTTTAGCGATAAACGCAATTTTTATAGCAACCCAATAACTAAGCAATCGATTTACTGCTACTGAATCTATTTATAGATTTATATTTAAACAAGTGTAAAAAAAAGCACAACGCAAAACATCTGCCATAAATCAAAATTGTAAATAAAAGAAAATTTAAATTACAAAGAATAAAGAAAATAAAAATACATATGTATATGAATAAATTTATAGACAAATTTTAAATACATATACAATACATTTGTGTGTAGAATAGTAGGAGGTCAGGCTAATAATAGAAATATCAATAGAGAATCTTAAATAGAAATACATAATTGAACATGAAGTAAATTTTGATTATAATCAATTTCCAAAAAAATTATTTGAACTTTCAACTCGCTTCGAAAACAATTTTAACTTACAGTAAATTTAAGTTAAATTAAAAAAAAAAAAACTGCGATCCTGCCAGGAGTCGAACCTGGAATCTTCTGATCCGTAGTCAGACGCGTTATCCATTGCGCCACAGGACCATGTTATTTATTCTTACGATAAAGTTAAAAATATCTTTATTTCTTTAATCTTTATTACAATTACAATTCTTTCTAAATATAATTATTCTTTTTAATTAAATTTATATAAAAAAAGTATTAACTTCGATCCTGCCAGGAGTCGAACCTGGAATCTTCTGATCCGTAGTCAGACGCGTTATCCATTGCGCCACAGGACCATATAACGCCTACAGAGAAAATGTAATAGTAATTATAAACTCTAGTAGCAAATAGAAAGATAACGGCTCTTTAAAACATAGGAATACAACTATGCAATTGTTTTTTTTTTTTTTTTTTGCAATTTGGCAACATGGCCTTTTGCGATTTCGTTTCTAGTCTGCAGTAATTGCATTTATTTAAAATATTTTTTCACTAATATGATCAGAATGTATCAAACTATCTTTAATAATCATATGTTCTCTAAACCGAAACCGAGTAACGTTTCATTCTTTAAAATCGAACCTACTTGATTTACTTGTTTGACGATCTTTCGATTTGCAGAATATGAAATTTGTCAATAATTCTTTATTGATATTGGCTTGTTTGAAATTACATGATTACACGTTTTTGATGTTCTTGAAAATCGAACCCACCAGATTTACTTATTTTACTTTCGAGTAAACAGCAATGTTTCAATGTACAAAATCATTCGATTTGCAAAATATGAAATTTGTCAATTATTCGTTATTGAAAATTGCTAATTTGATTTCACTCGTTTTACAGAATTATAAACAAATAAAATAAAAAAAAAAAAAATGTCTTCGATCCTGCCAGGAGTCGAACCTGGAATCTTCTGATCCGTAGTCAGACGCGTTATCCATTGCGCCACAGGACCGTGTAACATTACCAAAACAAAAGTTGTACATAAATATTTATAATAAATATGTAGCCTATTCTATTTCAATGTGTAACACAACGATCGTGTCATCCTAACACAAAAATGCAACTCTGTAATATTTAAATACAAATTTTGCAATTTGGCAACCTAGCATTTTGCACCTAGAAACAAAATTGCTGATAATTTTATATTTTGTTACATTATTTTATTAGATTAAATAAATCTACTAAAATTAAAGGAAAACATAGTTTGCACAAACGATTCAGTAAAAAAATTGTCTGCGATCCTGCCAGGAGTCGAACCTGGAATCTTCTGATCCGTAGTCAGACGCGTTATCCATTGCGCCACAGGACCATATAGAATTTGAAACAATCCTACAAGAACAGTGACAGTCATTTATGCATCATCTGATGAGTAGCTCTGATGGGTTTAGACATCTGTTTTTCCCATAATTTTTTAAAGGGCATTGTGAAAAAACGGATGTAAACATTTTTTTCTCTTTCCAACTTGTGAACTTTATTCATGCAACGCTTCCGTGTTATGCATGTGTTGCTAAATAAATTGCTAGTGCGTTAGTTTCCATGAGTCACAACAAAATAAGCACTTCAAAATAAGATAATGACTTAGAATTAGTACATAAATACAACCCTGCAATTGATTTTTTCAAATGAGAAATTTGGCAACATAGCATTTACCAAATAACTACCCAAATAATGCTATAAGAATTAGTTTACATTTTGTGCTAATATTATAAAGAGTAATTACAATAAAATCATAAAAAATTTAAGAATTCCCAGCAAATAAAAAAGTCTTCGATCCTGCCAGGAGTCGAACCTGGAATCTTCTGATCCGTAGTCAGACGCGTTATCCATTGCGCCACAGGACCTTATAACTTCCATAAATCAAATGTTATAATTATATGTATAAAATTATTTTGAATAAACTTTCACCAAATAAGCCAAATTACAGCTTAAAATACAACTCTGCAATTTTGCAAATGTGAAATTTGGCAACAAAGCTTTATGCACAACATGCTTTATTCTTAATAAATAGGAATTTTTATTTTGTCAGAAAAATTAAAATATAATCTGGAATCTTTATAAATTATAGAATATAAAAACATATTTAATTAACTAGGAAATAAAAAAAACTCTGCGATCCTGCCAGGAGTCGAACCTGGAATCTTCTGATCCGTAGTCAGACGCGTTATCCATTGCGCCACAGGACCGTGTGTCAGCTTAAGTACAAATTATCATTAAATAACGTATAATTATACATTGTTAGAAAGGAAATGTTTGTCAATTAATATATTGTTATATATGTACTATATTAGTACAATTTACATGAATTTTGGCAACAAGGCATTTTGCAATTTTAGTTTTGTTTACAAACTTTCAGTTTGATATATGTATGTTGAAAATTACTAGTAAAAAGTATTAATTTATGAAATTGTAATAATTTATCATTATATTTTAACATTCTAATCTCTATTTTTGGAATATTTTATAAAAAATCAATAATTTATAAAAAAAAAAAAAATTACTGCGATCCTGCCAGGAGTCGAACCTGGAATCTTCTGATCCGTAGTCAGACGCGTTATCCATTGCGCCACAAGACCGTGTGTAATATGGAGAAATGTTTCCTCTACTAATAAAACCTTTTCAGAATTTTACATAATTTAAATATTAAATTATTAATTTACATATTTAATTATTAATTTACATATTAGCTTCTCAATTTGTTTAAATATTCTTAAAAGATATTAAATATTTTTCAAAAAAAAAAAAAACTTCTGCGATCCTGCCAGGAGTCGAACCTGGAATCTTCTGATCCGTAGTCAGACGCGTTATCCATTGCGCCACAGGACCATATGAATTTATGCTATCAGATATTTTTTTTTAATTTATCCAAATTATGGATAAATTAATGTTAAGAATTTAAATAAATAAAAAAAAATTAACATAAAACAAACATATTTTACAACAAGAAACATATGTTAAGAGTTTGTGGGAATTATAATTTTTATTCTTATGTGTACATAAAGATATCTGTTATTGTTAAGTATTTGTAATACTCATATACACGTTTAATAAAAGTTATTTATGTAAAACAAATAAATTATTAAACGGAATTCATATTTGTGGCACTGTTTAAGAGTAAATTACCAAACTCAAGTGGTAATTTACTCTTAATCAGTGTAATATGAATGTAATAATAGTTGGTATCAAATTCTAGCTATTGTTATCATCGTTTGCCCATTGTTCATTGTTAAACAACAAAAAAAAGAGTTTTCGATCCTGCCAGGAGTCGAACCTGGAATCTTCTGATCCGTAGTCAGACGCGTTATCCATTGCGCCACAGGACCCCTCAAAGAGATACAATTTTCAGTAAATGTGTAATTTTCAAGGTTGGCAACCGATACCGTTATTAATACCGATACCGATTAAATACCGTTTAAAATTGAGTACCGGTATTGATACCGATATAATTATTTCGGTAAAATACCGGTATTCAAATACCGTTTCCCTTAATACCGGTATCATACCGGTACAATACCGTTATCATAACGGTATCAATACCTTTATTATACCGGTATCAATTGCAAATCAATACCGGTATCATACAAGTTTCAATACTGATATCATACCGGCATTATAATTAAATTTTGCAAAATTGTTAAAATTACATAATTTAACAACTTTGCTGCTAGTAGAAAATAGTATTTGAGCCTTGTCCATCCCTGCTTGATGTTCAACTAATGCAACTCTGTCTTAGTTGTTTACTTAGATACCAAGGCGAATTTATAGCAGGTGACCTCAGAAGAACAGCTGATTATTTTGTTCACTTGTATAGATAATTGGATTGTCAATTCAAGCAAAAACAACAACAGGCAACTTTGACAATTCAATTATCTTTTAACAAAAACAAAGTACCTGTTGTTTTGACATATTGTATTTTTTTGTAGCTCTTTCATATATTTCGATTTTTTATAAGTTTTTGTTAGGTTTGATGTACTTAATTTTTATACCGGTATAAATACCGATATATTAGTTTTATACCGGTATACCGATACCGATATAATTTAAATACCGTTACCGATACCGAAATAAAAATAAAATTAATACCGATACCGTTATTCGTTTCGGTTGCCAACCTTGGTAATTTTTCATTCGATCTTTTGAAGTTCCAGTATGGTAGAGACAAAATAAGTTCTCTTTATGTTTAAAAAGAAGAACTTTGGGTAGAAATTTGTAGGAGACTTAACGTTAGCTTAGTGTGCAAACGTGCTAAGTCCCTTTTCATAAATTTTACAGGATATACAAAGAAATGTGCTAAAATCCTTGGTTTTAAATATTTTTGAAATCTTTGAATGCAGTTTTATTACTTATTTGGTGTGAATTATAATGATAAATAATCATAGTTTAGAAGAAGTGCATTGGTAACTAACTTATAAGTCCATTTTTAAACTTTTTTGTATTAAAATCTCAATTTTCATAAAAAGTGGCCACCAAGCAAACGATATCTTACTTAAATATGGCATAACGCATTTTAAACTGCATATATTTTAAAGATTTATGAACCACCACCAGCTGTATTGAAAATTCATAAATTCTACTTCACAATCTCTTTGTAATTTCTATTCATGAGATTGGGGATATAGTGACAATTTCGAATATATTGTTTACAGGTTGCATTTTTATATAGAACTTTCGTACCGAGAATTTTAGTTTAACACCGATAAAATCTAATCTGATGGATCTTAAAACGTTTGCCAATTTGGTATGTTAAAAATTAAAAATTTCTTCGATCCTGCCAGGAGTCGAACCTGGAATCTTCTGATCCGTAGTCAGACGCGTTATCCATTGCGCCACAGGACCGTACATGACCTGCGAAGCTTACATTTGGGTTTTATAATAAAACTAAAAAAAAAAGAAACAAATTGTGTAAAAGAATTGATTATGAACATACAAAATTAAATTGTAACAAATTACAGCTATTGTAATTTAATAACTATTAAAACAACAAGAAATAACAAAATTCAGCAAAAAAAAAAAAAAAAAAATTAACTTCGATCCTGCCAGGAGTCGAACCTGGAATCTTCTGATCCGTAGTCAGACGCGTTATCCATTGCGCCACAGGACCGTACATAAACTCCGATGGTTATATTTGGGTTTTAAAATAAAACTTTACAATTCTGTTAATAAATTTATTAAAAATTAATATTTTCTACATAATTTCTTAATTAATAAATAAAATGCTTAAGTTTAAAAGTTTTAGAACCTTTCTGAAACATCAGTCTTGTATATTTACATAGATCTATTCTGATCTTATTATACCCTTCACCTTCGTGAGAAGGGTGTATATACAGTGGTGGCCATGAGGTTAGCACACTAGCTACTTGCTATTTTTAAACGCAAATATTTCCTATATTTCTTAATTTTTTTATGATATCTTTTGCATGCGTGTTACTTGTCCTTCTAAGATCACGTCCCATCATGTCCAGCATTATTCCTTTATATATATTTTGCGTTTTTCTATCCAGAATAGAATAACCTCAAAAAAACACTGGACAGTATTTTAGCACAAAATAAAAAAGTTTATTCATATTAAAAAAGTAACAAAACAAAAAAAACTTATTTCACTAAAAACTTAGTACTTAGTTGGATACCCTTTATTTTTGATCACAGCTGCTAGTCTCCTTGGCATACTTTCTACAAGGGCCATACAGCGATCCACTGAAATATCATTCCAAGCTTTTTCTACTTCTTTCCATAAATCGGCCAAATTTTTAGGCTTTTCTCTTATTACATGCTGCTCCACATCATTCCAAAGCAGGGTTTAATATTTAGTTAAACGTTTTTTAAATTTGACTACCGACTACGCAATAAATATGAATCGTTTTCATATTAATGTCCACATATACTGAAAATATACAAACTATAAACCAATGCCATATATGCGCAAGCTTCATGGTAGAAATATTTGTCGCAGTTTTACCAAAAATATTTTGCCTTACAAAATATTTTACGTTGCAGCTAGAAGACAAAATGAAAATTTTTCATTTCTAAAACATTTGCTGCCCAAATATATTTATATTTTTGGTTAGCAAAAACAAATATATTGCTTGTGTATAATATACAAAAAATTTACTACAAAAACATCAAACATGCAAACAAATTGCAGCGTGAAAACCATAAACTGCAAACATAAACTGCAAAATATGCGCAGTAAAAAATTCAAACAATGGAAATATGGAAGATGCTAAATGTAGACTGCCAAACCATACGAAGTTGAAAAATGTAAAATACTAAATTGTGCGAAGTTAAAAATGTTTAAAACGAATATGTGCATTTATAAAATATTTCAGCCACATATATGGAAATATTTTGCCGCATATAGTCACTGAGTAGAAAAATGTGAAAAAAACTATGAACAACAAGTGTGCGTTGATTTGGGTGTACAAAATAAAAATGTATATTGAATCGTGTGTTAAAGAATTTAAGTGCAATAAAATAGAATCTTTATTTTTTGAGGTATGTAATTGTATTATGAAAGATAGGAATGCAGTGAAAATATATTAAATAAGATTCTGGGCAAAGGATAGCGGACGATATTATTTTATTGAATTTTTTGATTAAATGATTTTTGTAATACGAATTCAAATGTATTCCTGCTGCTTGTAATAGGAGTCCAGAAAAATTAGTAACATACAATTTTGTATGTAAAGTGGCTAAAAAAGGATAATGAGATAATGCAACAACAAAATGTAACAACAGACAAGCAACATAGCCAATGAGTACAATGTAATAAAAAATAACAGGATCTACAAAACAAATAGTATGTTGCATAAAAATGCAATGTAGATAGATAGATTACTTTTTGTTTGTACACTCAAATGTATCCTTTCGTAAAATTTGTAACAGGAGAACAATTTTATATAAGCAGCATAGAAAATGATTGTGCTAGAACAATTTGATGTGTAAGATATAAATGCAAAAAGGCACAGGCATGAGTACAACAGGAGCAAAAGGAAATTAACTGTATAAAACTGCTGTATGTGTGTACATTTGTTCTGTAACTGCATAATGCAACAACAATTTACGCAAAAACCATAAACAAACACATAAATAGGTTCAATGATGATCGTGTGTGTATCAGGAGAAAAAAGTATAAAGAGGAATGATAGAAATATATAATTATGCAATGAAGAAAATTTTGCTATATGTACATACATAATTATGTATGACTTGTATTCTGAAAGATCGACTTTGTGTTTTTAAATGCACATTCATATGTATCCATTCGTAATATTTGTAACAGGAGAACAAAAAAACAAATAAGCAACAGAGAACAAATTATGCAACGAAGGCACAATAATTTTTTACATAGCCACGAGTGCAGCAGGAGAAAAAGGAAATACAAGAACAACTACTTATACACTCAAGTAATTGTGATATACAACTGTTGTATGTGTGTCCTTTAGCTGCAAAAAGCAAAAACAACTCGTGCAAAAAAAGAAACAAATGCATAGTAAAGGAATTTCTAGAAATATGGAGGAGTAGAGCAGGGACCGTTGCAATTTATTGCATTTTGTTGTTTTTTTATTGTTAATGTAGAAAATCAACAACAACTTGTGCAATCTCAAATGCAAATGAGTATGATTGGCTGAGCGTTTTTAACAAGAGTAAAATAATAAAGTATAGAATGCTGAAAAAAATATAATTATACAATGAAGAACCTGTGGTATGTACCTACTTGTATTGTGAACGATAGGAATGGCAGTAAAAGTACATTAAAGAAGGTTATGGGCAAAGGATAGCGGATGATATTATTATTGCATTGTTTGTGTAGAACTGATTTTTGTTGAGTACCGTTACAGATCATTTTTTATTACGCATTTTGGTTTATTTTTAGCTCGAGGAATTTTTGTCATGTGCACTGAATTGTTGTTTTTTGTAAAGGATTTTTGTGCGACAACATCTATTAAACATATCACAAATGTGTTCAATAGATTTGCCATTGTTGTAAAGGTGTAAAATATTTGTTCACTCGGGAATGTTAAATTCTTTTCCTTCCGTAATTTTTTACCTCAAAACATGATCAGTTCTACACAAACAATGCAATAATAATATCATCCGCTATCCTTTGCCCATAACCTTCTTTAATGTACTTTTACTGCATTCCTATCGTTCACAATACAAGAAGGTACATACCACAGGTTCTTCATTGTATAATTATATTTTTTTCAGCATTCTATACTTTATTATTTTACTCCTGTTACAAACGCTCAGCCAATCATACTCATTTGTATTTGAGATTGCACAAGTTGTTGTTGATATTCTACATTAAGAGTAAAAAAACAACAAAATGCAATTAATTGCAACGGTTCCTACTCTACTCCTCCATATTTCTAGAAATTCCTTTACTATGCATTTGTTTCTTTTTTTGCACGAGTTGTTTTTGCTTTTTGCAGCTAAAGGACACACATACAACAGTTGTATATCACAATTACTTGAGTGTATAAGTAGTTGTTCTTGTATTTCCTTTTTCTCCTGCTGCACTCGTGGCTATGTAAAAAATTATTGTGCCTTCGTTGCATAATTTGTTCTCTGTTGCTTATTTGTTTTTTTGTTCTCCTGTTACAAATATTACGAATGGATACATATGAATGTACATTTAAAAACACAAAGTCGATCTTTCAGAATACGAGTCATACATAATTATGTATGTACATATAGTAAAATTTTCTTCATTGCATAATTATATATTCTGGACCTTACTTAAATTTCTATCATTCTTCTTTATCCTTTTTTCTCCTGCTACACTCACGATCATCATTGAACCTATTTATGGTTTTTGCGTAAATTGTTGTTGCATTATGCAGTTACAGAACACATGTACACACATACAGCAGTTTTATACAGTTAATTTCCTTTTGGTCCTGTTGTACTCATGCCTGTGCCTTTTTGCATTTATATCTTACACATCAAATTGTTCTTGCACAATTATTTTCTATGCTGCTTATTTATTTGTTTGTTCTCCTGTTACACATTTTACGAAAGGATACATTTGAGTGTACAAACAAAAAGTAATCTATCAATCTACATTGCATTTTTATGCAACATACTATTTTTTTTTGTAGATCCTGTTATTTTTTATTACATTGTATTCATTGGCTGTTTTGCTTGTCTGTTGTTACATTTTGTTGTTGCATTATCTATCCTTTTTTAGCCACTTTACATACAAAATTTTACGTTACTAATTTTTCTGGACTCCTATTACAAGCAGCAGGAATACATTTGAATTCGTATTACAAAAATCATTTAATCAAAAAATTCAATAAATTAATATCGTCCGCTATCCTTTGCCCAGAATCTTATTTAATATAAAATCACTACATTCCTATCTTTCATAATACAATTACATACCTCAAAAAATAAAACTTCTATTTTATTGCACTTAAATTCTTTATTAACACACGATTCAATATCAAATTTTATTTTGTACACCCAAACCAACGCACATTTGTTGTTCATAGTTTTTTTCACATTTTTCTACTCAGTGACTATATGCGGCAAAATATTTCCATATATGTGGCTGAAATATTTTATAAATGCACATATTCGTTTTAAACATTTTTAACTTCGCACAATTTCGTATTTTACATTTTTCAACTTCGTATGGCTTGGCAGTCTACATTTAGCATCTTCCATATTTCCATTGTTTGAATTTTTTACTGCGCATATCGTTTGCAGTTTATGGTTTTCACGCTGCAATTTGTTTGCATGTTTGATGTTTTTGTAGTAAATTTTTTGTATATTATACACAAGCAATATATTTGTTTTTGCTAACCAAAAATATAAATATATTTGGGCAGCAAATGTTTTAGAAATGAAAAATTTTCATTTTGTCTTCTAGCTGCAACGTAAAATATTTTGTAAGGCAAAATATTTTTGGAAAAACTGCGACAAATATTTCTACTATGAAGCTTGTGCATATATGGAATTCGTAAATAGTATTTATATTTTTAGTATGTATGTGAGGAAATATTATTTTGTTAAATATTTGTTGCAGTTTTCATTTAAAATTATGAAATATTTTGCAATTTTTTGACTAATATAGTAGTAATTTTAAACTCTGTTCCAAAGGTTCTCAATAGGATTGAGATCCGGAGATTGGGCTGGCCATTTTAACACGTCGATATTGTTCGATTCCAAGCAACACCTCACTAAGCGTGAGGTGTGTTTTGGATCATTATCTTGCATAAATCGCCACCTAAGTGGCATGTTGTCCTCTGCATAAGGTATCATTGTATTTAGAAGTATATTCTCGTATACATACTGGTCCATACGAGTATCAATCTTTTTTATAGGACCAACACCATACCCAGAAAATGCTGCCCACACCATCACATTACCCCCACCGTGTTTTATTGTTTTACTGGTGTACTTTGGATTATGTTGCATGTTCGGAGGACGCCATACACACCTCTTACCATCCGATCCGAATCTACAAAATTTAGATTCATCACTCCAAAGAACATTTTTCCAAAAAATTAACGGCTTTTCCAAATGCTCACGAGCAAAGGACAACCGAGCTTGTATGTTCTTTTTTGAAACATGTGGCTTATGCTGAGAAATGCATCCACGTAAATTGTGTTCATTAAGTCTTCTTCTTATCGTTCTGCTGGACACGTTGATACCATATTTTCCTGAAATTTCTCTCTGGATTACGGTGGAGCTCTTAAAAGGATCTTCGACAGAGGCTCTGTATATTAAAGAGTCCTCTTTACGTGAAGTTTTTCTGGGCCGAGGAGCCTGTGTAACATTTTTAGATGTTTTATATTTCTGAATATGTCTTAATGCATTATAAACCATCTTCCTGGAGCATTCCAAAGTATAAGCAATCTCACTTATACTTGTTCCTCTCGAGTTCATTTGTTGAATAATCTTTCGTTGTTCCTCTGTACACCACTTTTTTTTAGCCATATCTAAATAATGTTTATTAAGTCAGTTTGTCTTCCTCATTGATTAAATAATACCTAAACTTACCAATTAATATTTATACCCTCAAAAAACTTTTAAAAAATTTAATTATACTTATATGTGCTAAAATTGTGTCCAGCTTATTTTACATATTACTGCACTAAAATGCAAATTTGAAAGAGAATAGCGATAGAATGCAAAAAAAAGTAACGGGACTTATTGATCACACCATAAACAACACTAATTACCAAAAACTTTAGTTTATAATTGCAATGAAATGAAATAATTTGCTTTAGAAAACAGCAAGTATGAAGTGTGCTAACCTGATGGCCACCACTGTAATTTGTCATTCCGTTTGTAATTTCCACAATATAATTTTCCGAGCCTATAAAGTATATATATTCTGGATCCTTATAGATAGCGCAGTTGATTAAGCCATCTCCATCTGTCTGTTGAAATCAATTTTATGAAGACCCCAAATAACTTACAAACTTGATTCGTACATCAATATATCGGGAATTCTTCCGGCTCGGTTGCTACTTAAAATCGAGAAAATCGGCCCACAAATGAAAAAACTGGGCCAACCTATATTTGGATTACTAAGTCATTAATATAGACAATATGGATATCTAATGATAGATATTTCAAAGTTCATTGCAACGATCTTTATAAGGCTATAGTAATATGAACTACAATAAGTCAAAATATTTTTTAACTCGAATTTTTTTACCAAACAAATTTTTTTGTCATTCACTAGTAATTTTTAAAATATAAAAAAAAATTTAAAAAAAAATTAAAAAATTACTATGTATTTCAAAAAAATAAAAAATTTTGAAAACAATTTTGAAAAAAATATTATTCTTTTAAATTTTGAAATTTTTTTTATCTTAAATTTTGAAAAAAAATTTTGAATTTTTTTTTCTTAAATTTTGAAAAAAAATTTTGAAATTTTTTTTTTTTTTAATTTTGAAAAACAATTAAACAAAATTTATTTTGTTTACCTAAAAATATTTAAAATTTTTATTTTAAAGTATAATTTGGCACAGCCGAATAATATAGCTCTCTTACATGTTTTTAAAAATTCTTTGTATAGAATATAAATTAAAAAATATTTCTGCGATCCTGCCAGGAGTCGAACCTGGAATCTTCTGATCCGTAGTCAGACGCGTTATCCATTGCGCCACAGGACCGTATATCAGCAGCAAATCTGAAATCCTTTATAAGTATTAATATTATTTATCCATCTAAATATTGCTCATAAAATTATGCTAATGAAAGCACATAATACAACTCTGTGTATTGCAAATGTGAAATTTGGCAACATAGCATTTCAAAAATTACTTCACTTTTTGTTAAATTATTACAAGATTTAAATTTTTCTTAAGAAATAGAATAAACATAAGGTTTTCAATGCACATTAAAAAACAAACCAAAAATTATTTAAAAAAAGTTTCTGCGATCCTGCCAGGAGTCGAACCTGGAATCTTCTGATCCGTAGTCAGACGCGTTATCCATTGCGCCACAGGACCATAAGAACACCTAGAACCAAGTGTGTTACAAAAATACTCTATAGAATAATATTTAACTAAAAAGATTCGAAATAATTTAGGGGATTAAATTAAAAACAACTGAGCACAAACAGTCAACACAAAACTAATTATTTGGTGTATGACTTAAAAATCCGGAATTTGTAGCCATTGTTAGCTACTACTATGAATGAATACTCCTGTTCGCATACGTTTTGAAATTGCTGCTTGAGTTAGCTGCCAATGAATTTGTAAGCCCTTGTTGAGCTTGCCAACAATCTTCATGGAGTTATAACCTCCAATTCTTGGTCTTCAAACTTTTTTGGCTGATCTTCGTCTTCCGTGTCAAAATCACCACTTCTGAATCGCACAAACAATCTCTCGCACGTTCAAACCGACCTTAAGTATCACTGAGCAATCTATGTGCTTCAGCGGCACTTTTTTTCAAAATCAAGAAGTAAACCAAAACTTCCCGCATATGACGCTTTGTTGGTATAAAATTCGACATTGTCAAAGCATAAAAAAACTTTGTTGTTTACACTATAATGTTCAATAACTAAGTGAGAATAAATGACAGTTATATACCCTTCAAAATGACATATAAGTTAAATACAAAAACAGCGTGCTGAAGATACGCCATCTTTTATAAATCCCCCATTTTAAAGTCATACACCCAATAACTAAAGAGAATCGGGATAATTTAGGGGATTGAACTTAAAGGCATGGTTTTACTTTAGAAATTACTTTAGATGAGTTTTTTTTTATAATGAAAACCTTTCTAGAACTTAAGAGAGTTCAAATAAGTCAATACAAAACTATTCATTTTCTAGAATTTATAGGTTTTTGGGGATAATTAAGAATTTTAAATAAAAAGAGAAACTTCGATCCTGCCAGGAGTCGAACCTGGAATCTTCTGATCCGTAGTCAGACGCGTTATCCATTGCGCCACAGGACCTTAAGAAAACAGCCAACCAAATGTGTCATAAGAAATATTTTCCACGAAATTTACTCAGAATCGGAACAAATCCTAAGACCAGTATTAATTTCAGACTAAAAAATTTACTTTAAATCCCCGTATTCAGAACATTATGACATTTTAATAAAACTGAACATTTCACAAATTTTGTATGGAAATTGTTATTAAAATTGTCTTAAAGTTCATTAGTTTTAATATAATTTATAAGATTTCTTTGGGTAATTAAGAGTTTTAAATAAAAAAATTATACTTCGATCCTGCCAGGAGTCGAACCTGGAATCTTCTGATCCGTAGTCAGACGCGTTATCCATTGCGCCACAGGACCGTGTAACAGTTTCTTGATACAAGTTCTAAATTTACCATAAAACATAAAGAAATATTTAGTTTATACAAATAATATAAATATCAAAAAGATAAACAAAAGAAATTGAATTAAAATTAGTATTTAAACAAAATTAAAAAAAAAAAATTAAAAATGTCTGCGATCCTGCCAGGAGTCGAACCTGGAATCTTCTGATCCGTAGTCAGACGCGTTATCCATTGCGCCACAGGACCATATGAAATTTTGAGCAAAATGTAACCCATTCCCCTACTCGCTACCTGTAGATTATATATTCATGATTAAACAATAAAAAGAACAAAGAATAAAGAAGATTAATTTATGCTAAACAACTGTGTATACAAGCCAACACATTTTTACATAAAATACACTGGCCATTAATAAAAACAAATACACACATATTTAAATATTTATTTATTTATAACTTTAGCTGTATTTTTTGTTGGTTTTTATCAAATTATCAATGTTTTTTTTTGGCATTGCAAACATAAATTGTATGTTTTTGTATGCTTAACACTCATAATCTAAATTAAACAACTTTTAATCATCTTCAACACACAAACGAGTATTGAATTGATGTGATTTCATTAAGTGGATTTTATTTGTTATAAATATTTAATAAAGTTTTATTGATATAAATTGATTATAAAGCAAATTGATGGGAAATAAAATGACCATTTAAAGACATATGCAGCTAAATTGCTGCGTGCCTAATATACATAATCAAAGAAAGAAACATTTAAGAAAAAAAAAATAAGGGGAAAATTTATTTAAATTGAAAAAAAAAAAAACGTTAAATATTATATAATGCTAGAAAACAAAAATCAATATTAAATTGCTGTGAAAGAAAAAAAAAGTCAGCTTAATACCGTTGATTATATTTACGAAGCTGTGTTTGACAACGAGTCATTTTCATGTTGCATTTCAAAGCTGAAGTAAACTTGAGTAATAATGGGTCATCATGTGAAGCAGCTTTTACAAAACTACATAAACGTCAATCATTTAAAGTTTATCTATAGGTCTATCTATCTTAATAATGTCAGTCTATCTTTGACTTTAATAAAAAAAATATATATATATTTTTCTTTTAGCTGTATTTTACTGCTTTAGTGACTGATTAACATAATGACTTATTGAAATAGAAGATGAGCAAGAAATGTATTTTTAAGAAAATAAATATTACTAAACAGTATGATGCAACAGTTTTTATTTATGTTTTAGTATTTCTGGTTTTTCTTTATTTAATTGACTTTCTTTGCTTTTGTTTAACTCTTTCATAAAATCATACATTTTTGCAGAGAATTTATGACCTAAAGCAATGGAAACAGCAATGTTGCTGTAAAACCATTCAATTGGCAACACTAAAATTTGTAAACAAGTGGCAACACTAAATGAGTTATGCTAGATACAGTGATGCAAAAAGTAGTACTTTGCCCCATTTTTTTAAATTTAGTACTAATTAAACAAGTTACAGTAGTAATTAAATAAAAATGAGGGCAGAGATGGAAAATAAAGGACTAAGTGAACAGGAGGTACAACTGATTAAGTGAAGTGGAGATATAATGTTTAGTATTATTCAATTAACCCCTATTTTCACAAGGTTTAGTTATTTTTTAACCTAAAGTTATACCAACAGTTTTCATACAAAATTATTTTAACAGGTAGTATAACTATAAGTTAAGGAATAACCAGACTTCGTGAAAATGGGCATAAAATTCATTAATAATTAAGTAAAAATGTAGAGAGGATTGAAAAATGAATCAATATATAAACAAAAGGCATTACTAAAAAAGTGGACAGAGATTTGAAATTTGAAATATAAACATCATAAGAAGTCTAAATAAAAGTCAGTAATTTTAAGTTTATCTATGTATGTTGTCAGTCGATCTCTAAGCGTGATTACGTTATAAAAATGTATTTTTCTTTTAGCTTTATTTTACTGCTTTAGTGACCGATTAACATAATAGATTATTGAACGAAAATGAATCTAAAATGGAAATTATGATAAAAAAGATTACTAAACTCTGTGATATAACAGTTTTTATTTATGTTTATTTCTTGTTTTTCTTTTTTTTTTATTTAATACATTTTCTTTTATATTGTTAATTGCTGATCTAAAGCTATTTAAACAACAAAGAAAACTAATTCAAATACTTTCCACGTAACGCTTTAGGTGGTACATTCGGAGGTCCAATTTTCGATTACATTTTCCTGCATTGCTACCGATATCTCGCTAAGTAGGATTCCAAGTCTTGTATCGTAGTTAGATCGTTGTGTTGTTGGTCTTCAACGCATGAAATGAGAATTTGTTCATTTTTGGATGTATTTAACTTGTGAACGTGTATTGGGATATTCTCCTTCCTTTTGTCGATTATAAACTTACGGTGCTGTTCTTGATTTTATTATTATTTTAACAGAAGTTTAGGTAGATTGAACATACATTAGTTTGATAACAATTGGAATAATGTTGACAGTAATTTTTGTATACTAGTATTTTGTAAATATTCAATTTCAAATCTTGAAAAATATTTCAAAAATAACTCCATAAAGCCTTCTATAGCAACACTACTTCCCCTTTTATAGTATAACATAGAGAGGAGACGTAATTGTCAAAAACCTAACTCTTGCTATAAAAAAAACATGTTAGTCAATACTTTTGTTTGACATTACGGAGTGTCCATCTCTATGTATAATATACATAGAAGGGAAACTCTCCTGTCAAAAACCTAAGTGTTGAGAATGGATTAGTGAAAAAAATTGATGTGAAAATTAAATTTAGTTTTTAGTTTTTGTGTATTTCTCTATGTCCCCTTTGTTAAGCCTTTAAGTGCTAAAACCTCATGTAGTAACTCCCTTATCCGTTTTCTTTAAGGAATTTAAAAATTTTTATGTTTTTTTTTTTTGTAAAACAATAAACTCTTTTATTTTAAAATTATATAGGTATTAAAATTCCTTTGTTTTTGTTCCAATGTTTTATTTAATACCTTTCTTCCTGCAGTAATAAGTCCCTTGTCAATCAATTTAAAAACTAATTAAAAACAGTTGTTTCTAATTTAATGACTTTCTACCACCACCACTAGCACCCCAAAGAGACATGTTAAGTGGCATGTTCTTATATAAAATTTAAATTTATCTCGTGTGTAAGTTAAATATTAAAAACAAAATTTCTGTTTTTTTTTTCTTTCAAAAATTACCAATTCTTGTTTGTTTTACAAAATTGACATTGAACTTTTTTTTGGTATTTTGATTTTTTGGACGATGTTTCTTTGTTTGTCTTTTTAATATTATAATTTATGGCATTTTAATGCTTAACGTCATGTAATGTGCCCAGCTTTAACACGGTGCCACCATCACCACCAGCAATAACCACACACTTTATAGTATGGCACGCCCGACGCCCCTCCACCATCGCCATCACTTTGTTACACAAATTTAAGAAAAAAAAAAGAAGAAAAAAAGATTTGTGTAAAATCATCATGTTCTTCATAAATCTTTCATTTAACTTTTAGATATGCAACGGATGCTGCTTCCTTTGTTTTCCAGGTTTCATTTCTTTTCATGAATTGATATTTTTGAAGTCTACCAGCAGCATTTCATTCATTTTTTTCTACTTCAAAAATTGATTTCAATTTATTTTCATATTTCATTTCATTTGGTTGTTGTTATTTTTGTTATATCTTTCTCTTTGAGATTTTTACCAATGTGTGTTGTCATTTTGTTGTTGCTATTGTTGCTGTTGTATTATGATTATTGTTGTATTTTTAATGTGTTGTCATTTTATTTTTAGCTACCCACACTTATGTATTTTCTTTCTCTATTCTTCTTCTTTTTCTTGTAGGAGTCAAATACAATGTAGCCAAATATTATTATTTTTTTGTCATTTTTCTTTATGTCATTTGTGCTATTTTTTTTTCTACACACATACATATAAAGAAACTTTTTCTTTTGTTAAATCTCTTTCTTTTGGTTTTTATTATTTATTAAGGGAGTTTATTACATTTCCGATTTATGTTCATGTTTTTTAGCTTGTTGTTTATTGTTATTTATATTGAAAGTTTATTGTAACACTTTTTAACAGCAATATTTTGTGGGTAAATTATGTTGAAGGGGTCAGGTCATAGTTTTACAAATAAATAAATTTGTAGGAAATATTAGAAAAATAATATAAAGAGCTTTAGTTATAGATTAAATATAGAAAAAATGGCTGGGAATATAATGAGAAATAAAGTGGAAAGCCAGTCCAAGAAGGACAGGAAATAAGTATAGACTCGGATTCCCAGAGACCTGTTACCTAAAATAACCAGCCATATCTAACTATATCCCCGAGTTCATTATGGAATCTTTCCCCTAGCCATTTTTGCCTGAGACCCTGTAGTCTAGGACAGTTACACAGAATATGTTCCACTGCATCTAGCTCCTTAATATCCTCGCACATCCTACAGAAGTAATGTGCCCTCATATCCTTTTTACCAATGAAGGTTCCAATTTAGCAGTGACCGGTTATCACTCCTACTAAAGACCTATGACCAACCCAATTAGTATTCTCCTTGCTTTTGCATCCAACTTTGGCCAAATTGCCCTGGACTCCCTGCAGTCCGTCTTACTACACCAGGAATGGTTCGTAGAGTCCGGCTTCAGTGCCTGATACCATCTTGGACCCATCAGTGAAAACAGCACCCCCTTCAATCAGCTGTTCAGATCCTACCCACTCGTTCCTACTAGGAAACACAATTGAATGTGAAATACCGAAGTCTAAAGCCGTTGCCCTATGGGCCAAAATCCCAGCAAAAAATCCCAATTAGACCGACCTCCTACAAACTTTTTGTGTGACCTCCCCGCTTTGGTCTTACTAGAGAAGACTCAAAGAGTCTAAGCAAGTTTTTAGCCACACTTACCACAGTAAGTTAATGCTCCCTGATGTGCACAAGTTATGCCAATGGAAGCACATCTCTGAACTTTACTGAGTATCTTCCTATAACTATTTTTTTTGCCTCCCACCCATCCGTGCAACCATAAGTAACAATGTCCATTGCATCCGATGTGCAAATCCAGTTTACCATGCCTGGTCGTAGTCCCGAATTCTTACCAATAGAATTCCTGCATGTTTAGTAGGTATTGATACCCTTTTTAAGTATTTCCTGAGTATTCTTCATCCATGATAATTTCTTATCAAGGAAGGTCCCCAAATACTTGTCTCCTTCTGATAAAGTTAGCTCAACGCCATCTATTATTGGAAAATTAAAAATCCCTACCCTATATTTCCTCTTAAAGATTACTAACTCTGTTTTCCCCCATTTGTTTTGGCCCAGGTTGAGAGGTCACCTAGCGCCGCCTGCATGATTTCCCTGACTGTCGGAAGAAACTTTCCCTTGATCAGAATCACAATGTCGTCCGCATAGGCAATTATCTTCCTATTCTAAGATTCAAAGATCTTGAGAATAGAGCAACCATAACACGGGAGATAATACTCTACCTTGCGGTGTTCCCCTGGTAACTTGTATTCTACTTAATCCAGTCATTCCCTAGATTTGAGTTGATAATACTGCTACCAAGCATCCAAACTATCCAACTCACCAGGAAGTCCTTAACACCGAGTTTAACTAACGACTCTCTTATTGCCTCTATCCTAATGTTATTAAAGGCTCCTTCTGTATCCAAGAACGCAGCTAAAGTAATGCAACCCACAGGCTCATGCAATGCACTCTCCACAGCCTTTCATTTGAGGAAGTCGTGCTGAGCGTTGCCTACGATAAAGATCTATCAGTCGCTCAAGAGTCTTCAACAGAAAAGACGATAGGTTATAAAATAAGATCAAACATTTTTTATGGAAATAATGATGATTTTTCCAGCAAATAGATTTTACAGAGATGAAGACGAAAAGGGTTTGTATTGCGGGCAGGTGTCAAATTTAGGAATGTTTGGGACAATGCGATTCTTTTAACTATAGATAGCTTTTATTCATGTACAGATTCATTCATACGTTTTTTGGGGAAAATATATTGTATTCTCGTAATGTAAGAAGCAGTGTGTATTTTAGACGTCCTGGTCTTTGAAATTATGTGCATTGATTGTATTTGGGCCAGAAAATTGTATTATTAACAAATTAAACAAAAATGCAGAATTTTATTTTTCTAACAAAATCCTAAAAATGTTTTCTTAATCATGTTTTCCACATCTTTTTCTTTCTCATTTATTTTTTGAGTTTAAAAATGTATGCAGTTATTTCCTTATATACATACAAGTATGAACTAATATTGATGATTTCAAATTTGATTACTTTGTGATTTGCCATTAAATTTTCTTTAGATATAAAATATGGTTTATTTAAAGATACAATTTTGTTTATGTCATGCTTTAGAGATTTAATTTTTCTATAAGAAACACAAAGAAAAAAACACCAAGTATTTGGAGCATGAAACATGCAATTGTTAGATTGTTTAAGAAAATATGTATCATGTTACTGTCTTTATTTGTTTTTCTTGTTTAAACAGTTTGAACAATCTTTAAGATCGTATTATATAAGCTGGTCTTACAATACTCTTAAAGTAAAATAAAATAAATACAAATTTACAGTTGTTAGTTTTGTGGGGAAATGATACTACTTGTAGTTTGAATGTAATAGGATTATTATTTAGGCTTATTAATTATAAGCACTGGGTCCCTTGATAATCATTATATAAGGTATTGTGGCAAAAGATGATATTGTTAAAAGTGAAATCAATTATTATTTGAAGATCTTTAAAAAAATCAATTAAAGTTATTTCCATCTATAATTTTAACTTAAAAAGTTAGCGATAAGTATTACTTAATTTCCAACAAGTCTATTAGTATTTTAAAATATTTTTGTTTAGTATAAAATCACTAAAAACCGGTTTTAAAACAATAACATACGGTAGCCTCCTAATGGCAACCCTTGCAAACATATCCATTAGCTGTCTCTTTCTCTCTCTCCTTAAATTAGAAGTTGCCATATCAAACCTTGTGGTAAATTAGTATGTTTTTCTGCACAGTTGCAAAATTTGGTATTTCTTAACAATATTACCATTATTATCATTATAATAATGAGTGTTACTTACTTTTTGCCTGACTTAAAACTAATTGAATGTGAACACAAAGCAAATGTTTTTTTTTTTTTTTTAAAGCAAATAAATAATAAATATTTGCTACCACCAAGAGAAATGAAATGTTAAACAAAATTTACTTTCAAATTTGATGTTTCTGTTAGCAAACAAATTTATTTTTATTTATTTATCATGTCATTAGTTGTTTGGAAAACAATATTGATTTAAAATTAACCAGGGGCAAGCTACTAAATTTAAAAATAAAAAATAAGTCGTGATTTTTAGCTAATTTAGGAGTGTATAAAACTCAAAATAATGTCTTTTGTTTTCATAAAATCAAAATAAATAAATTTTCTTTTATTACAGTATGGAATAAAATGTGTGTATTTTAAATTTTGTTTAAAAGAAAAATGATTGTCAGTGGGGTCTTAATTTAAAAAAGAAACACACTCTAAGATTTATTTACAAAAAATAAAAAAAAGTAAATGAAACTATCAAGCTGTGTGTATCATCATCATCTTGGTCGTTGTCCTCTTTCCACCGGGGAGTTTTAAGTTATTATTGCATTTATACACTAGCTAGCTGAAGAGTGTTAAACTCTTAAACATTTCACTATTGTGGCACCACCATCTCATGCCTGTGCTACCATCACCAAAAATATTTCCTACAGTGTTAAAAACTTTATTTTAATGTTTATATGTAAAATATATAGTCAAATTTCATTGTTGTTATTTTGTATTTTATTATTTTCATACCATTATATCTTATATTATTTTTGTTAAAATGCATTTGCTCATCTTGTTTGTTATTTTTTTTTCTTCTTTTTTTTTGGTCGTCTGTGTCAATTTTAAGAGTTTTTTTTGCACTTAACACTTGTTATTTTTGATATTTTTTTCTTATTTATTTTGCTAATGGGGGGGATTAAAAACAGCGTAAAGATCAATGAACGTTCCATTAAGTCTTGAGAAAAAGTGGCTAAAGTTCAAGGAGATTTAAGTTTTGTATAATTTTTTTTTTTTTTTTAAATAAAGTAAAATTTATTTAATGAATTTAGGGAGGTATAATAACTATTTTGCAATATTCTATAGGCCATACTATAGACAAGTCTATAGGCCAAACTATAAACGAGTCTATAGGCCAGACTATAGACGAGTCTATAGGTCACACTATAGACGAGTCTATAGGCCATGCCAGACTATAGACAAGTCTATAGGGCAGACTATAGAGGAGTTAATATCTCTGATCATTGGTTGCCTCAGCCCCAGTAGAGTTCCCAGTATGGATAATTGGGTTGGATCCGATCAACTGTTCAATGGAGGTACGGTTTTTACTGATGGATCCAAGATGGACTCTGGCGCAGGGGCCGGGGTTTATATGGTCGACAAGGATATTAAACGATCATATAGAATCTCTAACGAGTGCAGTGTCTTCCAGGTAGAGATTTTCCCCAGCTGGAAAGTCACAGAGTAGATAAAAGCACACGTCACTGAGGGGTCTGTAGTGACTATTTATGTGGACAGTCAGGCGGCACTTAGGGCTTTGAAATGTCACTTAATACATTGTAGTTTAGTGGACGACTGCAGGAGAGCTCTCGAAGTGTTATTTGTACACTACTCAATCAGACTGTGTTGGGTACCAGGGCACTGTAACATACAGGGAAATGAGGTGGCAGATGAACTGGCCGGACATGGCTTTGATCTAGATAATATTTGAATGATTCCGTGACTGGCACACGTGATTTTTGTAGAGGAGTTGGAGACAGTAGAGCACATTATGTGGAACTGCCCGAGTCTACAGAGTCATAGATTTAAATGGCTGGGTAACATATTTTTGGATGAACTTGGTAGTGTTGCTGGCTTTAAATATTGTAACATACTAGGTTTTATCAGGGGAATAGGTTGGCTGTTTAAGGTACGTTCTACAGTGAATTGAAATACGTAACCAACTTTTGTTTTTCTTTTTCCTCTTCATGCATATTTGGACTTTTCTCTTTTTATTTCTCCTTTTGCTATCTCCAAAACACTACCTTTCTTCTTCTTTCTTTTTAAATATCTCCCTCTTTCAGGAAGGACATACTTTTTCACTTAATAGGACTCTTGAAGGGAATCACAATGTACCTTATGGTCTCCCTTCCAAATTAAATTAAAACATTTTTACAAATTATACAGTTTTATTTCCACAAATAGAAATCCAGAGTTACTACTTCAGTATATTTGAAGAATTGTTGACTTTTTAATGAAAAAATGATATAAATTCCTTAATCCTGATCATAATTCCACAGTAAACCCAAGAATATCCACTTTGTATATTTTGCTTAAATGAAAAAGCCACTAGTTTGCTGTAGCCATTAAAGAAGAGTTATTTTGTTTGCTCCTTTGTTTACATTTTGTGTTCATTGAGAGAGGAGGAGAGAGAGCACTACTTTTGAGTTGCCATATCAACAACAGCTACATTTTAACAGTTTGCTTCTTTGTTTACGTTTTGTGTTCAACGAGAAAGGGAGAGTAGTAGTAGTAGTAGTAAATTTTATTGAGACTTATTTCATTTTTGACACTACGAAAATCTTATAAGAGTAAAGATATATGTAACAAGGTTTCTTAGAACTATATTCGTCTTATTCTAATACACGGTGAAATGAAATGGCTACTAGCCTGCAAAATGGATGGAAGATGTAACACTATGTGTACATTATATTTTTATGAAATGTCAATGCTTGCTCGCGGCATTTATGTTGACTAACAGAGCTATGTCTGTTAAAAATAAATAAACAATACAATAAACAAACAAAACTAATATATACAATACAAACAATACTGTCAAGTAACGTTAACACAACAGTGAAATTGAACAAATCAAAATTTACAGTTAACAGAACGTTAAACCAATTAAAACCGAAAGGTTTCAAGATCGTGATCACAAAATTAATATAGTTTCTTGAAAGGGGTTCATTCCACAGAGATAGATATAAAATCGGACTCTATCTGATTTCAATAAACCATCCATAAAGCAGTCTAGAAGTCAATAAGTAGAATTTTCCGTGAAAATAATACAATTCACCACCCGTAACCCTAAAAAATGGTATTAAAATCTAGTAAACAAAATGTATAAAATATCACGTATATGTATGTATAAAACATCACAGATAAATTTGAAAAAAGTGTATATAAAATATCAGCCCCTGTGTGTTCCCTGGTCAGATTTCTTGAAGAAATCTGGCAGTTCGTAGGTGGCGTCGTCCAAGATAGTATTCTCATTGAGTATTCCAACAGGAGATAGATAATAGGGGTTATGCCAGCTGATATCCCTTTGTGACGCAAAAATCTCGTTCATTAGATGGTTCTCATGATCAGCGAGACGGTCCACAAACTTCCTTTGTAGAGCTAGAGAATACTTGCAAAATGGAGTCACACAAGCTGTCTCATAGATGAATGAGTTGGAAAATCTTTCCGTATGATTTTTAAAGTTGCGGTTTATACATTTACGTAAAATATTTCTTTCTAGAAGTTCTATCTCCTTCGCAACCGTTGGCGATATGGAAAACCATATTGGAAAAGCATAATTTAAGACGGATCTTATTGCCACTTTGTACAGGAGGAGTTTAGTATTTTTTGGAAAATATGTACTATTCAGCAACCTAGAGAACATCGAAGCAATGCGTTTAGTTTTTGTCAGAAGTGCTCGTCCATGGCAGTTAAACTTAAAAAGTTTATTGAAATTAACTCCAAGGTATGTTATATTGTCTTTTATTGGGATTTCTATCCCATTTAGTCTGAGAACTAGGCATTTACTTTGGGGTACCACGTATTCTGCACATTTGCCCGATGCGTTTCTAATACATATAGCTTTCGATTTTGCAGCATTTATCTTGATTCCCCATTTGTCGTAGAAATCACAGATAGAACCCAAATGTGAGGCGGTGTTTCTCAGTGCTAGTAACGGCGAATCATTGTGGCTGTAAACCAAACAATCGTCAGCATATAAGATTGCTGTGGAGTTATCTTTTGTGTGCGGAAAATCATACAAAAATATATTGAATAAGTATGGAGCAAGAATGCTACCTTGTGGTACACCACTGTTCACAGACCCGCACGAGGAAATACTGTCTTTTATTTGAACACAAAATTGTCGGTCTGTAAAGAAACTTTTAAAAAGTTTAACGATAAATGGATCTACAGCGAGTTCTACCAGTTTATACAGGATGCCTTTATGAGATGTGTAATCAAACGCCTTCTCGATATCTAGTGATATGGCCAGAGTGCAGCATCTTTTCCTCAGGTTCACTGTTACATCATCGTGGAATTTCATTAGGGCGTGTTGAGTGGAATGGTGGCGTTTAAACCCAAATTGATATGATGGAATGGGCTCGATCAGAAATTCATTTTCAAGTTTTGATTTGATTACATGCTCAAGCAGTTTGCCTATGTTTGGCAGTAGTGAAATTGGACGGTAGTCCTCAGCTCTATTACAACTGCCTATCTTCTTGATTGGCAAAATTTTCGCTATTTTCCATGCCCGTGGGAAGTAACAATTATTGAGGCAGTTGTTGAAGAGAATAGTCAAAAGCTCAATAGTTGAGTCTGGGAGTTTTTTTATCAAGAAATTAGAAATGCCGTCGAGACCACTGGATTTTTTGTTTTTTATGTTCGATATGATCGATTTAATGTTGTAGACATTTGTAAAATGGTACGCATCCTCATTATCTAGTGAGTTGAACTCACTATTGAAAGAATATATATGGTGTGATATATTCTCAATATGCGAGCCTACGCGTTGAGCAAGATCGGCCACCGGATTAACGGGAAGTTTTTCCATATATATGTTGGAATAGTATTCCTTGAAATACGCAGAACATGTATCACTGTCCGTTACCGTAACGTTGTCAATACAGATATTGTGGCAAAAAGGCGATTTATGTTTCCCAACAATATTATAGACCTGTTTAAAAGCATGGGGTCCGGGTTTGATATGTTTTAGTTTGTTGTTAAAAATGTCTGCCTGCTCCATATTAACAAGATCCTTTATGATTATTTTGAGCAACTGTATTTGCTTAGAAAGTATATTATATTCGTTACTCAGTCTATTTCCATAGCGATGATATATTTTCTTCAATTCCCTTTGCCATCTATATTTAATCTTATAAAAATTTTTAATTTTGTCGGAATATAAAAATTTGCCGTTCTTAATTTCTACTTTCGTTGTATGTAGATCATGAGCAGACTTGAAACTTTCATTAAATTCTACTATAATTTGATCAATTTCAGGGTTTTCCAAGTTTCTGTTATTCGGTGGCATTAAAATATTAGAACTGATAGTTAAGTCCTGTTGAAAACGTTTCCAATCGGTGTTCTTGTAGGAAGTGTGGTAATGGGGGTTATTAAGTAATATATCCGAAGCATTCATATTAATTTCCAGTTTCAAGGGAAAATGATCCGAGAACGTTGGGAGGGATGAGATCTTGTAGTTGGGGTTGTCATTATTCATCAAGGAAGTGCTTATGAGGTAATGATCTAGAAATGAGTTTGCGCTTGGAAATGACGGGGTGTTATGACAAATCCTTGTTATATCCAACGAATGGTCTTCAAGCCAGTTCTGTAAAATATTGCCGTTTTGGTTTCCAATACTATCACCCCATGCCTGATTTTTGGAGTTCAAATCGCCACCAAGAAGAAATAGGTCGAAACCATTTGCCACTAGAAGTATTTTGTCCAAACTATTGCGTAAGTTATTAGCAGAAGTGTTGCATTTTACATATAGCGATCCAACCAGGATTTTCCTGGTTGTGTTGTTTATTTTCATTTGGAGTTCTAAAAATGTACCCAGAATACTTAGGTCGTCGATACCAACTCTTTTGTATGAGATGTTATTTTTAAGTGCAATGGCTACTCCAATGGTGGAGTTATCATATACAAAGTTGTAGTTATTCAAGAAAACTTTTTTTTGTCTACGAAGATGGCATTCTTGTAGAAAACAGATGTCTATTTTGTTGCTGTTAAGGGTGTTAGTGAGATCTATTTGTCGACTTCTCTCTAAGAGAGATCTGACGTTAAATGTTAAAAAATTGATGATTCTATGGCCCATGAACTTGTTGAACTTTTTTAAGAAGGCGCAGGAACTCCCCTTTGGCTTCTACTTTTGGCATATTTTTGTACTCGTTCATGAAGTTATTGAGTTCTTGTTCTAGAGTTAGCTCTTCTGGCTCAAGAAAAAATTCAGCAAGTTTTAAAAATGTTTCAACAATTGACGGTTGAACAAGTTTGTTGTCCGCAGATGGCTTATGAAAAAAGCTTGCAAATGATTTGGCTGGATTAACTGCTGATGGAATATATTTGTTGACGTTGCTGCTAGCAGCACTTTTAATTTCTTGAGCTTCACGTAGGCGTTTTTTTTTTCTCGACACATAATTTTTGTAGAATGTGCAGCCTCGCCAATTTGCGGGGTGACCTTCTTCGCCGCAATTTACACATTTTGGGATTGAGTTGTCGTTTTTATTCCGGTTACATTCACCGGGCAGATGATGTTGGTCGCATTTCACACATTTATAGTCTGAATTACAATTTTTAGCCATATGACCCCAATGTTGACATCGTCTACACTGTATTTCTCTATCCTTTTTCTTTGGCCTTTCCCAGATAACTGACTGGCTAAGTACGAATTTTACGTGCGATATGTCGCTCAGGTTCTTGCCGGGGTGCAAAGTTACAAGAAAAAGACCTGTGTCACAATTGTTTTTCATAGAGTATGGGGTTGTAAATTTTGTAACCTTTGAGATTACATCGGGAGATATCCCATCCAGATGTGATTTTAGTTCCTCGATGTCAGTGCCGTGATATAGGCCACGTAGAACTAACGAGATTTGCTTCAGTTCTCTAGGAGTGAATGAATAAGAATTTATCCTCTTCTCCTTAAGTACCGCCATCATTTCTGTATGGACAGTGGCATCTGAAAGATAAAGTTTGCATTTATTTCTGTTAACATTCTTTATTTTAAAATTTATCTTGGGTGATTTCGCCTCCAGTTGGCTCACCAGATGTTGTACATTAATATTGTACAAAAATATAGGGGGGCAGAATTTGTTACCAATTGGTGTCGTTGAGGTGGAATTAGTTGGCTTGTTATCAGTGCCGTATTTCCTTGTAGTGCCGGCGGAGTCATCATTACTCTCTATTTCAAGGTCAGCTAGGAGACTGAATCTGTTGCTGCTAATGGGAGCAGCACCATTGTCAGGGTTTGATATGCTTTTACGTCTCCTCTTGGAATTTTGGTGTTCAACCTTGTTGTCGGTAACTTGTTTTTGAGACGCAACGTCGTCAATATCGTGGCAATCCATATGAACATATATCCATAAAATCCAAGGAAATTGTATCCCACGTATTCAGCACTGAAGACTGAGTGTTCTTAATCCTCCAAGAATTAATGTTGTACAATTTTCCAAAAATAAAATAAAATCAGCCGCTTTATGTCTTTACTCAACCTCTGCTTCCCGAATCTTCCCAGAACTCATCCAGAAAAAAAGTCCGAGAAAGGGAGAGATAGAGCACTATTTTGGAGTTGCCATATCAACAATAGCTACATTTTAACAGGGTTGATGTAATAAATATGTGTACTTATTAAGTATAAAGGATACAATTTACTTGTTAACAAGTTTTAAATCTAAGTTAATTAAAAATGAAACCATTTCTTTAAAAATTAACAAGCTTAATAACTTTAATAGAAAAAATAGGAAAAAATTTATTATTTTTCTTAATAATTTTATCAAAACTGTTTATTCAATATTAAAAAGATTTAAACATGTTTCACTGCCTTTAATAGTTTTCACAGCAGTTGACTAACTTTTTGGGTTTCATGTGTTATTTACTCTGCCTGCCATTAGCCGATTTTTTCTTAGCGGTTTTAATCGTCAGTGGAACGAATAATTGTTTAAATTTAAACAAATTTAACAAGCTTCTTTTATTATATTTCTTTTTTTTCTTAATAGTATTTAATGTTTTCTGATCAATGAACCAAAATAATTGGCCCAGATTTTTTTTCCAAATATGTATTTTCAAGCATACCTCAAAAAAATTCTTTACAAATTTATCTATTTACTTAAACATAAACTCTATAGAATTCATAATTTAATTAGCAACATCTTCATAGTGTTTACAACTATTATTATAGTACGCTTTAATAAGCACTCTAAACAAACACTTTACATTAAATATTTATGTACTGTACTTGTGCTTTTCATTTAAAATAAGAATAAAAGAAAAAGAAATAACATTTAAAATAAATAAATTTGTTAAACATTAAACCTAGTCTGCTATCTTCAGATTTTTTTTTAGTAATTTGAAGAAAAAATTGTACGCAAACGCTTTACATGATCATGAGTTTTTTTTTTTTTTATAAACGATAAAGTGGGTCATACCATGTGTTCCATGTGCGCGCGCGCATTCTAAAAGAAGAAAAAGTTGTTGGCAGACTCAGCAACATTTCGCTTTAAACATGATGTCTAAGTTTTACCTAGATTTTTCTAATAAAAAAAAAAAAAAAAATACAGAAGAATTCAATGGTCAAATGAGTCAAGTTTACAAAATATACAGACGACGTTTATGTTTCTTTCTTTTCATTTGGGGCTAACTGAGAGTCTATTACTTACTACTTTACAATTGTTCCCTGTGATCAATGTTCAAAGTTTGTTTTTTTTCTTCTATTTATTATTATTTTCAGTTTCTTTTTGTGGAATTACTGGTAAAGCCTAGCAGTAAATGTTGTTTTGTGGTAGCAGCTAGTATTAGTATTAGAAAAATGTGGGTCATTAACAAAAATTGTGGGTTCTTTAACTTTTAAAAAAAGTTTAAGGGTTAAATTAGTTGGTTTGTTAACGTTTCTGGGAAATTAAAGATTAATGAAGACATAAAGATTTGTGTACAGTAACAGTAATTTAGTTGTTTACAGTTGGGTGAAGATTTTCTAGCAAAGATTTCTTAGGAATTTTAGGCAAAACAAAAGAATAATATAAAAAATGGAATTCACAAAATGTAATAACCAGGGCAAGGATTTCTATGCAAATGCATGTTTGTAGTCAGTAACTCAAAATCACTTTTGACAATTAATCTTTCCGAATCGAAGAATTTGCAACAAAATGGCATCGATTTGTTGTTGCATATTTTTGCATATTTTGTTATAAATGCATGTTTTGCATATTTTTCTTTTAAATGCATATATTTAGCATATTTTTCCATTTTATTGCATACATATCACTGTACATACATATATTTGGCAACTCCATTTAGTGTTGTAAAAATAGTAAATATATTAACACTAGAATTCTATTGTTGAAAGAAAAAGTCTACTTTTAAACTTTTCAATTTATGAATCGATTTTTTAGCTTTTCGAAATTATCGACTTTTCGATTTTTCGAAAATTTTTTTAATATCGACTTTTCGACTTTGTTCTCTTTGTGACACATAATATTAAAGACAATTATCACTTCTGTGCTCAAATTACATCTTTATTTATGAAACTATTACTAAACTACAGGGATTCAATTCGCTGAATGCACAAGTAAAATTAATTTCTTACCAAATTAAAACAAAACTAAAGAATATATTACAGAAATAATAAAAAAATGTTTGACATATTAGATAGCAATTTTAATGAAGAAAATCAAATTGAAAATGAATATACTCCAATTGAACTGGCTTCATTTAAATATGCAACTTTAACTTCTGTTGACGAACAGACAAAGTTTTCTTTTTGGAAATTTAAAAAAAATAGAAATCAAAATTAAGTAATTTTGTAACATGAAAATAAATAACTGACTAATTTTTTTTAATATAAATATTGTATAATTTACATACATACATGAATTTTCTTATTTTTACTTTGAAAAAATATATTTTAAACCTTTTATGTCCTTTATATGTACATATATATTGAAAATGTGACGTGAAATTTATATCTGTCGTTTATTAATGAATATATTTCAAATAAAAAACTTGTTTTTATTGCATATTTTTGTCATTTTTAGTGCATATTTTCTCTCTTTATAGTGCATATTATAAGCGCATATTTTTAGTTTTTTAGTGCATGAAAATCCTTGCCTTGGTAATAACATTTCATTCTATAGTCTTGACTATAGACTCGTCTATAGTCTGGACTATAGAGGAGTATATAGTCTGGACTATAGAGGAGTCTATAGTCTGGACTATAGAGGAGTCTATAGTCTGGACTATAGAGGAGTCTATAGTCTGGCCTATAGAGGAGTCTATAGTCTGGACTATAGAGGAGTCTATAGTATGGACTATAGAGGAGTCTATAGTCTGGACTATAGAGGAGTCTATAGTCTGGACTATAGAGGAGTCTATAGTCTGGACTATAGAGGAGTCTATAGTCTGGACTATAGAGGAGTCTATAGTCTGGACTATAGAGGAGTCTATAGTCTGGACTATAGAGGAGTCTATAGTCTGGACTATAGACTATAGCCAGACTATAGACTCTGGTCTATAGTCTGGACTATAGAGGAGTCTATAGTCTGGCCTATAGACTCGTCTATAGTCTGGACTATAGAGGAGTCTATAGTCTGGACTATAGAGGAGTCTATAGTCTGGACTATAGAGGAGTCTATAGTCTGGCCTATAGAGGAGTCTATAGTCTGGCCTATAGACTCGTCTATAGTCCAGACTATAGACGAAAGGTTAAGACTTATGTTGTTATAATGAGAAAGAAGAGGGACGTAGAATTCTTGGTCAACAAATAATTATTGAGAAAACTTGTCTATGCAGGGGTGATTTTGGAAAGATTTGTTAAGTTTCTTTTAGGAAACCATTTCTCGTCTCAACACTGTTACCCCAAAAATACCTCTTTTTGTGCATTATTGTTTCAATTGTTCAAAATATATAAAAAAAAAAAAATGCATAAAAAATACACTCCACTTGATAACAATATTTGTAATGAAACAAAAAAAACTTTAGAAAAAATGTGTTCCAAAGGTAAAAGGTAAAAAACCTTATAACTACCCTTTGTCAAAAATTTCATGCATACGTAAACTATACTCAAGTTGTGTGTGACAACCCTCTTTGAGAGCATGGAAATAATAACAACAACAACAATGAGTTAAAAGAAAAAGTAAATACAAACAAAATAGATAACCCGCAACACCAACAACAACAGCAATAGTTCATGCAAAGTAATAATCATACACGTGCATTTTTTTCCACATGCACTTTGACTTTGTGGATACCACCACCATCGCTACAACTACTACTTACTACATACTACTAGTGCTACTCCATTACACATCAGTGGTGTCTTATTACCTACCAGCAGTTCTGGAGAGATTTAATGTATTAATACCTTGAATCAGTTTTTTCGATAACTGGTTCATTAATCTGTTTAGACATTCTGAACAAAATTTTGCGTTTTAGTTAAGTTTTGATAAAAAATGGTTGGATTGTTGTTTTTACAGCATTTACTTAACAATGTTACTTCTGATTTGAAAAATATTGATATGCTAAACTGAAATATGAAGAAAGTTAAAATTGACTACTCTATACATTACTTAGGGAAACTAAAGTGCTAATTGACTCTACGCTAGATTAACTAAAACAAGTAAAGAAACCAATTTAGCATTTATGAGACAAATTACTGCAATAGATTACTTCTGGTGAGTAAAATACATACTTTTTGAAGTGGAATATACAAAAAAAATTAAACTGACTACTTGTTAGATTACTTAGGAGCACTAAAGTGCTAATAGGCTCTACGATAGATTACCTAAACTAAGTAAAGTATCCAATTTAGCATTTTTAACACAATTGACTGTAATAAATTACTTCCGGTGAGTAAAATACTTTTTGAACAGAAATATATATAAAAATTCAAACTGACTACTTTTTAGAACACTTAGGGACACTACACAGCTAATTTACTTTACGCTAGATTACCTAAACTAAGCAAAGTAACAAATTGACTTATATTTACCTTACAAATCCTATATCACTACATAATGTCTAAAATATAAATTGTAGTCAGTTTAGTAACTAGTCCAAGGGATACATTGCCTTTATTAACACTAAAGGGATTATTGTGTGTAAAGAGGGGGGTAGTTTTTGTTATTAAAGTTTCTTATCCTGTCTTTTTTTATTTATATTTTGACACAACTGTTTTTTTTTTTACTTTACACCCTCTCATGTATGCATAATGAAAACAAAAGAAAAAAAGGAGTAATGAAAAATAAAAACAAAACTGAGTAAACAATAACATTTTGTTGTACTAAAGACACAATTATTTTTTTTTTCAAAAGTAAAGCAAAAAAAAAAAAAAAAAAAGAAACTGAGCATGAGGATTATGATGACAATGCCTTTGTAACGAAGACAACAGTCAAGTCAGTCAGTTATATGTAATTTTCATTTTTTTTTATGAAAAAAATAAAACGCACTCATCATCACGTTGACCAACATTTTTAATTAATGGAAATTTTCAATGATTTGTAATGTTTATGACAATTTTTTTGTAAAATAAATTGAAAATAGAGGTATACAATTTTGTTTGTGAGCAGCAGCAGTTTTTCATTAATTAAGCCAATGTGTCAGAAAAAGTGAAGCTTATTTAAAAAATTCAATTATACACAGACAATATATTTAATTTCATATGTTTTTTTAAACTATTTTAAAGATAATACTTCTTCAATTTAGTCATTAAATTAATGAATTGTTTTATATTGTACTAAATTCTGCAATGGTAACACTGCCTTTAACACTTAAACAACCGACACTTTGTGTTTGGGTTATACCCCTAAATTAGCTGCAGATGCTGAATTTTATGAAAAATTTAAGAATAAATTAAATATTTTAAGATTCTAACAAAGATGTTTTGATTTTTAAAGCTTTTCCCTCTAAATTTTTTTCTTTTAGAAATACAAAAAAAAAAAAAAAAAAAAAATACTTCAATGGTAACACTGCTAGAATAGCGGTTCTCCATTTTGTTTGGAGGTTATAACCCGAAGTCGGCAGCAGTTGCTGATTTTTATTAAAAATTTAAAAATAAATGAAATATTTAAAGATTCTAACGAAGATTTTTGGATTTTAAAAACTTATTCCTTTAAATTTATCAAAAATAAACTAAAATTTTCTTCTCTTTGAAATACAAACAAAAATTCTTCAATGGTAACACTGCTAGAATAACGGTTCTCTCTTTTTGGTGTTGCCAATTTAAAACATTTAAATAGCCGCTATTTTTTGGAGGTTACAACCCGAAAATGGCTGCATTTAAGAATAAATTAAATATTTAAAGATTCTAACAAAGATTTTTTGATTTTTAAAACTTATTCCTTTAAATTTATCAAAAATAAACTAAAATTTTCTTCTCTTTGAAATACAAACAAAAATTCTTCAATGGTAACACTGCTAGAATAACGCTTCTCTCTTTTTGGTGTTGCCAACTTAAAACATTTAAATAGACGCCATTTTTTTTTTGGAGGTTGCCACCCGAAGTTGGCTGCAAATGCTTTGTTTTTATTAACAATCTAAGAATAAATTAAATATTTAAGGTTTCTCAGAAAGATTTTTTGATTTTTTAAAGCTTTTCCCTTTAAATTTATTAAAGATAAACAAAAATGTTCTTCCCTTTGAAATACAAACAAAAATTCTTCAATGACAACACTGCTAGAATAACGGTTCATTCTTTTTGGTGTTGCCAACTTAAAACATTTAAATAGCCGCTATTTTTTGTAGGTTACAACCATAAGTGCGCTGCAGTTGCTGATTTTTATTAAAAATTTAAGAATAAATTAAAACTTTTCTCCTTAAATTTATCAAAAATAAACTAAAATTGTCTGCTCTTTGAAATAAAAACCCATTTCTTCGGAACCGTTACACTGATAGAATAACGGTTCCCTGTTTTTGGTGTTGCCAACTTAAAACATTTGAATAACCGCCATTTTTTGGATTTTATAAAACGAAGTAGACTGCAGTTGCGGATTTTCTTAAAAAAATTATAAATAAATTAAATATTTAAAAATTCAAACAAAGATTTTTTGATTTTCAAAGCTTTGCCCTTTAAATTTATCAAAAATAAACTAAAATTTTCTTCTCTTTGAAATACAAAAAAAAAAATCTTCAGTGGTAACACTGCTAGAATAACGGTTATCTCTTTTTGGTGTTGCCAACTTAAAATATTTGAACAGCCGCCATTTTTTTAAGGTTATAACCCAAAGTTGTCTGCTGTTGCTGATTTTTATTAAAAATTTAAGAATAAATTAAATATTTAAAGATTCTTACAAAGATTTTTTGATTTTTTAAAACGTTTCCCTTTAAATTTATCAAAAATAAACTAAAATTTTCTTCTCTTTGAAATACAAACAAAAATTCTTCAATGGTAACACTGCTAGAATAACGCTTCTCTCTTTTTGGTGTTGCCAACTTAAAACATTTGAACAGCCGCCATTTTGTTGGAGGTTGCAACCCAAAGTTGGCTGCAGATGCCAATTTTTATTAAAAATTTAAGAATAAATGAAGTATTTAAGGTTTCTCAGAAAAATGTATTGGTTTTTTAAAACTTTTCCTATTAAATTTATCAAAAATAAACTAAAATTTTCTTCTCTTCAAAATAGGAACCCAGACAAACATAATTTATTCAGTGGTAACACTGCTAGAATAACGGTTCTCTCTTTTTGGTGTTGCCAACTTAAAACATTTGAACGGCCGCCATTTTGTTAAGATTATAACCCAAAATTGGCTACAGATGCTGATTTTTATTACCTATTTAAGAATAAATTAAATATTTAAGGTTTCTCAGAAAGATTTTTGATTTTTTAAAACTTTTCCCTTTAAATTTTTCAAAAATAAACTAAAATTTACTGCTCTTTGAAATAAAAAACCAGACAAACATAATTTCTTAAGTGGTAACACTGCCAAACAAAAAAAGTGGTAACACTGCTAGAATAAGGGTTCTCTTTTTTTGGTGTTGCCAACTTAAAACATTTAAACAGCCGACATTTTTTTTGATTCATACAAATTTTTTTTGGTTTTTTTTTAAACTCGTGTACTTGCTAACAATATTTTCCCTTTAAATTTATCAGAAAAAAACCCAACAAATTTTCTTCTCTTTGAAATAAAAAACCAGACAAACTAAATTTATTTTCCGATACATCAATGTAAAAACCATCAATCAAGAGTCATATCAAACTTTCGATAAAGACATTGTAAAAAAGAAAAACAAAAAGGAAAACCCAAAGATTTAATGCTTTTACAACAAAAAAGTGACCAGCTGAGCAAAAGGTCACCAAGGGCCAAATGCATAAGAAATTTTGTTGTTTTTTTTTTTCCTAAGAAACATGATTTATAAACATGGCAGGAGGAAAGAAAAAGTTTTCATGATTAATTGCGCTGACAGTGAGACAATTCTTGGGAAAATAGTTGTTGTATGCTTTGCTTGATGATTTCCAGGAACTTGAAAGTTTTTTTTTTTTTTTCAGTTCCCCAACAAATTTGTACGAAGAACTGTTAAGTGAAAAATAAGTAAGAAGCAGCGATGATAGTTGGCCAAGTTTTCACTTAAAAAGTAAGAAAAGAAATACTTTTGCAATTGAATGAGATTGTTTTTTTTTGTGTGCTTTGTGTGGCATTTCTATAACTTAGACAAGTGAGAGTTTAATTCATTTATAGTTTTTCTTCTTAACAACATCTAGTGCCAATTAAAAAGCCAACATACATAAGTTTTAATAAAAAAGAAAAGAAATAAACTTAACAAGATATTTATTTAGTTTAGTCAGCAATTTATTTGTAAAACATTTGTACAATGTAGTTTTGAAAAAAAAAAAAAACTAGTGAAGCTTAACAACGAATCATTTTAGAAACATATTGAAAAAGACTCAATATTGAAAGTATATAGGGAAAAAGTAAGTACCAAAAAAGAATACAATTACTGAATAACTACGGGTGTCCTCAGCAATCTTCTGTTACCCTAGATGAACATTGATGAGAATTATACTGCGGGTTGTTGCTTTAAAGATTATTAAATCATATTCTAACATAATGTCTTAAAATAACCATTCAATTGTAACGAATTTTGTAATTTTAGATTTACACTAAAAATACATTTTTGTATCATTAATCATTTAGTATTTCATTTCGAATACCCGGTAACCATTCATTTGTAACATTTGCTTTTTGCAACACTATAGTTTTACAATTTGTCTAATATTAAATGTTTTTTTTTTTGTCTAGGAAAGAGGTGTGTAATCGTTTATTGTTTTGCCATGATGTTCATAATGGCCATTGAAAAAAGTGCCAAGCCGACATCCTACTACCCTAGATTTTAGTTAAAAAGCTTTTTTAAGGTGCCATCAATATTTAAAAGCCATTTAAATTTTTAATTTATTTATGGCAATTAAAGCACGATTTTAAGGGAAAGTTAAAGAAATTGGCTAAAAATTTAAAAAAAAAAATATGAAATATTTTTAATGAAATTTAAACGAATTAACAATTATTCAAAGTTTTAAGCTAAAAAATAAGTAAAAAGTAAATTTTGAGAGTAAACAGTTTAAATGTAAACAAAGAAACAAATAATGCCAACTCGAAAATCTGCCGTTTTTTAAAATAGCAGATATGCAAAGATTTTTGTATTGAACTTGGGGAAACATATAAAGCAATATTTCTGTTAATACAAATTGACGCTGCTTTTGAATTTTTAAACAATTTTAACAATAATCTATTAATAGAACTGAAGTCGACAAAAACACAATGATTTTAAGCTTTTTAAAAGATTTTAGCCTAAACATTCCCTTAATTACTATAAATTTAAGTCTGGCTACTACTACTTGGTGATTTTTAGCATAAACCTGGTTTCCAGTATGGCAACGCTTTGTTTGGGCAGCAATTGTCAAGCTGCTCAAAACAAGTGATGCCAACTACATGAAATCAACAAAAATAGAAAAAACCCCTAAATAATGAAAGAAATGATCTTAATATTGCAATACTACTTATCAGTTATAGTTCAATTTTGCATAAAAAAGACCTATAAAGATTTCGAAAATTTTGATAAATAATTTTTGAATTTTTTAAAAGTTTTTTTTTTTTTTTTTATATATTTCTGTGCAAACTGATTTTATTTTAATTCTAAAACACAAAAGGCATGCTTATTGTTTTAAATGTTGAAGTTTTTATTTAATAAAATAAAAGCTAGCTAGCTAGTCTCATCCAACTAGACCGCCAGCCAGCCAGACACTTTAATATAAAAGCGAAATGTGTAAAATGTCTTTAAAGGCAGAAAAGAACATTTTCATTTTCTCTATTCTACAAAACACAGTTTGTTGTGACATGTAAGTGTTGCATGGAATAAATTTAAAGGCAAAATATTGTTGTTATTTGCGGCAGCAGCAACAGCTACTGACTGACTGCTGTAGTTGTTGCTCATATCATGATAGAAATAAATAAAGAAAAAAGGCCCATGAATTGAAATATACCATGTATGTATGCTGTATGTAGTATGTAATTCTACTTTATGTACAGACCAACAAAATAATTCATGCATCATGCACTTTTCAGGCCTACTCTCTCTCTTGCTTTGTGTGTTGCATTGGCTGGCTGGCTGCATGCCTTGGTTTTGTATTTGTATTGCAGCTCACGGCCCAAAGCACCATCAACTATTATTTGACAGCTATAAAAATAGCCTCATTGTGTCATCCATTTACTTAGCATTCTACTACAATAACTACACATTTGATTATATCCATACCATTTCATAGCCAGCCATTGCATTATATGTAAGTAGTATGTACGATATCCATCGCCTTACCAAAGTGTATAATGTCGTCTGTCGCATACAAAAATTACTGAAATGACTGACTGACTAACCGTATAACGTATGTATGTATATGTGTTTGCAAGAGTGATTCGTTGCTTGGCTGACATTTTGTCTTGTATTTCAGTTTTCGTTTGTTTGCCTTTTCAAGAGCCCTTCTCATCATCTCTACACATTTTATATATATGTACATACAACAATTTTATTGTAATTTTATTTTTCTCAACTTAAACTTTATTATTCTATTTTAAGTATAACAAGAAAATTAAATGCGTATTTGTTTTCTTTTTTTATTTTTTTTTTGTTGTTGTTAAGATTTACAAAATGCAACAAATTCATTTATTTATTTTCTATACAATACAATTATACTGTATTTAGCCAGTATTTACCCATACTTTTTTGTTAAGTGTATTAAATGTCAAGCAAAATAGCTACAATAGCAAAAAAAAAATATGTTGCCCGTGTTTTTCTGTTGTTGTTGCTGTTGTAAAAAGGAATTTATTTGTAGACGACAACAAACCAATGTCCAGACATGAAGAATTTTTAAAAGTGACACTTTTTTTAAAGCAATGTGGTTATTTTTGTAAGTAATTTTAAATGATTTTAGGAATTTATTAAGATAAACTATAACCCCCCTTATTCATAATCAAATTTTATTTTATTAAAGTTTTAGAAAACAAATTTTGTATGGAAAATTTGTTTTATAAGATTTTAATAAAATAAAATTTTGATTATGAATAAGACCTTAAATATTTACATTACTAAAATTTTAATTAGAACCAACAAACTCTAAAAGATTTATTTAAATTATTTATTGAACTATTATTTAATTTCTATAATTTTTTTCTTTGCAGGTACATACTTTTATTTAAATGCTAAAAAATTAAGGTAAACTAGTTACATTTTTTTAAATAATTTCTTCATATAACTTTTACTACTTCGATTTTGTTCATTTTATAAGAAATTTATGAAAAAGTATATAAAACCCTTAATATCTAATACCAAGGCAAGTTCATTTTTCCAACCCTGTAAAAACTCAGCTGTTGTTGATATGGCAACACACCAGTAAGCAGACAAGAAAAGAAATTTTCCTGCATAAAGTTATTGATATGGCAACAACAGTATAGGGTCACTCTCAGTGGAAATAAAATGTAAACAAAAAGGGTAAAATTGCCATTGTTGTTTTTACTGCTGGATTAGTGTAGCAACACAAGCTTGCAGATTTTAATGCGGATTCCGCTACTCAGAGAAAATGTAAATTAAATGATGCGGTACGGAATTTATTGTCATAGAGTTTTTTTTCTCTTCTTCTTCCTTGGCATTCACAAATAAATGTTAGAAATACGACTTTCGTAAAATATAAAAAAAGCTTGACCACTCTAACTGAGAGAAAGAGAGAGTGAAAAGATGAGAGCTTTTGCGAAATCTCAATGAAAATAAAATAGCTTTTAATTGTGTGCGGATTCCGTCTGCATTTTAAGTTGTCTAAACTTCATATACAAAAAACAACTTCATACCGGTACGCGGGCTTGTTTTTCTACACTTAAGCAGATATTTTTGATAGCATGAGCTTGATTTGTATTAACACGCAGAAAACGATTGACTTCAAAATGCGGGATTTACAATAGATGACGTATCTTTTGAACTCGGTTTTTGTTTTTAATAACTTACATTGGGAGCTATTCAAGCAGCAATTTCAAAATGTTTGCAAGTAGCAGGATTTATCCAAAAGTAGGGACATTTGGTAACATACGAATTGAAGCTGAGAGATCTTGAAAGACGATTTCGTATGTCTGAAATGCTGCTTGAATGCTATAAAAGAAAATAATTTTTGGACTGAATCGACACCAAAGCTTAGTACCCAGGGCGCTAAGGTAATGCTATTATGAGCTGCTGAAATCTCGTCTGACCATCACAGGAAACACTTTTTGTTTGAAGAGAACATTGACGGAAAAACGCCCAAAATATGCGACCAGACATGAAACCATGGCAACGCTAGACCACATGTTGCAATACCTGTTAAAAAGTATTTAGAATGAAGTGGTTTGGAAGTTTTTCCTCACACGCTTTATAGTCCAGACCATGCCCCCTCGACTACTTTTTGTTTCAATCGAAGCAGAACGCTCTCTCTCTGGGATATGCTTCACTTTGGTACAAAGTATCCGATATTGGTTTGATTCGTTCTTGGCCTCAGAAAAATGGAAAAAGTCATAGCTAACAATGAACAATACTTTGAATAAATGTATAATATTTTGCAAAAGTTTTAAATCATAAATTTTATTTAAATTAGTCAAGTAGTTTTAGAGACAACTAAGGTCAATTTTGGTTATTTCAACCTTTTCTTGCATTAATGCCTGTTTAACAACAAAAATCTTAATTTATTTAATCAAAACTCTACAGAAGATATTCCAATTTTGATATTACTTGCTTTTTTAATAAAAATATTACAAAATGCTTAAATACTGCAGTAATTTTCATTATTTTCATGATGTAGTTGAAAAAAATCTAAAATTCAAAATCTGCAATTTTGATATTATTCGTAAAATTCTATAATTTTTAATGAAAAACATTACAAAATGCTTAAATACTTTGGTAATTTCCATTATAATGGTTTTGTTTCAAAGATTTGTAATGACATGGGGCAACACTGCAATAAAACACTGTAGTATTTGCAAAAGTACTGCCAAGTTCAGGATTGTTTTTCTTGTTCTCCTCAGTTGCTAACAAAGATCCCACATCATTTAAATAAAAAATCATTATGTATAAAACAAAAATCTAATTTTCTGATAAAATATTAAATGTTCAGCAATTTTCATTTATAAATATAAAAAAAATATATATAAAAATTTAGAATATGGAAAATTATTTATATTAATAGAAAATATTAGTTATTGGTAAATTTGTATACCAATCTAGGTTTGGCTTTATATTTTAGCAATAACTTTCTTATCTAAAAATGATAAAAATTATAGGGTTTTATGAAAACTTTCTATTGATGTGAGTTCATTTCGAAAATCCAAAATTTATTTAAAGTGGGCGTCAAGTCGTATTTGTCTTATTTATTGGTTTATGTTGACAAACTTTAGCAAAAATCAAAATTTTTATATAAACAAAATATAATAACTCTCCCATTTTAACCTATAACACCCACAATTTAATGAAAGTTAGTCGAAATAATAGAGGAATTATCTTTCAATTCAATAAACATATTTGTAATTCGGTTTTTTCTATTTGTATTTTCAGTCAGCTGAAAACACGGAATAGTGTTTACGCTTTTTATTAAAATTTCTCTAAATTTTATTAAAATACTAGCTTGACCCGGTGCGTTTCGCTACCCCTGTCGATGTAAAAATCGGTTCAGCCGTTTAGTAATTATTGTTTAAAAACTAAAGGTACCAATTTTACCCGTTTTTCCCCCTTTTTATCCCTTTCTGGTCCAAGTATTGAAAAAATGTATAGCCTATTGACGCTTCCAAGTAAGGATCTATCTACGTTCCAAATTTCAATAAAATCGGTTCAGCCGTTTAGGCGTGATGCTCAAACAAACAAACAAACAAACAAACAAACAAACAAACAAACAAACAAACAAACAAACAAACAAACAAACAAACAAACAAACAAACAAACAAACAAACAAACAAACAAACAAACAAACAAACAAACAAACAAACAAACAAACAAACAAATAAACAAACAAACTTACAAAGACATTTATATATTTATATAGATTTGTGAAGTTAAATCTCAGCTGTTTCTAACTGAAAACAAATGCATATTATTAAAAAAATTCCTTTTAATTTATAAAATTGCTTAATTTGTTTACTTTTTTTCCAATCATAACTTTATTATTATTTGTTGTTTATTTTTTTTTTTTAATTATTCAATTTTTTATTTTGCCACACTTCATTAAATATTTATAAATAATTTATTAATTATAAATATGTATATTTAAATAGATTAGTCACTTTCACAGCGTTCCATGATGGTGGTGGTGGTTGGTGGTAGTAGTCAGGCAACAGACATAATTGTAAAATCATTAAATAATAAAAGTTTTTCTGCTACTGCTGCAAATTATGAGATAATATTTGTTATAAAAGTTCAGTGATTTATACAATTGTAAAATAAAATAGCTACACGAAAACTTTGATTATTTCTATTTTAATTAATTCATGATTCTTAGTAAAAGAACAGCAATGGGGATCATAACCACTGGTAATGGTATTAAACAGTGGCTATGTTAAATGCATGATTTTTGGATTACAGAGTAATTATAATCAAATGAACGTGAGCAAGAATAAATTTACTTTCATATTTAATTTCAATTGAAAATATAAAAATTTTTTGAGTTTGAGAATCTTTAATTATTGCGAAATAACCCATTTTTATTACTATTTAGCTAAATTTAAATAAAATGTTATTTTAATATTTAAATAATTTTGTTTACAAAAATTTCTTATTTTGTTAATACATACTTGAAAATAGTAAAATTTTGTGGTTTTTTGAATAAAATTAAGCCAAATGTATAAAATTCTTTATTTTTTCTCTATGTTCATGATTTTGTTTCAAATACCGTTAAAATTTATGGTTTTCTATTTAATGTCATGTGGCAGCACTGCTATAAAACACCATTGTTATTTTCAACAGTGCTACCAAGTCAGGGCTGTTTTTCTTGTTTCTCTTAATTTCTAACAGAGTTACCAGATAGTAGAAATGATAAATGAGTATTTATATGACCAAAAACTGATAATTATCATAAAAATGTATTTATCAATGATTTTTATTTAAAAAAAAAAAAAAAAAAAATAACAAAATATAGGGCAAACTAGAGAATATTCAAAATAACTCTTTATTGCTAAAAATTTTTCAAAAAAGATCTCATTTCCAAAGAGCCATTTAAAAAATCTTTTAACGTAAACTAAAATAAATTCTTTAGCACATGCAGTCAAACGCATTATTTTATTATTTTACTGAAATAAAACAGTACTGCCAAGTCCAGGAATAATCTTGTTCTTATTTCTCTTGATTGTCAACAGAGATGCCGGATGGTATAAATGGTAAATAGGTATAAATAAGAATTTTAACATAAAATAACTTATGTATCAGTATTTTGTTAAAAAAAATTACATAGGATGTCAGATTTTATGGGAATTTTAAATATTATATCATAAATTAAAAAATTTGTTATATTTAAACCAAGGAAAACAAGTTATTTAATTAAATAAAAATATCTTCGCTTAAATGCCTGCTTAACTACAAAAATCAAAATTGTTTAACCTAACTGAATACAAATTTCGTTAGTAGTGGAAAATACATTGTAAATTTCTATATTTTTTAACAAAGCGTTAAAAATAGCCTAAATAGTTCATTATTTTCATAATTGTTTCAAAAAATAACCTTAAAAAGACCGATTTTCTATATAAAGTCATATTGCTACACTGCAATAAAACAGAGTTACTATTTGCTACAGTGCTGCCAAGTTCACAGTTGTTTCTCTTGTTCTTCTCAATTGCTAACGAAGATGCCATCATGTGAATAAAAAAAATCTTTATTAATAAAACAAAAATGGAATTTAATGATAAAAATATTAATTTTCAGCAATTTTAATTTATAAATATACTAAAAAAATTATTAAAATTGTAGCGTGCTTAACACTCTGCTTTTATTAAAGTTAATCTTTTAATATATTTATGTTACATTTTAAAATCTCTTACTACTCATACTACATGTTTTTATTACTTTCAATTAACTACTGCTACTGATTTCTGAAAGTCCGAAGTCTTATTGCTTTAAATATAAATCCAATTCAAGACAAGGAAATATAAAACCTTTTTTTTAAACGCCACAAAGGCAATTTGTTTAAATTACTTAATGTAAAAGAAAACGTATATGTTTTTATACTTTTGCGTGATGTTATAAATTGATTAAAGTATTTTAAAGCATTTGTTTTAACAAAAAAAAAATAAAAATAAAAAACGTTGAGTAATGATAAAAATGATTCATATTACAAAAAACACTGAGTTTTACTGCACAAAAAAGCCCAGACAATGTAACTCATTTGTAAAAGTAATTTTGTATGTCAGTAACATGTAATAAATAAATACAAACAATATATTACAAAAACCTATTGAAGAAGTAAGATACATGTCAGTTTTTTTTTTTGGTTTGTTTTGTTTTATATTTCATTTTTGTTTAATTGATTTCAATTGAATTTAATTACATTAAGTGGGGTATAAAATTTCAAGCTGCACACATAAAGAGAAACATAAATAGCCGTTAAATTGTAAACAATTGTTAAAAAAAAAAACACAACAACATAAGCCTAGTACTCTGTTCATATCAGCGAAAAATTATGGTTTTTTCGTGCGAAAAATTTTATATGCAACAAATGATCAGCTGTTGGTTTTAATTTCGTGCGAAATAAGTGCCGCTTATGTTATTTCGTGTGGAAAAATAAGGTTGCCAGATGTATTTCACATGTTTTCCACAATAAAAACAGAGTACTGCTTTTGCGAAATTATTTCGCATGTATTTCATTCCAAACAATTTTATATGTAGTTTGACAGCAGTTCGCATGAAATTTTGAACAGAGTACTTAGCTATAAACAAAACAAATTAACGGTAAAGGAAAGGAGAGAACATCTCAAAAGCATATACAAGAACTCACACTCTCACATAAAAGTAATAATAATAATAACAAAGAGAGTGTGAAATTGTCAAAGGTTATTTAGCAAGTGTTGCCAATCACTTGAAAAGTTAATAAAAGTAGGACAGCAAAAAAGGCTACAACATAGTTAAAAAGAAAATAAACAGTTTGGAAAAAATTTTAAACAAAAATCTTTTAATTGCCCAGAAAATCAACAAAATTTATGTTTTATGGAAATTATAAGAAATTTACTGGAAATTTAGACTTACAATCTTTTAGTTTTAACCTTTTACCACTTGATTCTTTCTTTCTATATTTGCTTTGCCTTTTTTTTTGCCTCCACTTCAACTTGAAATCACATAACAATTTTCCCACCATGTCTCACATAATTAATCTAAAGTATTCGTTGTTGTTCTTATTTATTATACATACCATATTTCTGACAAACAACATGAACTTCCTTTTTCACCAAAGAATAAAAAAAAAAATTAAAAAAAAAACAACAACACGAACAACATTATAAAAACAACAAAAAGTAAAAAAAATAATGATTTGTGCAAAATCTCATACGTACAGAATGAAACGAAACGGAAGCAGCACGACAGCAGCAAAAGGGTAAAATAATAAAATAAAAAATAAAATGACAAACAACTGACAGCATAAATGTCTGTCTGGCTGTGTGTATGGGAGAGTTTGTACGATATGTGTTTATTACACAAATACCTTCAGTCAAGTTCTCTCATGATCAAAAGAACAAACTGAACCTGAATGTTTTGAAAATAAATCCAAGAAAAATATTTAATGAATGGGAATAAATTAAAAAAAAAAAATGTGCATTTTACAATTAAGAATGATAACAGCTACCAAACTACATAAAGAGTCTTTAATTTTAAAACATTGCTAAATTTTTGATTATTATGTTTTCCTTAACCTTCATTCCTGAGAATGAAAGCAGTTTTACTCCCAAGTTAGTAAATGGACTTTGTAAAGTTATGTTAACCAACACAAATTAAATTATGTAAATAAAGGGTGTCTCAGTAAGAATGCACTTTTTTCATTTTCAAATAAAAACATGTATTTTTTGAGATAGTTGGGATTTTTTTATTGGATTGTAAAACAGACATGTTCCGTTTAAATATGCAATGAAATATCCGTCAAATGACCCCCAAGGTACAAAAAAATAAAAAATTTACACTAAATTTAAAGAGTGCACTCTTACTGAGACACCCTTTAGTATTTATTTAGTTTGGAAAGGGAAGAACTTCTACTTGTGAAATTTTTAAAACTAAACCCAGGTCTTTACTTGTTTGTAGGAAATTTAGAAGAAAAAAAAAATATTTTTATATACCAAAAACATGTTAAGGACATTTTTATAACTCTGTACATAAAGTAATCTTAATCTTTTGACATATGCACCTAAAATAACATGAAAGATCTCATATTACCCAATAAAATCTACTCATGTGCACAATAATCCTTATTTATGATATGTTTTTAAACTCCATAAATGTCAATATTTTTATTACATAAAATCACAACATACTCTTTCAAACACAAACACACAACCAAACACTTTAAAAACATTAAAAACTGACAGAGTTAAGGATTTTTGGGCTTAAAATTAAAAAAAAGAACTGATTTTACTTTATTTCTTTAATATTTTTCATTTATAACTTACAAAATGTTTTATTTTTCCTTATTTTCGTGCTCTTGTTTCAAATTACGTTAAAAAGGACGATTTTCTATTTAATGTAATGTGGCAGCACCATTATTATTTTGCTGCCAAGTGCAGAGCTGGTTTTTCTTGTTCTTATTCCTCTCAATTAATAACAGAGTTGCCAGATAGAAGAAATGAAATAGCAATGTTTTTATAGCCAAAAATATAATTTTATGTTAAAAAATGATTTATCAAGGATTTTTATTTAAAAATTTTACAAATAATAAGGAAAATTAAAAAATATTCAAAAATATGTCATTATAACCAAAAAATAAAACTTAAATACAACTTACGAAACTAAGAGTCATAAACAAATTAAAAATCTTTTAACGTAAACAAAAATAAACTCTAAGCAAACTTAGCCAAATACATTAAAAACAATCAGAGATGACTGATTTCAGGATTTACCTTTGTTTTGATAATTTTGTGCAGTAAAATTGGCAGAATACCGACTTTATTTATTTCAAGTCTAATTAGTTGTATGTGTAAATTTTACTGCATTTTTAAAAAAAAAACATTTTTAAATTTAGTAAATATAAGAAATATAAATTTTTTATTTCAAAGGATGACAAAATTACAAAATTTTTGGATCTATGACTTAAAAATGCGGTAATTTTTAAGATGTTTAGCTTTTATTTTGAAACATTTGTACAATATAAAACTATGACCTTTTCTCATCTTTCTGGCAACATATGGATTGTGATCCAAAAGAACAGCTCATCTTTTGAGGCCAAGAACGAATCAAGCCAATATCGGATACTCTGTTCCAAAATGAAGAGTATTCTAGAGAGAGCGTTCTGCATCGATCGAAACAAATAGTAATCGGACGGGGAAAGGTCTGGAATATAAGACGAAACTTCCCAACTACTCAATATAAATAGTTTTTAACAGGAATTGCATAATGTGGACGAGTGTTGTCATGATGAAATATATCTGTTTCATGTCTAGCCGCTAATATTTTACAGGTACAGGTTCCTTGTGATGGTTTGGCTATATTTCAGCAGCTCATAAAAGATGGGACCCTTTTGGTCCCACCAAATACAGAGCATTACCTTAGTGCCATGGATATTTGGCTTTGGTGTCGCTTCGGCTGGTTGGCGGGGCTTCAAATACGATCTCTTACGCTTTGGGTAACTATAGCTTCATTTGAAGGTCTTTATGTAGTTCAGCTTATTTAAGAATAAAATCCCGGTTTATTTTTCTATTTTAATAAAATGATTCCTAGTTTTATTCGCTATGTATGTAAATTGACGCTTATGGAAAAAACATTTTGTCGCTCTATGAAATTTTTGTATATTAGTTCGATTAATTTTAAGTTTTTTCTATATTTTTTACTCTCTAAAAAATTTTAATTAAATTAAGTAATCACAAATAATAATAAAACAAAATCCTGACAAAAAAAACTTTCCCTTTTTGTTGGCTGTTCAAAGTAGCTGCCAAAAAATAAATAAATAAAAAAAAAAAAACTAAACAAAATTAAACAAATACCCAATAATAACACAAATTATTTTCACTGTCAAATTACAGACAATTGTTTGAATAATGTGCAGCACAATATAAACAGCAACAAACTACAAATAAGCAACAAAGTGCAGCTAAAAAGTAAAAAAAAAATAAATAATAAATTAAAAGGTTATTTGCCTTTTTACCTGGCAAAAAACAACTAAAGCCTCTTTAAATTTATTTATTATTTTTTTGCAAAAACTTTTTGACATTTTTTTTTTTTTAACATGAAAATAATTACCAGCAGAGGAAATATGAAAATTATATAGTTAAGTTTACAAATACAATTAAATATTTTTTTATAGAAATTATGTTATTTTCCCAGGATAAATTATTATTTTTTTTTATTAATATTTCAAATAAATTAATGAAAACTAAGAAAAATTTCTAATTTCTTTAGGATTTTAGTGAAAAAATAAGCAAAATCTTGTTTGTTTTAATAAATAGCTGAAAAAATTACAAAATTATTTGAATTTTGTCCTTATTTTCATTGCTTTATTTTAAAAATCATTAAAATTTACGATTTTCTATTTTGTGTTATATGGCAGCACTGCTATAAACACCGATATTCAACAGTGCTGCCAAGTACAGGACTGTTTATCTTGCTCCTCTCAATTGCTAACAGAGATGCCAGATAGTAGAAATGCAAAATCAGTATTTTTATAACAAACAAATCATTTTTATGATTAAAAAAAGCATTTATCATTAATTTTAATAATGAACTTACAAAAACCTAAGTAAATTTCATGAATTTTAAATAATAGCACTTTATTTGCAAAAAATAAATCCAAAAAACGGCTATTTTCCAAAGTGGCATTAAAATTTTTTTATCAAACTTATCTTCTCAAATTAATTTTCTTTTTTTACGTAAAGTGAAGGGTATGTAATATTCGTTAAGAGCTATTAATAGTTTTGTATTGTTTTTTCCAAACATTTCATGGTGTTACAATTTCCATTTGTTGTACATTTAAATAACAATTTTGTAAATAATTTATTGCTCCACTTTTGTTTTGTTGCCTGCAAACCAAAACTACAAAACTGACAAAATGTAATCATATTAAATTTGTAGCTGTACAAAAATGTGAATTTAAATAAAAACCAATTAATGTCTATTTATTTTCCATATGACAGTTAACAATTTTTTTCACAATTTTTTTTTATATTTTTTTTTTTTTTTTGGCAAAACAAACAATTTGATTACAAAAACTAAAACCCAACTTTCACTTTCACTCTCTAATATTTTGAGTATGTATGTAGTTGTTGTAGCTATTTTTCAATTTTTTTTTTAGACATACAAGTCAAAATTTGAAAATTGTTTTTGTTACATTGCTCGATATAGCAACATATACAAAAGCCGACAATGCTGTTAACGTTGGAACAGACAGCCATATGAACTCTCATGTAACTACTTCTCGTTTAAGTATGGTTATGCTTTGTTACAGTTAAAATTCATTGAAACGGTAGGTGGCACACAAATCATGTTCAATAGATTTTAGTTTTTTTTTTTTTCAAACAATTTTTAATGTTTTTAAGAAAAGTTTTTTTTTGTTTAATATTTGTCTTAATTTCTATTATTTGTACGCTGTTATATGCTACGAGTACAATTTATGGCCTGAATATGTTAATAAAGAAATTATAAATTATAGTTTACACACATAAACTTGGATAGATATTTTTACAATGATGTGACACATGCCATGTGAAATTAATGTATAGACATGGCGTTGTTTTATACCACAAAAAAAAAAAAAGTTTCAAATAATCAATTATGTTGATTTTGTGCACAGCAAAAATTAAATGAAATAAAATGTCATAGAGGTTAGGGAAATTACCGGCATACAAAGTAAACAGTGGAGCATAAAATTATGTTAGAAATTTAAAATATGTGGCTTTTTATGAGAAAATTAATTTACTTAAAAATAAAATTTTAAAAGAATTTTCAAGTTATTAAAAAAATTTAAATTTCTCAATAATGGTAAGTGAAATACATGATATTTATAATAGATCTTGACAATAAAGATTGTTGATGATGCCCTTGGCAGGGAAGAAAATTATTTACAATTTAACAATTATCTAAATTACTTAACAATAGTATTCTTTGAATTATTACAGAGTAATTATAACAAATAACCTTGATTTAAATTAAATTTACTTTTAAAGTTTTTTGGTTATTTTTAGTAATAAAAAAATTTTTTTGAATAATCTTAAATTTTTTTTAAATTTTTCAAAAAAAATTTATTAGAGTAATACATTTTTAGGGAAAACATTTAATTATGATGTTAAACGTCCTGATTTTTCATTTCATCTATCTGGCATCTCTGTTAGCAATTGAGAGGATCCAAGAAAACAGTCCTGAACTTGGCAGCACTGTAACACATAGTAACCGTATTTATGGCAGTGATGCCAACTGACATTCAGCCTTTTTACGTTATTTAAAACAAAACCATGAAAATAAATGAATTTAATAATGTTTTCAAACTTTTAAATAGAAAACAAACGATTTTTAACGCGTTTTTTGTTTTTAATAAATTATATGTAATTTTAAAGGGTACCTATCTGTAATTTATTCTCAGTGTAAACAACAAAGTTTGTTTTGCTTTAAAAATGTCGGATTTTGTACCAACAAAGCGTCATATGCGGGAAGTTTTGTTTTACTTACCTTTAATTTGAAAAAAAGTGCCACTGAAGCACACCGGTTGCTCACCGAAGCTTATGGTGAATGTGTTCCATAGGTTTCAACGTGAGAGAGATGGTTTGTGCGGTTCAGAAGTGGTGATTTTGACACGGAAGACAAATATCTCACAGGCAAGCCAACAGACCAAACGCCAAAAGACCAAGAATTGGAGGCATTATTCCGTGGAGATTGTTGTAAAACTCAACAAGAGCTTGCAAAATCATTGGGAGCTACACAAGCAGCAATTTCAAAACGATTGCGAGCAGCAGGATTCATCCAAAAGCAGGGAAATTGGATAATCTACGAATTGAAGACGAGAGACCTTGAAAGACGATTTTGCATGTCCAAAATTATGTTTGAACGCTATAAAAGAAAATCATTTTTGCACCGAGCGATGAGAAATGAATCCATTCGTGTGTGAAGCTCGGCCAACCAGCCGAATCGACATCAAAGCCAGATTTCCATGGGGCTAAGGTAATTCTCTGTATTTGGTGGGTGCAAAAGGGTCTTATCTATTTTCTCGGAATCCATATGTTTCCAGAAAGATGGGAAAATGTCATGGGTAATAATGGCCAATACTGTGAATAAATTTATATTGTACAAATGCTTCAAAATTTTAAAAAATCCCGCATCTTTAAGTCATAAATCCAAAAAATACCTTTAAATGAAGCGCATTTCTATTTATTTTTTTATTAAAATCAGATTTTGTTTAAAATTCCTTAAAAATTGTCAAATTTGGAATGTTTCCTTATTAAAGCAGCCGTTTTGGCATTTTTTATAAAATTGCAGTATGATTAATAATGAAAATCGTTTAATTTTTGTTTTAAATGTAAATTATTTTGCATTTAGGTTGGTTTTTGACCATAAATCATTTAAGTGCTAGAAAAATCGTTCAAATGGCATCATTGTTTACACACAAAGTTGCCATTTTTTACAACTCTGTCAAAAGGTAAAGTTGCCACATCATTGTTAAAGGAAAGCGCTAAAACTTACACATTATTGTTAAAATAACGTAGATTTGATAAAAAAATTGGAATAATTAGGAGACTTGTGTTTTAAATTGAATAAATTTTTAAATTTATTATTAAAAATAATCTATTTAGTGTATTTAATCACCAGTTGTTTTTTTAACTTAAATTTATTTTAAACAGTCCTTTGAGAATAAAACTATTTTTAAAAGTGCCATTATTTCTCTATAGCTGTGATTACCTGATAATTACCTTTAAATAAATTTTCTTAATTCGAAATTATTTTACAAAATTTTTAAGAAGTAAAAATGTAATTTTCAATACAATTTTATGTTTGTTTCATACTTTCGCTTTCCATTTTTAAAGTAATTTAAAAGTGAGTGTGTTATTTTTCAATTTCTATATCATATTGAATGTATGTATGAATGAATGAATGGTTTTTTGAGCGCTGTTGTCTGCTTGCTATGGCTTGGTAGGAGTGCATTCCTCAATAACTTGTCTTCTTTAAAATAAACCCTAATTTAAAATATTGTGTAATAATTTCTGTAGTTGTGTTTATCTCTGTGTTTCCCTCCTGCTTTTTTTCTTTCTTGTTTTTTTTTTTTTAGTTTCTGTGTGTAATTTATTTTAGTTTAATGGCTGTCATTATTGTTGCTTAAATGTTGATCCCTCTTGTCTGTGTATTTTTTGGGAATTTCTTTGAAATGCTTTAAATTATGGTGTCAGATTTTTTTATGACTTTATTTGAAATTGTATTTCTGTAGAAATCAATATAAGTATGTAGGGGAATTTCATTGTCTGGTAATATCCATGCTGCTTGCAGCTACATTATATTGTCATTTAATATAAGTATTTGTCTGTTGATAATTTGTTTTGAGTTAATTTTATTTATTTAATCATAATTGATTTTTTTGTATTTCAGTTTTGTCATTATGTATTTTTTTCAATTTGAATAAATGAGTTTAATGAACTTTTTCTTTCGTATTATGAGTCATAATTAAGATTAAATGCTTGAAATAAGTTTAAGGGAAAAAAATGTGTTAAATAGTTTCAAATTATTTTTAAAATTTCTAACAAATTTAAAAATTAACACTTGGGAAATTTAGTAAAAATTAAAATAGTTTAAATATTGGGAAACATTTGTACGATATCAATTTGTTCAAAGTATTGGCCATAGTTAGCTTTGACTTTTTCCCATCTTTCTGGCAACATATGGATGCCGGGCCAAAAGAACTGCTCATTTTTAGAGGCCAAAAACGAATCATTCCAATTTCGGATACTTTGTTCTGAAGTCAAGCGTACCCCAGAGAGAAGGTTCTGCATCGATCGTAAAAAAATATTAGTCGGACGGGGCAAAGTCTGGACTATAAGGCGGGTGAGGCAAAATTTTCCCTGCTTTTGGATGAATCCTGCTGCTCATTGCTGATTGGGTAGCTCCCAATGATTTTGCAAGCTCTTGTTGAGTTTGACATCAATCTTCATGGATTGAAAATTTGGAAAAAAATTTTGATATTTTATTGAAAAATCGAATCTATTTAATTTCATTTAACAAATTTTGTTTAATTATTCAATTATTTTTAAAGAATTTGTATTAAATTTGTATAAAATTTTATTATTATTTAAGTTTTCTATGAAATTTTAAAAGTTTTATAAGAAAATTCTAATTTCTTATTTGTTTTGCTTAAAAAATCAATTTTTACACATTTTTAAACAAGTGGTACTCTATTTTCATTGTTTACAACAATTGGCAACATTACATTCAAAAGGATTGCACTCTCTCTCTCGCTCTCTTAAACCAAAATGGCTAACTAATTAATAACTCACTAAACACTGTTATTGTTATTATTAAATGGCTACCTTGTCTGTTAGTACATGTATGTTTGCATGTTTGTAGCAGTTGTATGTGGTTTGTTTACATTTCTCCTGGTTTGTATGTTTGTTGGTTTTTTCTCCTGGTTTTTTGTTTTTTTGTTTTGCTTTCATGTTTATTTTTATGTTAGTGTTTAAATTTTATTACATCATTACTCTTGTTTATAGGTATGTATGTATGAATGAATGTTGCAGTTGTTGTTGTTACTTTTTGCTATGGGTTAATGGTACCGATGAAAGCAACAACAACAACCAGCAGCCGTAGTTAATAAATTTTAGCGTAACAAAATGAAAATTATAAAATAACGGTCAGTTCAAAATTAAAATTTGAAATGCTTAGTTAATGTGTTAATGTTGTTGTTGTTGTTATTGCTGTTGTTCACTCTCTACTTAACCATAACCATAACCATAACAACAACCAACCAACAGTAAACCAACAGTTAAACTAAATTTAAAGCACAATTAAATGTTATAAAACTTAATTTAAGCATAAAACTTGCAAACAAAAATGTAAAAATAACAATTTTTAAAGGTGAAAAATGTTTAAACTAAAAAATTAGTATATGATCGATTAAATAAGGTACAGTTCATTACAAAAACACAAAATGTAAACACAAATTAATTTTTTTAAAATTAATTTTAAGGAAAAAACTGAAATAAAAAATGTTCATAAAAAAAAATAATTTTGTAACTTTGTTTTAGCCTTTTACTTTTTTGTTGTTTTTTTGTTTTTTTTTAAAGCCAGGTGTTTTTAAGTGATTTTTTTTCGTGTTATTAAAACCCAAATGTTTAGTGTCAAGTTTTTGTGTTTTTAACACATTTTATGTATCATATTTTTATGTTAGTTTTTTTTTTTGTCATGATATTATTTATTAGTTTTTATTAAAAAAAATTAAACCAGTTACCCTTAATAAATTGTAGAGTCTATTAAGTGTATTTTGTTCATAATAAGGAAAATTGATATGTCTCCAACAAAGTCCCCAGCTAGACAGTGGAATTCAGTGGAATTACAAGTTTATTATGTATTTGTATTATTTATTTACAGTTTTTATTGAATTTTATGTCATTAGCAATTAAAATTTTTAAGATAAACTTGCAAATTATGACAGTTTATCATGATTGAAACAAAAATTGTGCCCTTTACTTTGTAAAACAGTTAACATCACTTTGAAAATTTGTATTTCCATAAAAATGTTTGAAAAATTGAAATGATAGACAAAATATCCCCTTGTATTAAATTTATAGCAAAATAATTTTAAATTTAATTAAATTCCATTATGTATGAAAAAAAAATATAATTTTGTTTCATATAAGTTTAAAATTTCCAGGTCTGCCTTTTGAAACTCTTATTACTTTTTGCCTTACCGGGTAATGACTGTTTCTAAAAGTTGTTTTATTTTAGTTTTTATGATTTTATTCTATTATTGTGTATTTATTAAGTTTTTTGCTCCCCATAGTTGTAAATCAATATCAATTAAGAAATTTTATATATGAATTTCATTTGAAAAAAAAAAAAATTGTTGTTTAGTTTTGCGGTTAAAATTACAAAGTAATGAAGCAAAATGTATAGCAGGTTTTCTTTTAATACATAGAAAAATTTGTCTGTAATTTAAAACCTTGAATTGTGTAGTAGTTTTAGCAAAAAGTTGGATTTCATTATAAGGAAAACCTTATTAATGATATTAAAAATAGAACTTATAAAATAAAACTAAAATAATCTAAAGAAACTTTTCAAAGCAATAGAACAGAAGTTAAGTTTTTTTTTTTTATTAAAAAAACAAACATTTTTAAAATTTCAACTAGGCAAGGTTTGTGATTCTAATGAAGAGAAGATTAAGCATTATGTACAAGTATTTAGTATTATTGAAAACCTTAGGACTAGAGGTTTGTTAGTTTTTTAATGATTTCCACTAATTTTTGTTTTAAAAATCATTAGAAATTGGTATTATTAGTTAAAATCATATGGCATCCCTGTTAACTGTGACTTTTCCCATCCCTGATCACACTCTCTCTCAAGCAGGGCTGCCAGACCTCATTAAGTACAAATCAGTAATTTAAGCGATTATTTAATGAAAATTATATGAATTTTGTTTATTTTAAATAAAAACAGATTTTTATTACAAATATAACCACAAATGTTTAATTTCTTGAAATTTATAACCTTAAACTATGAACTTATGTTTAAAACAACCCTTTTTTTCTATAACTTAACACTTAAAAATATATATATTTTTTTGTAAATTTTATTCTCTACAATTTATCTTTTAAAGCCCCTCCTTGACATAATGTGGCAAAGTCGTATCTAAAAAAAAATTGTTATATTGCAGCATCTCTACATGTTTCAACTACATATATGACAATAATGATGACGTTGTTGACCTTATTTTCTTTTGATTTTTATTTTATGCAGTGTAACTTTGAAAAACATGTTGGTTTTTTTGTTTCATTTGAAAATATTTTTTGTTTTGCTTATTCATGCAGGGTTTTAATTTTGTAAATATAAGTAAAAATAATGCAAAAAAACTATGAACATATATAAAACATTTTCTCTTTTTATTATTTTCTGTGCATATAAAGAAGTAACATTCTATGATTTTTTTTTTTTTTTTTTGTTATCGTAATGTATTCATTCATTCACTTATTTACACAATGAACAACATTGACCGCACTTGACGTAGTTTTATTTTATTATTATTTTTTTTTATATTTTTTTTATGTACTTTTATTTCTTGGGAACATTTTTTAATAAGGGAAGGTAGGCCAAAGGAAATGAGTTAAATAAACTTAAAAAGTTGTCAGTTATATGTTCTATTTTATTCTAAAGCTGTAAATATTGCTTTTTTAGGTGTTTTGTATAAAAAGGTCAAAGGTCATGCTTTATTTTTTTTGAATTAAAGTCTTTTCTTTTCAATATTATATTTTAAATTCCAAAGTTATTAATATTGTCTTTAAAATTTTATAAATATGGGTGTTTTTTATAAAGAGGTCATAGGTCATATTTTGAAATTTATTACTTGAAGCATTTTCTCTTTAAAATCGTGTTTTAAATTTGAAAGTATTTAATAATAATTTTAAAATTATAAAGATATAGCTGTTTTGTATAGAAAGGTCAAAGGTCACATTTTGTTTTTTTTTATTTAAGCCTCAAAACTACATGTTATATGTAAATTTCATTTGAAAGCTGTAAATACTGCTTTTAAAATGTGTTAGATATAGGAGTTTTGTATAGAAAGGTCAAAGGTCATATTTAAAATTGTTTGGATTTGAAGTCTCTTCTCTGCAAAATCATGTTTTTAATTTGATAGTGATAAATATTGGTTTTAAAATTATATAAATATCGGTGTTTTCTATAAAGAGGTCAGAGGTTATATTTTGAAATTTGTTTAATTTGAAGTCTCTTCTCATCAAAATTGCTTAATATTGACTTTAAGATGATAGAAAACAAATATCAGTGTTTTCTCTACAAAATTATATATTAAATTTGAAAGTGTTTAACGTTGGATTCAAAATTTTATAAATGTGGGAGTTTTCTATGAAAGCGTCAAATGTAATTTATTGAAGCTTTTTAAGTTGAAGCTTTAAATCTTTGAAAGTGGGTATTCTTTGATGTAAACTGATATAGATTTCGGTGTTTTCTATAAAGAGATCGAAGGTCATTTTTAGAGGTTTTCAATTTGAAGCCTCTTCTTTTAAAAATTTATATTTTAAATTTGAAAAGGATTAATATTGGCTTTAAGTTTGAGGATATTTCTATAAAATACCTCTTGTATGTAAATTTAATTTGAAAACTGTAAGTATTGCTTTTAAAATGAGCTGTAAATCAGGTTTTTATAAAGAAAGGTCAAAGGTCATATATTCAAATTTTGATTTGAAACCAATTTTTCATCAAAATCATAATTTAAATTTGAAAGTGGTTAATAATGGCTTTAAAATTATATTAATTTCAATGATTTCTATAAAAAGGTCAAAGGTCACATTTTGATATTTTCAATTTGAAGACTTTTCTGCTCAAAATTATTAAATTAAATTTGACAGTTATTAAACTTATGTAAATTTGGGAGTTTTCTATGAAAGGGTCAAAGGTCATTTATTGAAACTTTTTAATTTGAAGCTTATAAACTTCAAAATCGATTTTCAAATATATGTTAAGCTGATTAGACTCTTTTGCAGATGTGAGCAGCTAGAAATTGGTCTCTGAATGTTTCCATATTATTTTTTTGTATTTTTTACTGTTAAGACTTTTTCAAATTTCTTTTATATTTATGTGCTAAACTTCCCCTTTATGCATTAATGTGGTGTACTCTTTTAGCATTTCATATTATTCATTACGTGGTTTTACTGAGTTGAGTCTTTCTTTGCAACTTTTTGCGTGCCAAGAATTACTAAAACAAATTACAAGTACTTTATAAATATTTCCCTTTCAATTGTCTTCTAAATGCAGAAATTAATACACAAACATTATGAAGTCTACATTTTGTTGAAAATTAACCCAAAAACTTAAGTAAAAATTAAAAAAAATGTTGAAATATTGTTAAAATTTATGAAAAAAAGATTGAACTGAATAATTTTTCATTTATGCGGACTTCAAATGTCAAATAAAACATGACATAAATTTCACAAAGAAATGGAGAGAGTAGTATTCTGAGACTTGTGTCCTCTAAATTTTTACAATGCAATACTTTTTAACACTTTAAAAACATTATTTTCATTAGTTTATTTCTTAGCTTCCTTTCCTTCATTCTCACACATCTTCAATATAAATTTCTATAATCGCTAATATTAATTCTAAGTATTTCCAACTAATTTAAATACAAAATTCTCTATTTTCATAATTTGTTTTTCTATTAAATAGCTTCCTTTCATTCAGTTTTTTACTCTAACCATATTATTCTGAACAACTTTGTTTAAGCCCTACCATTTAAAGCTATCTAATAGACAACCATTCATTGTTCAAATACTTATATTCAAATATTTACTTGGCCAGCCATAAACAGCTCTATTGTCTGTCTGTCATTCCGTTTTTTTTCAATTTTTTTGGTGACAAAACTCCACAATTGCCTTTTTGTTTAAGTAAACTCGCTGCTAAACCATCAAAAAAATATTGGCTTGTTGTGTTTTTAGGTCTTATTTAGTGTGCACTTGAACTTGTTGTGTATTTAGAGTTTTTTTTTCTATTGAAAACAATCAAAAATATCTAAGGAATCCATATAAAGAGGAAACAAAAAGATGTATAACTCGTAAGTAAATATAGAAGTAAAAAATATAATGTGAATAAAGAGCCATTGAATTTCATATAAAAAAAAGATAAATAAACAAATTAATTTAGAAATAGAGAGAGTGGTGTTATTGACATTAAACAATTAGAAAAATAAATAAATTAACAGCAAAGAAAGAAGTATTTAAAGGGTGTTTGGAATGTTTATAAAGAATTTATCTATTGGTTTAAGGCAACTAAGCATTTTTGAGAATAATAAACTACAGATTTTTAAAGAATATAATAAAACGCATTTGTTTGTAAAGTTTAGTGACTGTATGATGATGAATATAATTTCTATTCCTCTATAGAAGATAGTCCTCTACAAAAGAGTAGATGATTTACTCTTTTATAGGAGAGTAGATGGTCTACTCTTCTATAGGAGAGTAATTGGTCTACTCTTATAAAGGAGAGTAAATGGTCTACTTTTCTATAGGAGAGTAGATGGTCTACTCCTCAAGAGGATAGTAGATAGTCTACTCTTCTGTAGGCGAGTTTATGGTCTACTCTTCTATAGGAGAGTAGATGGTCTACTCTTCTATAGAAGAGTAGATGGTCTACTTTTCTAAAGGAGAGTAGATGGTCTACTCTTCTAAAGGAGAGTAAATGGTCTACTCTTTTATAGGAGAGTTTATGGTCTACTCTTCTATAGGAGAGTAGATGGTCTACTATTCTATAGGAGAGTAGATGGTCAACTCTTCTATAGTAGAGCTGATGGTCTACTCTTCTATAGGAGGATAGATAGTCTACCCTTCTATAGGAGAGTAGATGGTCTATTCTTCTATAGGAGAGTAGACGGTATATTCTTCCATAGGAGAGTAGACAGTCTATTCTTCTGTAGGAGACTTGATGGTCTACTCTTCTATAGGAGAGTAGATGTTCTACTCTTCTATATGAGAAAAGATGATCTACTCTTCTATAGGAGAAAAGATGATCTACTATTTTATAGGAGACTAGATGGTCTACTATTCTGTAGGAGACTAGATGATCTACTCTTCTATAGGAGAGTAGATGATCTACTCTTCTTTAGGAGAGTAGGTGATCTACTCTTCTAAAGGAGAGTAAATGGTCTACTTTTCTATAGGAGACTAGATGGTCTACTCTACTATTGGAGAGTAGATAGTCTACTCTTCTATAGGAGACTAGATGGTCTACTCTTCTATTGGAGACTAGATGGTCTACTCTTCTTAGGAGAGTAGATGGTCTACTCTTCTATTGGAGACTAGATGGTCTACTCTTCTATTGGAGACTAGATGGTCTACTCTTCTTAGGAGAGTAGATGGTCTACTCTTCTATTGGAGACTAGATGGTCTACTCTTCTATTGGAGAGTAGGTAGTCTACTCTTCTATAGGAGACTAGTTGGTCTACTCTTCTATTGGAGACTAGATGGTCTACTCTTCTTAGGAGAGTAGATGGTCTACTCTTCTATTGGAGACTAGATGGTCTACTCTTCTATAGTAGAGTAGATAGTCTACTCTTCAATAGGATAGTAGATAGTCTACTCATCTATAGGAGAGTAGATGGTCTACTCTTCTATTGGAGACTAGATGGTCTACTCTTCTATTGGAGAATAGATGGTCTACTCTTCTATATGAGATTAGATAGTCTACTTCTCCATAGGGAGTAGATGGTCTACTCTGCTATAGAAGAGTAGATGGTCTACTCTTCTCTAGGAGAAGATCCTCTACTCCTCTATAGGAGAGTAGATGGTCTACTCTTCTATAAATCATATAGTGTTTATCACAATATTATTTACTTTCCAAGATCAATCAAATTTACCCTGTTTTTCATGGTTTAAACAAAATTTTCTTTCAAAAAACATTTAATCCATTTTTATTCTATTTCCTATAGCTAAATTTAAAAACATTAACATTAGTTTGCCTTCTTTCACTTTACATTTCTGCTTAACGGTTTAAATTTAAAGTGTTGAAAATCTCTTCAAGGCATAGTTGCTTATACTGGCTTGCTCTGTTCTACTCTGTTAAACAACAAGTTTTGGAAAATTTGTTTTAGTACTAAAAAAAAAAAAAGAATGGGAGGAGACGCAAAAAATAAAGTAGCAAAATGTTATGAAAAAAACACTAAAGTACCTAAAGAACATGCTATAATTCGTTATGTATTTTATAAACCCTGCTGCTGTTTAAAACTCTTTTGTGTTGGCAGGCAAAGTGTTCACACTTGGCTATTATGTTTAAAAAAAAAAAATTAATAAAATAATCAGAGCACTTCATAGAATGTGTTTTAGGCTTAGGGCTTTATTAAAAAAGTATATAAAATAAAACAGCTAAACTATGTTTGTTCATGAATAATGGTTGAGGTTCTTGGCAAAAAAAAACAAGAAACTGTTAAATATTTAAAAGCTGTTAGGTGGAGCGTTAGATAAATTCTATTAAACTTGGGAAAGTTTTAACGCAAAAAATTATGTTGATTTAATAGATTTTTTTTCACAATGATTGATGTTAGTTTATTATTAGAAAGTCATACATGAAAATTCTTTAGAATAGTACAAAATAGCAAAGTAAACTAACTGTTGTTACTAAATGTGTAAGAAAGAACAGTCTTTACAATTTATCAGGGTAACGATTCCAGGTGTAACATTAAGATATATTGAAGCTTAAAACATTTTAAACCAAGTTTTAGCTATTTTCCTGGATCTGTCTGTGAAAAACAGGTTCTTTTTCAAAATATTAAACCGCCATTAATGAGATTTACCCAAAATGTTTGGTATTGTCGTAATCTTCGCAGTAGCAATAAAGTTATTAATCAAAATGTAAGACTTCTTCTAAGAAACTTTATGTTTTTCACTTATGTCTGCTTTTTTGTTATTTTTTTTTAATCTAATGCACATAATTCCATGAAACTGATCCCAGACTCTTTTGGTTCTAAGTTTTTTTATATTCTATTTAGTTCATTGTGTTGAAGTTATTTAATGAATTTTTGCAGTTTTTGCCAATTTTCTCTTTTCCCTTAAAATTTATTTGTATTGTTTTCTATATTATTTTGGGAAATTCCCTTTGATTCATACTTTTACAGACAAATTTCGTAGAATTCTTATTGGGTTTTTTTCCAACAGCCTACAAGTATGATTCATTTGTTAGCTGCCTAAAACCTATACTTCACTAATGTCCCCTTTATTTTGTTTATTACATGCCCTAAAGTATGCTTTACAATTTGCTTTTATGGCTTATTACTCATCATTGTAGATTTAAATGTTATTTTTACTTAAATTATAAAATATTCTCTTTTCTTTTTAGCTTTTACTTTTGGCAATAAATTGGCAATTTCAAAGGCTTCAATGCTTTAGATTTAACATGAACATACACCTTTAATAAACTGAAAATAAAGGTAAGTTTCTTTGGTATTATTTTCATTTTAATAAGAATTTATTACACCATATTTAAATCTGAACCGCTCCCTGTTTTAATTTTTTATTATTTTTTTTATGAAATTTTCTTCTCAAACACAAGAAAAAAGTATCAAATATTGGCAATTTCAATATTAACTGATTGCTGTCTTAATAAGTCTTTAAATTGCGTTAAATATTTAAGTACTGGTATCAGGTTTAATAATGTTTTTATTGCGTGCTGTCTCTTTAAGCCTCTTGCTAAATTATGGTATGTTGAAAAGTACAGTAAAACCTATATAAAATCACCGAAATCATGCAACAATATAAATATTTCAAACATATTAAGAATTCCTTAAGAAAAAAATTATTTAATTGTATTAATATAAGTTTTTGGTTGTAGTTACAGGAATTTTGTTAAGACAACTAAAAAGTAATTAAAATGGTTTTTAAATATGTAAATTCTAAACCAATTTTAATTGCTGGCTTTAAAATTTGCCAAAAACATAAAAAAAATTTTAAACATAATTCATATAACAAAACAACTGTCCTTCTTTCTTATATTTCACTGTTATTTTGCTGTTTTTTTAAGAAACCCATATTTAACCAACAATTTTTGTGTATGTGACAGCTGCCTGTCACTCGATTAATTATCATGTGTCAATCGTCGTAAAACTGTCTTATGGCAGCAACAAAATTTTAATTTTCTAGTGTTTTGTTAACATGAACGACATGGTTTCGTTTGTAGACTTTATTCAAGTTTCTATATTTCGTTGTTATTATTAATTTCAACTAATTATATACCAATAATAACAGCAGCAACAACCACTACCAAACACATTCAGGTTTTTTATCTTGCAAATAGTTAAAATAGAACATTTTAAGCAAATGATTGTACAAACAAATATTAATATTCTTGAAAAGTTGGCAGAAAATGAATTGTTTACCTGAGGGGAGATATTTTACTTCAGGTAATTAGCGAAAATATATTGTTTACTCAAGGTAAATAATGTAAATAGATTGTTTACATTGTGTAAACAATGTAAATACATTTTTTACTCCGTGTAAACAATGTAAATGGATTGTTTACTCAATGTAAACAATACAAATATGTTGGTTACACAATGTAAACAATGAAAATACATTGTTTACTCAATGTAAATACTTTGTTTACATAATGTAAACGATTCAAATACATTGTCTACATAATGTAAACAATTTAAATACATTGTTTACACAATGTAAACAGTTCAAATACATTGTCTACTCAATGTAAACAATACAAATACGTTGGTTATACTTAATGTAAAGTATGTAAATACAATGTTAACACAATGTAAATACAATGTTTACACAATATAAACAGAAAGTAAAGTAAGTGAATGCATTGATTACTCAATGTAAATATATTGCTCAATGTAAACAATGTATGTAAATACATCTTTTACATAATGTAAACAATGTAAATACATTGTCTACTCAATGTAAACAATGTAAATATATTGTTTACTTAATGTAAACAATGTAAATACATCTTTTACATAATGTAAACAATGTAAATACATTGTCTACTCAATGTAAACAATGTAAATATATTGTTTACTTAATGTAAACAATGTAAATACATCTTTTACATAATGTAAACAATGTAAATACATTGTCTACTCAATGTAGACAATGTAAATTATTGTTTACTTAATGTAAACTAAGTGAATACATGGATTACACAATGTAAATAATGCAAATACATTGTTTACTCAATGTAAACAACACAAATAAATTTTTTGCTTAATGTAAAGTATGTAAATACAATGTAAACACAATGTAAACAATGTTTACACAATGTAAATACAATGTTTACACAATGTAAAGTAAGTGAATACATTGATTACTCAATGTAAATACATTGTCTACTCAATGTAAACAATGTATGTAAATACATTGTCTACTCAATGTAAACAATGTAAATATATTGTTTACTTAATGTAAACAATGTAAATACATCCTTTACATAATGTAAACAATGTAAATACATTGTCTACTAAATGTAGACAATGTAAATACATTCTCTACTCAATGTAAATTATTGTTTACTTATTGTAAACAAATATATTGTTTACACAATTTAAACAATGTAACTACATTGTTTACTCTACGTAAACAATGTAAATACATTGAGTAAACATTGTAAATACATTGTTTACTTAATGTAAAGAATGTTTACACGACGTAAACATTGTAAATACATTGTTTACATTGAGTAAACATTGTAAATACAGTGCAAACAATGTTAATACATTGTCTACTCAATGTAAATACATTCTTTATTTAATGTAAACAATGTAAATAGAGTGTTTACTTAATGTAAACAATGTAAATATGTTGTTAACTCAATGTAAACAATGAAAATACTATGTTTACACAACGTAAACCTTGTAAATACATTGTTTACATTGAGTAAATAATGTAAATGCAGTGTTTACATAACGTAAACAGAGTAAATATATTGTTTACACAATGTCAATACTTTGATCGAAACAAATAGTATTCTGACGTGACCAAAAACCGCCCAGAATATGCGGCCAGATATGAAACCGTAATACATATTCCATTATGACAACGCTCGGCCATATGTTGCAATACCTCATAAAAATTATTTAGAAAGAAGTGGTTGGGAAGTTTTGCCTACCCGCTTTATACTCCAGACCTAGACATTTGTATATCGATTTAATAATTTCATTACAGAAAAATATTATTTCAATCTTAATTGTAAATAAAATCTCCTAAAGATATCGTTTGTCTGTGGTGTGGTGTGCTTTGATCTAATTTAATTGTGTCAAAAGAATAAATTTGCATTTGAACAACATGCAATTTTTTTTTTTGAATCAAACAAAAATTCAACAAAATTACTACAATATTTTAAAACGTCAGAAAGCAAGTTTTTCAGCCTTAACACAACAGAACAAAACACCACACTCACAAACACTTAAAAACCGGCCAAAATAATAAACCAATGAATGACTGCAACCACCTGGAGAAATAAACAAACAATAATAACATTAAAAAACCATTTTGCAATAATAAACCTCAAATAATAATAATTTATTAAACAAGATCTGATCTGCACAATAATAAGAAAACCTCTAAAAGAAATCATTAAACACAATAATATCAAATAATAAAGAAAAATACACATATAAGAGATATAAATCTGTGTTGTATCTTTTTTTTTTAAAAAAAAAGCCTCCAAATAAAATGGGTCAATACATTTGTAGGAAATCTGGTTTCAAATAGAAATAAAAAGTTATTGCTCGTGGTCCGTATTGTGACAATTCTATAAAACCCATTTAGTTTTTTTTTTTAATTTAATTTCTTCCATTTGCAGTTACTAGTTACAAGTGTGTTTGTTAAAAAGTAGTGCAACTACCAGTATTTTATTTCTGCTAGATTCTACGTGACATAGATGTTATTTTTGTGTCTATATTTCAGTGAATTGAAGTCATCTTCCTTTTGTAACATTTATTTTCTACTGTATTTTTTTTTTTCATGTATTTCTTACGTTTTATTTCTGTCATTGTTATTGTCCAATTAAGCTTGAAATGCCTGTCCATGGTTACTGGCTGGATGTTGTTGCATCCATACTTACATATTAAATGAATGCCTGAGTGTTCTAATTTTCAAGCTGTTAAACATGTAACAAAAATATGCAGCACAAAATATTCAAGAAAACTTATGGGGGCATCTTTTTTAAATAAAAATGGTCTACAACTCCATAGGAGGAAAGTAGATGGTATAATTCCGAACGGTCTAGAAGTAGAACGTAACTTCTAGACCGTACAGTAGATTATCTACTTTTCTATAGAAGATCTAACTCCTTTTTGGGGAGTATATATTTGACTCTTCTATGTAGATGGTATAATGTTCTAGAGGAGAGTAGATGGTCTACTGTGTTCTAAAGGAAAGTATATGGTCTACTCCTCCATAGGAGAGTAGATGGTCTACACCTCAATAGGAGAGTAGATGGTCTACTCCTCCATAGGAGAGTAGATGGTCTCTCTTCTATAGGAGAGTAGATGGTCTACTCTTCCATAGGAGAGTAGATGGTCTACTCTTCCATAGGAGAGTAGATGGTCTACTCTTCCATAGGAGAGTAGATGGTCTACTCTTCCATAGGAGAGTAGATGGTATACTCTTCCATAGGAGAGTAGATGGTCTACTCTTCCATAGGAGAGTAGATGGTCTACTCTTCCATAGGAGAGTAGATGGTCTACTCTTCCATAGGAGAGTAGATGGTCTACTCTTCCTTAGGAGAGTAGATGGTCTACTCATCCATAGGGGTGTGGATTGTCTACTCTTCTATAGGAGAGTAGAAGGTATACTCATCAATATGAGAGTTGATGGTCTACTCCTCCATAGGAGAGTAGATGGTCTACTCCTCCATAGGAGATTAGATGGTCTACTCCTCCATAGGAGAGTAGATGGTCTACTCCTCCATAGGAGAGTAGATGGTCTACTTTTCTATAGGAGAGTAGATGGTCTACTCTTCCATAGGCGAGCAGATGGTCTACTATTCAATAGCAGAATAGATGGTCTACTCTTCTATAGGAGAGTAGATGGTCTACTCATCCATAGGAGAGTAGATGGTCTACTCCTTTATAGGAGAGTAGATGGTCTACTCCTCTATAGGAGAGTAGATGGTCTACTCCTCTATATGAGAGTAGATGGTCTACTCCTCCATAGGAGATTAGATGGTCTACTCCTCCATAGGAGATTAGATGGTCTACTCCTCCATAGGAGAGTAGATGGTCTACTCTTCCATAGGAGAGTAGATGGTCTACTCCTTTATAGGAGAGTAGATGGTCTACTCCTCTATAGGAGAGTAGATGGTCTACTCCTCTATATGAGAGTAGATGGTCTACTCGTCCATAGTAGATTAGATGGTCTACTCTTCCATAGGAGAGTAGATGGTCTACTCTTCCATAGGAGAGTAGATGGTCTACTCTTCCATAGGAGAGTAGATGGTCTACTCATCCATAGGAGAATAGATGGTCAACTCTTCTATATGAGAGTAGATGGTCTACTCCTCCATAGGAGAGTAGATGGTCTACTCCTCCATAGGAGATTAAATGGTCTACTCCTCCATAGGAGAGTAGATGGTCTACTCCTCCATAGGAGAGTAGATGGTCTACTCCTCCATAGGAGATTAGATGGTCTACTCCTCCATAGGAGAGTAGATGGTCTACTCTTCCATAGGAGAGTAGATGGTCTACTCTTCCATAGGAGAATAGATGGTGTACTCTTCCATAGGAGAATAGATGGTCAACTCTTCTATATGAGAGTAGATGGTCTACTCCTCCATAGGAGAGTAGATGGTCTACTCCTCCATAGGAGATTAGATGGTCTACTCCTCCATAGGAGAGCAGATGGTCTACTTTTGTATAGGAGAGCAGATGTTCTAATCTTTCATAGGAAAGTAGATGTTCTTCTCTTCTATAGGAGAGTAGATGGTCTTTCCATAAGAGAGTAGATGGTCTACTCATCCATAGGAGAAAGGATTGTATACTCTTCTATAGGAGAGTAGATGGTATACTGTTCTAGAGGAGAGTTGAGAGTTTACTGAGTTTTAAAGGAGAGTAGATGGTCTACTCCTCTATAGAAGAGTAGATGGTCTACTCCTCTATATGAGAGTAGATGGTCTACTCCTCTATAGGAGAGTAGATGGTCTACTGTTCCAGAGGAGATTAGAAAGTCTACTGTGTTTTAATGGAGAGTAGATGGTCTACTCCTCCATAGGAGATTAAATGGTTTCGTCCTCCGTAGGAAAGTATGGTCTACTGTTCTAAAGGAGAGTAGATGGTATATTCCTCTATAGGAGAGTAGATGATGGACTCCTCTATAGGAGATTAGATATTGTACTCCTCTATACAGGAGTAAATGTTCTACTACTCTTTAGGAAAGTAAGTATATGGTCTACTTTCCTACTGCTGCTTCACTCCACATATATCTCCAAACCTCCATTATTGAATAATATGTTTGTCACTTTATTCAAGTGTCAAGTTCTTTTACTTTAATTTCTATTAAAAAAATATTTCTATTTTTAATACAATTTCAAATAAATGATCTATTAAAACCATTTAAACGATAGTGTTCCACATTTATTATAACGAAAATACAATGATGATACATTTAATTGAATTTAAATAGTGTAAAACTATCAATAAATAATAAAAACATAAAAATAAAGAAAAAAATATTGATTGTCTAACTACATAGACAAACAAAAACAATGCTCGGCAAAAGAATGAATAAGAGAATGATGAAAAAAGAATCATGTAGTATGGCAAATAGTCTACATAATAAAACCAATATAAATATTTCTATAGTGTCTCCATAAAACCAACTCAAACGACCATAAAAAGGCATAGAACATATTTTAATTGACTTTTGGAAGAAATAAAGAATAGAAGATAAAATAAATGAATAAAATAAAATCCAATACATCAACAGCATAAGTCTGACACACTCCATCTTCAAACAACAAAAAACTGTTTCCATTAAATCCATATATATGGAATTGTGTGCTTTTTTTTTGCATAGATTTTAATGATTTGGATTAAAAAAAAAACTATTTTCGTTATATTGTGAAAAACAGAAAACTGTTTAAAATAAAATGCTTTCAATTTTAAAAAGGGAGTGTTTTGTATTGCAAGTAAATTTATCTTTGCTAAAACGTATTCCAAAATAAAATTTAAAGAAGCTACTTTTAGCATTTGGAAAATTTACTTCTAAGTTTCATATACCAAATGTCAAGGTGATCGATTGTTTTTGTCTTAAAGAGCAAACAAATTTCCTTAAATGGTTATTTGTGTTGAAATAATAAAGTTGTTCAAAGAATAGAGAAATATTTTTGAAGACATTTAAGCAAAGTGGATTCTATTTTTTGAGCAGAAAAGGAAAATTTATTAATTTGCTCCTCTATTGAAGAGTACTCTCCCTTAGGAGACTGCTGCATATGAGAGTCGAAGGTCTACTCTTCCATAGGAGAGTAGATGGTCTACTTCTCCATAGGAGATAGATGGTCTACTCCTCCATAGGAGAGTAGATGGTCTACTCCTCCATAGGAGATAGATGGTCTACTCCTCCATAGGAGAGTAGATGGTCTACTTTACCATAAGAGAGTATATGGTCTACTCCTCCATAAGAGGGTAGATAGTCTTCTCCTTCATAAGAGAGTAGATAGTCTTCTCCTCCGAGGTGTAGTAGATAGTCTACGCCTCCATAGTGAAGATGATCTACTCCTCCATAGGAGAGTACATAGTCTTCTCCTCCATAGTAGCGAATATGGTCTACTCCTCCATAGAGGAGTAGATGGTCTATTTATTCATTGGAGAGCAGACGGTCTACTCCTCCATAGAAGAACAGATGGTCTACTCCTCCATTGAAGAGTGGATCGACTTCTCCTCCATAGTAGAGTAGATGTTCTACTCCTCCATAGTGGAGTAGATGGTAATGTAAAGAATATACAAATAAAACTTTATAAACCATCATTAAACCATTTTCTTTCAGTGCTTTCCTTAAGCTTGAATTTGTAGCCATTCACTTCTTAACATTGAACTGCTTGTCTGGCCTATATTTTCTTACAAAATACCACTGTAGACTTTGCTGGCTATACTTTATTTATTTAATATGGAATTAGTTTAAGTGTATAGAATTTATTAGAACACAACTCTTACCATTTTTGGCCACAAAACTTGTTTAAATATTCTTGTGTTCAAATGCCATTTGGCTGTTATTGAAAGCTATGTACGTACGTGTTGCATTAAAGGTGTCACATTTGTTTTTTTTTACAAATGTTGCATTCATTACGGAATGTTGCGTATGTGGTACTCGTATAGTTTTTATTTCTATTAAATGTCTTTCGACATAAATTTTCAATGGAATTTGTTATAAAAATACTTTCTGGTAGCTAAAATTTCAATTTATTTAAAAAGATCATGTTTTGTAGTTGGAGTATTTAGTGAGTGGTCTGTCTGTCTATTTGTCTCCTCTCTAGTATCTGTTTTCATTTTGATTACGCATTTCAACAATTTTCTTGAACACCATATGTCATTCATTGCTGTTTTAGCAGTTCGTTTTTTTTAGTTTTCTTTTTTATGTTTTTTTCTTCTTTAAAGTATGACTTGGGGAATTGTAGAATTTGAGTTGAGATGTGTGTTGTTTACACTCCATTCGTTTCAGTTTGGTTTGGTTTTGGTTGAATGATTTGAAAAATATGACCCAATAATTATTATTATATAAATTAAACACACAACAACTGGTTGTTGCAATCTGTTTTTGTCCGTACTGTTCTAATTTTCATTTGGTGACTTCTTTTTTTTTATTATAAATTTAATTTGAGATTAGTTGTTGATTTCAAGAGAGCATTAAATTACAGTAGATTTTCGAAAGTCTTTTTTTGTAATGGTCATATAATAAACAGTTAATATTAAATGAGGGAAACTAGATAACATTGTGTTTAAATTCAATATTTTTATATATAAATTAGTTAACTGTTTGACGTACATAGATGTTGAGTTGATAAGTAACATTTTGCACATTCTTAGTTCATAAAACTGGTTGTGACAGAACAAATTTTAAGAAATATATTGAGATTTATCATCAATGCTTATAGTATAGTAGTAGATTATGCACTTTCGTATAGAGGAGTAGACCATTTACTCTCCTATGGAGGAGTAGACCATCTAATCTCCTATGGAGATGTAGACCATCTACTCTCCTATGGAGGAATAGACTCTCCTGTGGACAAGTAGAACATCTATTTTCCTGTGGAGGAATAGGCCATCTATCTTCTCCTGTGGAGGAATAGATAATTTCTCTCCTATAGAGAAGCAGTACATCTACTCTCCTATGAAGGAGTAGACCATCTAATTTCCTATGGAGGAGTAGACCATATATTCTCCTATGGAGGAGTAGACCATCTAGTCTCCTATGTAGTAGTAGACCATCTACTCTCCTATGGAGAAGTAGACCATCTACTCTCTTATGGAGGAGTAGACCATCTACTTTCCTATGGAGAAGTAGACCATCTACTCTCCTATGGAGAAGTTGACCATCTACTCTACTGTGGAGGAGTAGACCATCTACTTTACTGTGGAGGAGTAGACCATCTACTCTACTGTGGAGGAGTAGACCATCTACTCTACTGTGGAGGAGTAGACCATCTACTCTACTGTGGAGGAGTAGACCATCTACTCTCCTATGGAGGAGTAGACCATCTACTCTCCTATGGAGGAGTAGGCCGTCTACTCTCTTATGGATGAGTAGACCATCAACTTTCCTACGGAGGAGTAGACCATCTACTCTCCTATGGAGAAGTAGATCATCTACTCTCCTATGGTGGAGTAGACCATCAACTCTTCTACGGAGGAGTAGACCATCTACTCTCCTATGGTGGAGTAGACCATCAACTCTACTGTGGAGGAGTAGACCATCTACTCTCCTATGGAGAAGTAGACCATCTACTCTCCTATGGAGGAGTAGACCATCTACTCTCCTATGGAGGAGTAGACCATCTACTCTCTTATGGATGAGTAGGCCATCAACTCTCCTACGGAGGAGTAGACCATCTACTCCCCTATGGATGAGTAGACTATTTACTCTCCTATGTAGGACTAGACTAGTTATTCTCTTATAGAGGAGTAGACCATCTACTTTCCTATGGAGAAGTAGACCATCTACTCTCCTATGGAGAAGTTGACCATCTACTCTCCTATGGTGGAGTAGACCATCAACTCTTCTACGGAGGAGTAGACCATCTACTCTCCTATAGAACAGTAGACCATCTACTCTACTGTGGAGGAGTAGACCATCTACTCTCCTATGGAGGAGTAGGCCATCTACTCTCTTATGGATGAGTAGACCATCAACTCTCCTACGGAGGAGTAGACCATTTACTCTCCTATGGAGAAGTAGACCATCTACTCTCCTATGGTGGAGTAGACCATCAACTCTCCTACGGAGGAGTAGACCATCTACTCTCCTATGGTGGAGTAGACCATTAACTCTACTGTGGAGGAGTAGACCATCTACTCTCCTATGGAGAAGTAGACCATCTACTCTCCTATGGAGGAGTAGACCATCTACTCTCCTATGGAGGAGTAGACCATATACTCTCCTATGGAGGAGTAGGCCATCTACTCTCTTATGGATGAGTAGACCATCAACTCTCCTACGGAGGAGTAGACCATCTACTCTCCTATGGTGGAGTAGACCATCAACTCTACTGTGGAGGAGTAGACCATCTACTCTCCTATGGGGAAGTAGACCATCTACTCTCCTATGGAGGAGTAGGCCATCTACTCTCCTATGGAGGAGTATACCATATACTCTCCTATGGTGGAGTAGACCACTTTCTCTTCTGAAGAGGAGTAGTAGATCAACTCTGCTGTGGAGGAGTAGACCATCTACTTTCCTATTAAGGTTATCATTTTATCATGTAATAAATATAATTATCTAGACCTCATTAATATATTTAAGTCTTTTTCCTGATATAATTACCAACTTTTCACTTACTTTCGTTTTATATTGTTTAGTGCATATTTTGTCAATTAGTTTTTGACACATAAATTCACTCATTAAACTCCATCATCATTCATACATTACTACTTAATCATTTACACTTAATCAATTGTAAAAAGCAACAAATCTTTATGAGTGTCTGTAAAATCAAGTCTCATTTATCTCGTGCTACTGCTTAAACAAATTAAAATTTTATTACATTTCTTTTTTTTTTTTTAAAGAAAAAAACTTCCTACTTAGACAAAATTTCAAGACAGGATTTGTTGATTATCATTTAACATTAATCTTGCTTACAATTAAAAACAGAGAGAAATTATTTGGTTTGAAAAAATATGTGTTTGTGTTTAATTAATATGAATGATGTTGGGGTTTTTTTTTTTTTAGCTGTATGTTATTAATAATATTATACTATTTAAACATAAGATATTGTATGAGTGCCGTGGCTTTGATGTGTAATTACTAAGTAAATATTGTGATCATGAAACTCGCTGTCTTCTGGTGGTGGACTTGTCTAAGGTGTTGCAAACTAGTTTGTTTTTGAGTTGAGCATAAATTACAGACCAGTGTGTTTTGAGCTAAATTGGGCCATGCTCCTGCTTTGATGAAATGTTGGTAAAGATGTTCAAGAAATGCGTTGATTTAAGTCTAGATGTTAAAGAGTGAGAGGGAAAGGAGGAGGATATTATGTGAAACAATGTGACCAACAATTTGGGCTTGATTAATGCCTTGAATTGATTTTGAAATGTGATCTACTATGTTAGAAGTTAAATGATCTCTATGGTTCTTGTCTCTGCTACTTTTTTCTGAATTTCTTCCATCTTTTGTCAGACAAAACAATTTTTTTCTGAATTTTTATTATCTAAAGAGTTCACACTAAATTAAACATTTTTAAATTTGTATAAGAAATGTTGATCCCACTTTTTTTAACATTTTCTGTTTGCTCTTGTCTTCCACAACTAAATATCTCACCCTGGAAAATCGTTTTCTGCCATAAACTCCAAAAAAAAAACTAGATTTTCAATTTCATTTTATTTTCATTTTTTTTGTATCAAAGATGCTGTTGCAATTTTTATAGCCTCATTTAGACTAAATTGTGCACCAAAATTGTGAAGCAAACAACCAACCAACCAACTGCCTTCCAGTTTATTGTTTATGGCCAGTGCGTAGGCTGGTTTTTTATGGCTGGCAAATTGAAACATAGAGGAGAGTGGTTGCCTGAAAGCAAAATTTATGACTTTTCATTTTCAATAGTAGGAAATCAACTTCTTTAAACTTAATATTGAAACCAGGCTAGAAATGTCTTTGGCGGGGTGTTTACTAGCTCTAAAACATATTATTATGATGACAAATTTTTCCTAGCTAAATTTATGAAAAATTACTAAAGCTTATAAACATGATAAAGAAGAAAAAAAATATTCTAGTTTCCTTTATCTTAAATATATAAAAAATGAATTATTTTAATGTTCAAATGGCAACAACTCTCTTATGTTGTTTAGACTTTTTGTTTGCTGGATACATTTTCTATTTAGAGCCACCACCAACCAGTCAGACAAACTGACATTGATTTATGGCCATTGAGAAAAAAAATTTATTTTTAAAACTTGCATTTTAATGCTGCAGAACTAGGAATAAAAACTTGTTTTGTTTTGCCTTAAAAGTGGCCTAAAAAAGGGTGTTTAATTTATGGTTATTTAAAAGCAATAGATGACGGGTATCTAGGAATAGTTTAAGGCATTTTAATAGTAGATAGGGATCAGGGGGGAATAACTGTGCTACAGGAAAAGAAATGCAGCAGATAGGATCGAATGTTACTCATTCTAAACTTAACGTTTATTGAATTTACAACGAATGAAATATAATTATGACAATTTTAGTTTATGTTTCACACGATTCCATTTTGTTCCTCTGCCATAATAGCGTGATTTTTGGAAATTTTTACAAAAATCTTTCATTTATTGTCAAAATGAAATATTTTCTAATAGAAATAATGAATTTTTTTTTTTTAAATTTGGCCATGTTTCACATAATTCCATTTCGTTCCACTTTTCCTAAATGGAAAATTTGGAAGATTTAAGGTGATTTACATTGATTTGTTGGTTTTTAACTAGTTTATGATTGTTTTAGCATGTGTTTCTTGATATTTGAACATGTTTCACATAATTCCATTTCGTTCCCTCTTTGCTAAATTGAAAATTTTTGAGATTTTCTTTCATTTCCTATTTATAAACCAATTTCTATTATTGAAATCATGTAAATTTCTCAATTTCTTACATGTTTCACAAAATTCCATTTCGTTCCTCTCTAGTTAAATTGAAAATTTTGAGGAATTTATGTAATTTCACATCAATTTATTGATTTCTAATTAGTTAGGGATAATTTCAGCTTATGGTTCTTGAAATTTTGACATGTCTCACTTAATTCCATTGCGTTCCACTTTTGATAAATTAATTTTTTTTAGATTTTCTTTCATTTCCTATTAATAATCCAATTTCTATTACTGAAATCATATAAATTTCTCAATTTCTTACATGTTTCACAAAATTCCATTTCGTTCCACTTTTGCTAAATTGACAATATTGGAGATTTTAGCCTATCTTAGGTAAATTTATGAATTTTTAATTAGTTAAGATAATTTTAACTTGTCTTTCTTGATATTTTGACATGTTTCACTTAATTCCATTTCGTTCCACTTTTGATAAATTGAATTTTTTTTTAGATTTTCTTTTTTTTATATTAAAAACAAATTTATATTATTAAAAACATATAAATTTTTAAATTTCCATCATGTTTCATTTAATTCCATTTCGTTCCACTTGTGCTAAATTGACAGTATTGGAGAGTTTAGCTGATTTTAAGTAAACTTATGGGTTTTTTATTAATTAAGATAATTTTAACTTGTGTTTCTTGATATTTGAACATGTTTTACTTAATTCCATTTCGTTCCACTTTGGATAAATTAAACATTTTTCAGATTTCCCTTCCTTTCCTATTAATAAACAAATTTCTGTTATTGAAATCATGTAAATTTCTCAATTTATTACATGTTTCACAAAATTCCATTTCGTTCCACTTTGGCTAACTTGAAAATTTTTGAGATTTTCTTTCATTTCAATTTCTATTATTGAAATCATATAGATTTTGCAATTTCTTACATGTTTCACATAATTCCATTTCGTTCCACTCTTGCTAAATTGACAGTATTGGAAATTTTAGCTACTCTTAAGTAAATTTATGGGTTTTTAATAAGATTAAGATAATTTCAGCTTATGTTTCTTGATATTTGAACATGTTTCACAAAATTCCATTTCGTTCCGCTTTGGATAAATTGAAATTTTTGGAGATTTTCTTTCATTTCATATTAGTAAATAATTTATTACTATTAAAATCATATAAATTTAAAATGTTTTCACATGTTTTACTTTATTCCATTTCGTTCCACTTTGGAAAAATTTAAAATTTTCAACATTTTAGGAAAATTTACTATTTTTCCGATTTTAATAAGTTTATGATATGAATAAGCTACTTTCTATTACTAAAATCATGTAATTTTTTAAGTTTCTTACATGTTTCACTTAATTCCATTTCGTTCCTTTTTGGAGAAATTGAAAATTATTCACATTTTCTTTCCTTTTCTTGTTAAGAAACAAATTGTTATTAATAAAAATATGTTAATTTTAAAATTTTGTACATGTTTCACTTAATTCCATTTTGTTCCTTTTTGGATAAATTGAAAATTATGAGGAATTTATGAAATTTTACTTCAATTTGTTAATTTTTATTTAGTTAGGGATAATTTCAGCTTATGTTTCTTGATATTTGCACATGTTTCACAAAATTCCATTTCGTTCCTCTTTAGATAAATTGATTTTTTTTAGGATTTCTTTAATTTCTTATTAAAAAACAAATGTTTATTATGAAACTTATGTTAATTTTTCGATTTCCTATATGTTTCACTAAATTCCATTACGTTCCTCTTGAATAATTTGACAATTTTGGAAACTATTCAAATTTGTTAAATTTTTATTAGTTTATCATGCATGTATTTCTTATATACATATTTTGCTAAAAGTTCATTGGCTTTTTAGTGTAATAATTTTTTTTTTTTCAGTTTTTTTTTTTTTTTTTTTTTTTTTTTTTCAAAAAAATATTTGTCATTACTTTACACTTGTCATTATGAAATCTTTATGTATAAATTTTTATTGTTTTTTCGTTTTTCTTTTTTTTGGTGTGAAAATTGTATACTAAACAATTTAATGCCAAATAGCTGTCTAGCTTATTTGAAAACAATTTTTTTTATTGGAAATAAAATCTGAAAAACAAAAAAAGAAAACAACAAACTCATTGAAATATTGGGCAAGTAAATTACAAGCAAGTGCAAAAAGGTGCAGTTTTATATATGAAAATTTATATTTGAAATTGAAATTACATTTGCATTGCCAAACTTGGCACCTACTACCAACACTATAGCAGCAACCATTTCAGCCAGCCCTCTCAATGCAATGGCTTGAGAGTGTTTGTTTTCGTTACACGGTGTGTTGCAAAACTGCAGTTTGTGACAGTAGCACCTGTTACCTTAAATTATGCTTTAATGACATCTGCAAAAAAACAAACAAACCAAATTTAATAAAAAAAAATGACATAATAAATTGAGATTAAATAAGAATTTAAACAATTTTTATGGGGTTTTTAAAGTGTTTCCTAAATTTGCATGTGTGGGGTATGAAATTTTTGTTATAAAGTTTATTTTTATTGCTTTTTTTTGGTGAAAATTTAAGGTGTATTATTAAGAAAAATGTAAATTAAAAACAACTTAATTTTGCTAAAAAAGAGGTTTGGTGGTTTATGTTTTTCGGTGACTAAATATGAGCAAAAAAATCAAACTTTGTGGTCTTATTAAAAATATATATATTAAATAAATTAAAAAATTTTTTATTTTTTTAATTATTTAAAGTGTTATATTTTAGTTTCTAAAATATAATTTTTCAATTTTCAAAAATCTTCAAATTTTTTAATACTTTGAAAATCTTCCTAATTTTTGGTTTTCATCACAAAATTTGTTGAAGTTTGTGGAAATATAAAAAGAGAATATATTGAAAAAATTTAATTATTTTTAACCTTCTTTATTTTTCAAAGTGTTTTCTTTTAGATTTTTTAAAAATATTTTCGATTTTTAAAAAATAAAAAATTTTTGTTATACTAGAAAAATTTTCATTATTTTTTTTTTTTTCTTAAAAAAAATTATTTTCAAGAAATCAAAGCTTGTGCGGATATTAAAAAAATATATATTAAACAAATATACATAATTTTTTATTTTCTGAATTGTTTTAAGTGTTGTCTTTTAGATTATAAAAAAATATTTTCGATTTTTAAAAAATATCAAAATTTTGTTTTACTAGGAAAACTTTCATTATTTTTTTTTTAAAAAAAATTTTTATTAAGGGATTTAAATAATTTTTTATTTTCTTAATTGCTTCAAGTGTTGCCTATTATATTTTGAAAAAAAAATTTACGATTTTCTAAAATATCAAAATTTTTTCATACTTTTAAAATTTTGCTAATTTTTGGTTTCGAATAAAAAAATCATAAACATTTTCAAAGTTCGTGGTGGAATTAAAAAAATATATATTAAACAAATAAACATTTTTTATTTTCTTAAAAATTTAGAGTGTTATCTTTTAGATTATTAAAAAATATTTTCGCATTTTAAAAAATATCAAAATTTTGTTATACTAGGAAAATGTTCATTATTTTTTTTTTGTTTTTTTTCAAAAAAATTTTAATTTCAAACAAATCAAAGTTTGTGCTGATATTACTAAAATATATATTAATCGAATTTAAAATTTTTTGAATTTCCTTATTATTTAGACTATTGTGTATCTGTTTTTGAAAAATAATTTTACAATTTTCTAAAATATTTAAATTTTTTCATACTTTTAAAATTTTGCTAATTTTTGGTTTCGAAAAAAAAAAATTTTTCAAAGTTTGTGTTCAAATTAAAAAAATATGTATTAAGGGATTTAAATAATTTTTTATTTTCTTAAAAGATTAAAGTGTTGTCTATGAGATTTTGTTAAATAATTTAGCAATTTTCTAAAATATCAAAATTTTTTCATACTTTTAAAATTTTGCTAATTTTTGATTTCGAAACAAAAATCATAAAAATTTTCAAAATTTGTATTCAAATTAAAAAAATATATATTAAAGGATTTTAATAATTTTTTATTTTCTTAATAGTTTAAAGTGTTGTCTATTAGATTTTGTGAAATAAATTTACGATTTTCTAAAATATTTAAATTTTTTTTATACTTTTAAAATTTTACAAACTTTTGGTTTCAAAAAAAAAAATTCCTTAAAATTTACAAAGTTTGGGGTCATATTAAAAAAACAAATATTAAGGGATTTAAAAATTTTTTTATTTTCTTAATTGCTCCAAGTGTTGTCTATTAGATTTTGGAAAATAATTTTACGATTTTCTAAAAATATCAAAATTTTTTCATACTTTTAAAATTTTGCTAATTTTTGGTTTCGAATAAAAAAAAATCATAAAAATTTTCAAAGTTTGTATTCAAATTAAAAATATATATATTAATGGACTTAAATAATTTTTTATTTTCTTAATAGTTTAAAGTGTTGTCTATTAGATTTTGAAAAATAATTTTACGATTTTCTAAAATATTTAAATTTTTTCATACTTTTAAAATTTTGCAAATTTTTGGTTTCGAAAAAAAAAACTTCATTAAAATTTACAAAGTTTGGGGTCATATTAAAAAATATATATATTAAGGGATTTAAATAATTTTTTATTTTCCTAAATATTTAAAGTAATGTCTTTTAGTTTCTAAAAAAGGATTTTACGATTTTCTAAAATATCAAAATTTTTTAATACTTTGAAAATTTATCAAATTTTTTTTATTTTGGTTACTTAAATTTCTAAACATTATAAAATAATGTTCAATAAACACCTTAATTTATATAATAACAATAAATATTTATTAAGCTTTTATTGATTGTAAAGTATTTTCCAACTGAAATATTTATAAACAAAATATTTACATATAAAATTATTAACTTGTAGCTATAAACTGCAAGGCAGTCAGTCTATTATTTCTACTTGTAACACATTCAATGATAATTCATTCATAACACATGTCTACAAACCACAATATTTTTATTCGAATTTCTAAATTATATATTGTTCATACAACAACAACAACAATAAAAATCTAGTTTAATGGCAGCTTTTATTTTGAAAAAAAAGAATAAAAAAAATTGTGAAAAAATACAAAACTAAAGCAAAATTATTAATGTAAACAAGTCTAAAGACTCTAGAAATTAATAACATGTAAATGACCTAGAAAATATTATACTAAATTTATACATATATATAGAAACAAAAACAATAATGTGTTAGAAAAACTACATATTCAAATATAAATAGCGAAATGTTGGAAATAAAAAAACTGTAGATAAACTTGAAAAAATAAATATAACAAAGCAATTAAGTAATCAACAAAATTATTAATTAAAAACACTTTAAGAAATTTAAACACAAAATACACAACTTCAGGCAGCAATTATTAGTCAAAAGGAAAAGAAGGGAGTGTTGAAATGAGATTTGAGAATGAAAATTATTGAAATGAATCATTTAAATAGAAGAGCATATATTTAATACTACACGCAGAGTAAAAATAGTAAAACATTTCAACATATTTACAAGTTATGTAACAATATTATGGTCTTTGGCAAGACAATACGATGTATCAAAATTTAAATCCCTGATAAGACTCTCGAAAGATACGTAAATTTCTTAACGACTTGCTAAGAAGGGCAATATGAAAGCAACATCTTCATCCTAAGCGTAAAGTGTGAATCTCAGCCACTACTTGGCAACTTATTAAAGATAGCAGACAACTTAAAGGTACCATATTAACCCCCTAACCCCCAAGAGTGCCTCAAGGCATGCATTACAAAACACCAATTATCTCAAAAAGTAATTATAATTTTAATTTTTAAATTTAACGGTGACTTTAGCTACAGATTTGTTAACATTTCCCTTGAAGGTCGAAATGCATTCTGACTTCTAGTTTTTGTTCTATCAGCTGTTTTGTGAGTGATGTCATAATTTTAGCTCGTGAAATTTTGTGTGTGATTTTTTTCGAAATATTTTTTTTTTTTAAAAAGGTAAGATATTCTTCTTTCAGTCTATGAATTTGTAAATGTTAAAACAATTAATAAAAAGTGTGTTGAGAACGCAGAAACTAAGGGGCGCCTCAGGGCACTATTGCGGGTTTCGGCTAAATTTATCGGCGTGTTATATTGTAATGACAGATAGAGACCGCAGACGAATTAAATTATCCGCCTTGAATCATGATCAGTTGGTACTGGACAAGAAGATCCAGGCCAGGAAGCAGAGACCTGCGCCGAAAGGCTGTAAGCCGCCGCCGCCGATATGATTGCTACAATCATGTGAATGGTAACTTAAACATATTATGGTTACCGCAATCATATACATAATTGCAATGACCATAATATTGTTAAAAAACTTGTAAACATGTTGAAATGGTTGTGGTAAACATGTACAGCTACTATATTTTTTCTCTGGGTGTAAAAATAAAGTGAATTTTTAATATGACCATATTTTTTTGCAGAATATTCCTTTGTTAAACCCAGACATTAGCAGTATAGTTTGAATACTGCAAGACTTTTTGAACCTCCCTATGAATGAATTAAATATACATATATCTATTGCATTACCCTGTTATTGTCATAAATTCGCCAGCTTCTCATCAATAATTTATTAAATCACCCTCTATTTATTGCCTTTATTATTTCGATGTATCATCTATTTCATGGTGCCTTTGTTTGTATACTATACTATTCCATTCAATTTATCTTAATTAACTTTTCACAGTGTTTGTATTTCGTTTTTTTTATTTTTTTTTTTCAAAAACTTTTAAAGAATTTTTATTTTATTGCGCGTTTTTTTTTTTGCTGCTGCCATAATAATAAAAAAATATTTGTTAATCATGTCACATTCGCTACAGATGTGTCTTGTCTGTCTGTCTGTTTTAAACCAAATATGTAGTGAAACTAAAATTTAATGCATATGTTATACATTTCATTTTTTTCTCTTAATCCAGCACATTTTTGCCAAAGCTTCAATTGATTGTACCTTCAAATGTAATTTAAATGCAAAATGTTTAGAAAATGTGAGTAGTTGTAAATTACAAATGCTTTTATGGGGAAAAATATGACAACAGGTTAAAAAAAATAGCAAAAATGCATAAATGAAAATGGATTAATGGGCAAGTAATCTATTCTTAAGAATTGAAAAAAAGGTAAATGTTTGTGGTCTCATTAAAAAAGTATATATTAAACAATTTAAGAATTTTTTTATTTTCCTATTTATGTACAGTGTGAGCTATTAATTTTAAAAAATTATTTTTGCGATTTTCAAATATATCGAAATTTTTTCATACTTTGAAAATTTTCATAATTTTTGGTTTTTGAAGAAATAAAATCCTAAAAATCTTCAAAGTTTGTAGTCTCATTAAAAAATTATATATTAAACAATTTAAGTAATTTTATATTTTCTTAATTATTTACAGTATTAGCAATCAGTTTAAAAAAAATATGTTTGCGATTTTCAAATACAACAATAATTTTTCATACTTTGAAAATTTGCATAATTTTTGGTTTTTCGATAAAACAAATCCCAAAAAATTGCAAAGTTTGTAGTCTCATTAAAAAAATTTATATTAAATAATTTAAGTAATTTTTTATTTTCTAAGATACTTAAAGTATTAGCTATCAGTTTTAAAAAAATATTTTTGCGATTTTCAAATATAAAAAAATTTTTTCATACTTTGAAAATTTTCATAATTTTTGATTTTTGAAGAAATAAATCCTAAAGAACTTCAAAGTTTGTGGTCTCACTAAACAAATATATATTAATCAATTTAAGTAATTTATTATTTTCTAAGTTACTGAATGTATTAGCTATCAGTTTTAAAAAATTATTTTTCTGATTTTCAAATACAACACAATTTTTTCATACTTTGAAAATTTTCATAATTTTTGATTTTTGAAGAAATAAATTCTAAAGAACTTCAAAGTTTGTGGTCTCATTAAAGAAATATTTATTCAAAAAATTGAAATATTTTTTCTTTCCTAATTTTTTAGAGCGTTATCTCTAAGCTGAGTGAAAATAATTTAACAAATATTCAAAAATTTTCAATTTTTTCATACTTTGAAAGTTTTCATAATTTTTGATTTTTAAAGAAATAAAATCCTAAAAAATTGCAAAGTTTGTAGTCTCATTAAAAAAATTTATATTAAACAATTTAAGTAATTTTTTATTTTCTAAGATAATTAAAGTATTAGCTATCAGTTTTAAAAAAATATTTTTGCGATTTTGAAATATAACAACATTTTTTCATACTTTGAAAATTTTCATATTTTTTGGTTTTGAAAAATAAAAATCCTAAAAAAGTTCAAAGTTTGAGGTAACATTAAAAAAACATGTATTTAAACAAATTAAACAATTTTTCACTTTCCTAATAGTTTAGAGTGTTTTCTCTAAGATGTGCGAAAAAATTTTACAAATATTCAAAAATAATCAATTTTTTCATACTTTGAAAATTTTCAAAAATTTTGATTTTTCGAAAAACAAATGCTCAAAGTTTGAGGTGACATTAATAAAATATATATTAAACAAATTTAATTATTTTTCAGTTTTCTTCTTATTTAAAGTGTTGTCTATTAGTTTTTAAAAATAATTCTACTTTTTTTTTTAAATTTGCAAACTTTTTGAAACTTAGAAAATTTTCTTAATTTTTAATTTTGAAAAAAAAAATTCATAAACATTTTCAAAGTTTGTGGACTTATTAAAAAATTGTATATTAAACAAATTGAGTTATGTTGTATTTCCCTGATTATTTAGAATGTTCTTTGTCAAATATTAAAAAAATATTTAAAGATTTTTGAAATCTGCTAATTTTTGTAATTGTTTTAAAATGTTCCTCACTTTTAATTTTGGTTAGAAAAATTTCTTAAATTTTGGTTTGATCTTTATATTTTTTAATAGCTTATATTGTTAGCTATTAGTTGTTAAAAAGAATTCTACTATTTTTATTTTTCAATTGAAAATTGTACCCAAAATTTGTCTGCCATTATTAAAATTCCTTAATTTTTATGCCATTTTTTGTAAATTTTTTTTTGCTTGTTGGTAGATTATTTATTTCATTTTATGAAAAAAAAGCAGCGGATACTCTGCCTACTCAAAAATAACAATTTCTTATTCATTGTTTTTTAATTTTTTTTTTCGTCATTCACTCGTATGCGTAAGGTTTGTTTTCAAATTATTTTTAAACTGGCCACACGCCAACAATTTCTTAAATATTTTCTTTTACAATTTGTTTTTAAAATCGCAAGTGATTTAAATTTAGTTGAATTGAAAAGAGCAAAGCAACAAAAAAAAAATAATAAAATATCTCATAGGCCAACTTGTCAAAAAATTAAAAGAAAACTAAACAAAACCAAATAAAAATGACAGACTTATTTCAGCTCAAAAAAAAAAAAAAAAAATAATCACGCACGCCAACTAATTTTTTCTTAAAATTGTCAATTATGTTTTAAGAAAACAATAAATGTTGAGAAAAAATTAAAACAAATTTAAGTAAATTCATTGTTTAAAAGTAAATATTTTGAAATTCAAATAAAAAAAAACAATTTTTTTTTTAAGGATTTCATAAATTTGACAATAATTGTTGGCATGTTAAAAATATATTGTAATATTGTTACGAAATTGAATTATCAATTTGAATGTAATGGCCTGTAATAGCTGCTTGCAACATTCAACATGTTTTACTTCTACTTATAAACAATGTTGATAACATGCTGTTATTAACATTAAAAATAACATATTTTTTAATAAATTGAAAATTGTATAGAGTAATGGTGGGAATCTCAAAATTGTTTCAAGTTTGTTGAAGTATTAAAAAAATATATATTAAGCTTTTGAATACTTTTTAACTTTTTTTTAATAGTTTATTGTGTTAGCTATTAAATATTGAAAGAAAATTGTCGGATATCATTTTTAGAAAATTTTGCTTAAATGATAAAAAATTAAAATTTTTTGATTTTTATTTAAAAATTATGAAATTTTTCGGGACTATAAAAAAATTTATTTGGAAATATTTTTTTAATATTTTTTCGATTTTTAATAGTTCTTGTTATTATCTATTAGATAATTAAAAATTCTTTAAAATTTTATAACAAAATTGCAATTTTGTATGGCTTTGAAAATTTAACTAAAATTTTTGTTGACCAAAATCATCGATTTAAAATGGTTAAATAACTAAAGTTTCTTTTAAATACTTTTAATTAACTTTTATAGATTTAAATATTAATAAAAATATATTTCTTTCTTTTTTTCCAGGTAAATATCAACATTTGTAACAATATTTGTTAACAGCATTTGGGTAAATATTTCGTTTAAAATAATTTAATTGTTAAAAAAAAAGTTTTACAAGTTTTAAATATTTGTTTAAGGTTTTATATATTTTAAACTATAGACTTTTTTAAAATATATTAAAATTTGAAATCTTTAAATCTCTTTGCTCTATAAATCCCTTCTGACTCATTCCACTTTAAAGCTGTCATATGTTTGTAATATTTCTTTTAAAGGACGTTTGCGGTTTTTGTTTTTTCCCCCTCCATTAAAATGTCATTTCCATAATGCTGCTTTTGTTTTTAATGCGTAATTAACTTTTCACATCACACTTTTAAATAAATACTCAAGGTGCTAAAATTTTAAAGAAAAAAAAAAGTCCCTCAAATAATTGCTGATGGCTGCTGAGCAGGCCAGTCTCCACTTCATGGAACAAATTTGTTTATTTTGTGGCTGGTTATCGTGTAAATAAATAAACAACATTGTTTAAGAAATTAACATGACTTTGTCAAGATTTATTTAAAAGAATAAAATAATATTTTTCCCAAAAAAAAGTTTAAATTAAACAAAATAACCCATGAGGGAATATGAAGACCAGAAACTTATTATATTAAGAAAACATGACTATAGCTCGTAATTAATGATATTGAATAGAAAATCAGTAAAATCTTATGCTGAAAGTTCGAATCAAGTCTTCTAAAGTCTAAATTTTAGCATAAAAACCGAATCATTTGCTTTATATTGTCAGCAAAGTGTAAAGAGTCATATGACCTTTGACCCTTAATATCTTTTTGGGAGACCTTTAAACCCTTGTTTGGAATGACTTTCGTCTATGTCAATTATCAGATCACTGTCTTGCAGTTTTATGTTTAATTCTTGTTTGAATCTTATGCGAAGCCAGTTTAGCTATAAAGTGACCTTTGACCCTCAAAATCTTTAAATTCTTTTTATGTAAATTTTAAATTCTCATTATACATTATACGACTCAACAAAATTTGTAGTAAATTATCAGATTCTTGAGCTGTATTTGAGCCACTGAATTGATCATTGTTGTAAATTCCTTTACAAATCTCTATATTACTCAAGAAAACGCTTATAGAGATTTGTAAAGGAATTTAGAACAATGTTGAATTCAGTGGCTCAAATACAGCTCAAGAATCTGATAATTTACTACAAATTTTACACAAATAACTGAAGCACAATTTTTTCTTTCAAAATAAACAATTTTATAAAGTTTTCTTTAATAAGTATAAATTTCAAAAACAGGTTACCTGATTACTCTAAACAGAATATCTCAAATGGTTACTCGAATAATCATTAAGGTATTAACTTAATTTTTTTACAAACAAAAATCAAATGTATTAGAAATATTCTTTCATGCTAGCTATTCTATCTTTCAAACAATAAATCTAAATTTCCAGCGATTAACAAAAACCGGTTACTTAAGTAATCACATTTCTGGCATTACAGATTTTGTTAAAACTTACTACTATATAAAATGTTTATAAGCTCCACATTAATTTTGTATAACCGGTTACTTTAAAATCCAAAGCGGTTACTCAAGTAACCACTATATTTTGATCCTACATTTTGTTAAAAAATTGCATATTCTGATTATATTTACTATTAAAATATTTTTAAATGAATAAACATTTTGAATAACCGGTTACTTGAGTAATTAAAACGGTTACTCGTTTCAGCAAGTAACCACTTAAGTTATTTCAATACAAAAAAATGCTAACAAAATATTCAATAAATAAATTTATACATTTTCCTATAAAAATATTTAGCACTTTACTCTGTTTTAAATAAGCGGTTACTTAAGTAACCATAACTTTTTTTGATCTTAAATTTTAATTTAATACTTACTATTGTAATAATTTTAACTTAAAACAAATTTTGCAGTTTGTGTTAACATCGATAAAACGGTTACTTGAGTATCTAAAGTGGTTACTCAGTGATTAAAGTAACCATTTAGGGCATTTGTGTTAATATAGTTAAACATATATATTTAATTATTGTAAACACATTTTTTTAATAAAAACTTTGTGTCTTATTCACTTACTATTAAACAGTTACAATTCTATGTCTTATTAAAATAATTTAAAATTAATATTAATTTTTAATAACCGATTACTTAAAAATCTAAACTGTTTAGCTCATTAGTTAAGTAACCACTTAATTAATTTAACCCAAAAATTTAATTAAAACATTCGTTAACTAATTTTGTATAGCTCTTTATTTAAAATTTGCCCTCTTACTCGCTTAATATTAAACGATTACTTAAGTAACCACTTCTTTTTTTATTACAAATTTTGTTAAAAATTTACTATTATAATTGTATTAATTATTTTAAAATTAATTTTAAATAACCGGTTACTTGAGTAATTATAACGGTTACTCTATCAGTAAAGTAACCATTTATGGAATTTGACACAAAATAGCATTAAAAATATTACTTTAATTATAATATACATATTTTAAATATAAAATTTGCCCTCTTACTCACTTAATATTAAACGATTACTTAAGTAACCACTTCTTTTTCATCATAAATTTTGTTGAAAATTGGCTATTATAATATTTTTTTATTAAAACTATTTTAAATTAGTATTAGCCTTAAATTACCCGGTTACTTAAATATTTAAAGTGGTTACTTAATCCATAAAGTAACCACGTAGCATTTGAATCAAAAAGTTTGTTAAAAAGATTTGTTTAATTATTATAAAAAAGTTATTTCCATTCAAAAAATGCAGCATATTTGATTACCATTAATCGGTTACTTAAGTAACCACATATTGTTTAAAGAAACATTTTGTTAAAAGTATGCTATTATAATTATATTTATTATAAAACCAATTCTAAATGAATATCAATTTCAGATAACCGGTTACTTAGGATTTTGAAGCGGTTACTCAATAAATAAAGTAACCACTTGCGGCATTTGGTTTAGAAAATTGTGTTGCAAAAATTTATTTAATAATTAAGCAACATTTTTTCGTTGAAAAATTATCTTAAATAAATACAATTAAACGGTTACGCGAGTACTAGTTATTGGTTACCTTTTTGAAGAAAATTCATTTATAACAACAAAATTGTGTTGAATCATACGTTCTGGGTTTCATTTAAAATGGTTACTCGTTTAATTTTCCTCCGGTTACTCGAGTACTCGTTGTTGGTTTTAGCATTTTTGATGAAAATTAAATTTATAACAGTAATTGTGTTGAATCATACGTTCTGGTTATCATTTAAAAACCATTAAATGGCTTTTGCTTGTGAATTATTTCAAACAAACCATCTCTATTAAAATTGTTTAGTCTGTCTGTGTTTGAACATTTATTTTGCATATATATATATATTTTTTTTTTTGAACAATAAATGAATAAATGCTGTGTGAATAATTTGGCATAAATATTCTTTTACTCGCATGTATTTAAAATAATAATATATTCATCATCAAACAGTTTTGTATATTTTGAATTTAGTCATAGTGTTTTTAGTTCAAACATTATATTAAAAAAACAGTCTTTAGTTTTTTTGAATGAATATTAAGAAATTTATGTGTTTATAACGAAAGCACAACAATATTTTGTTTTTATATTGCTAAAGTTTTATCTTTTTTTTTTTTTAATATATTTTTTAATTTACAGCATGTTTTTTTGTGGTATTTTGTGTTCATAGTTTAGGGGTTTGGGAGGTTTTGAAAAATGGGGGGTTTCAATCAAAAACAAACCATAAAAACAAAACTGAAAAAAAAAACTTTCGCTAACCATGACATATTCAAAACATTTATTACTTTGTATGTTGCTGATGTGCCACACAACCAGCTACTGGCTGTCTTGCTGTTTGCTACATATTAAAAATATTAAAAAATAAATAAAAATAAACACATTTAAAATTTTAAAAATTTCATTTGCATGAGTTAATCTTACGCTGTTTCGAATAACTTTATTAAGAATTCTGAAACGTTTTTATTTTAGAGCCGTTTTTTTTCTTCTGCTTTTCTGTGTCTTCTTTTAAAGATAATAAAAAACAGAAAGTGAAATTTCGTTTTAGAAACTTTCAATTTCATTAAAATTTCATTATTAAACTCAATTTAAAGTACTGCCACAAAATAATAAATAACATTAAAGTGGGTAGAAAAAGTACAAAGTTTTCTAAATTTTTAAATTGATTGATTGAAATGAAGATAAAATGTAAAATCAGGCTTGTAATGCAAATTTAAAATAAAACTCGCTGAAGTCTAGATTAATCGAGAAACCGTTTTCTGAATACCCTTTAATAATACAGAAAGATTTTTTAATTAAATTAAAAACTTTTGAAAAAATACTTAGTTTTTGTTAAACAAGTACTCGAGTAACCATAAGTTAATTACTTATTTTTTTGGTATAAATTTATCATAAAATAATGTTTTTTATTTAGATTAAATTAAATTTCCTTTTAAACGATATTTTTATCATAATTTTTGATATAAGAAGTATTTTTAGTTAAACGAGTACTCAAGTAACCGTTCGATTATTGCATAAGTTATGAAAATACTATCAATACCACAATTGTTATGAAAATTCTATAAATAAATCATGTTCTTTTAATAGATATCTGCTAAAATAAACCGGTTACCCGATTATTTCAAACGAGTAACCATTTAGAAATGTACTTTTAAATATTTTTTTTTAATATTTTATAACTAAACTATTTGTAATATACTATTTTTAATACTATTTGAACAAACATTTTTAATATAACAAACGATTACTCGAGTAACCGTTTTAGAAATACTTTAAAGCAATTAATAACACTTTGTTTAAGGAGATGCGTTATTTATTCGTATTTATAGCATTTGTTTATAATAAAATAATGCGGTTACCCGTTAATTTTTTAAAAGTAACCGTATTATAATTTTATAAAATATTTAAATTTCTCAATATTTAGTATAATAACCATTTAAGACAAGCATTTATCATTATTTATACAAAAAATTTGTATTATAACTTAAATGGTTACTCGAGTAACCGTTTCAAAAACACTTGAAAACAATCAATAGTACATTTTTTATGGAAATGCGTTATTAAATCCCATGTATAGCATTCATATCTAACAAAATAAAGCGGTTACCCGTTAATTTTTTAAAAGTAACCGTATTAAAATTTTATAAAAAAAAATGTAAAATTCTCTATAGTCATTATAATAACCATTTATAACGAGCATTTATCATTATTTAAACAAAAACTTGTAACGTAACTTACATGATTACTCGAGTAACCGTTTCAAAAGCACTTGAAAACAATCAATAGTACATATTTTAAGGAAATGCGTTATTAAATCGCATGTATAGCATTTATATCTAACAAAATAAAGTGGTTACCCGTTAATTTTTTAAAAGTAACCGTATTAAAATTTTATAAAAAAAATTTAATTTCTCAATATTTATTTAAAACGAGCATTTATCATTATTTAAACAAAAAATTGTAATATAACTTAAACGATTACTCGAGTAACCGTTTAATAAATACTATTAAAAAAATCAATAGCATTTTTGTAGTGAAAATATTTTATTTAATCTTACTTTTAGCCTTGTTATATAATAATATATAGCGGTTACCCGATAATATTTCAAGAGTAACTGTTTTAAAAGTTGTAAAAAAAATAATTTCTCAATATTAATTATTTAAACTATATAAAGCGAGTGTTTATAATTACAAAAACAAACAACTGTAAAATGATTTAAACGAGTACTCGAGTAATCGTTTATACTTAAAAACACTTCGATAGATCTTTCTTTACGAAAATTATATATTAGATATTTTTTTAGAGTTTTTATCTAACAAAACATAGCGGTTACCCGTTATTATTTTAAAAGTAAACGTTTTGTAAGCATGTAAAAATCATTACATCGTTTATTATTTATTAAAATCCAGTATAAAACCATAGTAATAACATTTGTAATATATTAACACGGTTACCTGGTTATATTAATCAAGTAACCGTTTTTTTTGTTTGCTCAAAAATACTACTATTTGCGTATTGTTTATTAAAACAGTAGTTTAATTGATTTTTTAAACAGAAAATTTAGTAAAATTCCATTTAATTTTTAAGGAGTACTCGAGTAACCGTTATTTAAATATGTGAAAATTTATAAATAGCTCAATATTTATTACAATACAGTATAAAATTATCTTAATAACATGTTTAAGTTATAAATTACTACGGTTACCCGTTTGTATTAAACGAGTAACCGGTTTTTAATTAGCTACAAGGTTGTAATTTAAGCTATTTTTATATTAAAACAAGAATTTGTTGGATTTTTTGTTAAAGAAAAGTATTTTCTTTTTAGCGAGTACTCGAGTAACCACTTTAAAGTGTGTAAAAATCAAGGATTTGCTCATTATTAATAAAAATCCAATATAAAATAATGTTAATAACATGTTTATGTTATGAATTACAGCGGTTAACCGTTTAATATAAACAAGTAACCGGTTATTCGTTTAGAAGTAACTTTAATAAAGTGTAAATATGTTATGCGAATCTTATTTTATTAATTTAAATCTCGTTAAAGAATCAAAAAGCAATTTATTATATGTAAATTTTACAATTAAAATACTAAGACCCATTTTCTCAATCTCTAGTTATCGTTTTTCGTAACGATATACTTCCAATTAATATAATATATATATGAGAACTGTCAGTATATCGTCTCTTAAAGAAGTAGGAAATTGTTGTAATTTTTTTTTTTATAAAACCGCAAATATTTTTCGATAAGCCAAGAACAATTAAGTAAATTATTTATTTTTATTCATAATATGTGAATATTATGTGATCGTATGAATGTAAAGAATTTTTTTTTAATAATTCTTTTAATTTTTTACTTTTTATCACAAAAATGTCTGCGGTTTCTTAACAAAAGAATTTTTTTTTTTTTAAATTTTGCAACAAGTTCCTTCTCTTTTTTGAAAAATATTTCTACATAATTTTTATTAACAAATTAAACGTACATAATGATTAATAAATAATTAAAATACTTGAATGTATTAATAATGGCGGCATTTTTGTAGAAATTATGCAGTAAATTGTAGTTAAAAGTATTTGAAACACATGTGGACCAGCCACTAAACGAATTTATTCGGCGTTTGTAAGTTTGTGTGCGACGAGTACGTATGAGTGTTTCGTTAATGTAAATTATTATTACGTTTTATGCCATTCTCTCTCGCATTATATAGAAAACAACAATAGCAACAAATAAAACGAACGACAACAATAAAAATATGAAATTTATTCAATATGTGTGAACAGCATTCACAAAAAAATTATTTCGTTTTTGTTGTTGTTGTTGTTGTTTTTATCATACATATTTTTTTCTGACTCTTCTTTACACAACTAGATGAAGATGATGTTGTTGTTATTGTCTGTTATTGATGACGATGATGATGTTATTGTTGATTGTTCATAAGACTTGTAGTCGTATTAAATCGGTGAATAACATGATCATTTTACAACAATATATATCTTAGAGTTGTTGTTGTTGTTTTTATATGTGATTTTATTTTTGTTTTTTTAATATTATTTTCTTCTTCTTAAGTTTGTTATTACAATTTTTGTGTATGAGTGTGTGCTCACTCTCCGTCTTGTGTGTAACTGTGTTGTTGTTGTTTTGTTTGCGGCTGACTTTCTGGCTGTTTGGAATGGGGGCTGCCATCTATTTTACACTCCACTCTCACACTTATAAATTTAAAACAAGTGAATTTTTTGTTTTTGTTTTTGTTTTCTTTTGCTTCTGCTTCTGCTTCTGCTATCGTCTTTGGCGTAGTGTTTTTGCTGCTCCATGTGCTGTTGTTGTTTTTGTTGTCGTTTCTCTGTTAATAGGGCCTTTAGACAATATTCAATGAAATCGCACATTTTAGTCATACTTTAAACACGAAAACGAAAAGGCGGGTTAAGAAAAAAGGAACGTAAAATTCATAAGAAATTTATTTTAGAGTGAACGCGAGTGTTTAATGTAAATATTACGAGATTTAAACGTTAAAGTGTATTGTTTTTTTTAAGGTAAATTAAAAGTGAATTATTTGAATACTTGAGAAATTAAAGGGAAATGGTTTTATTTGCTTAATAAAAAATGGAAAAAACCCCCAACAAATCTGAAATAAAATTAGAAAAAAATTAAAAAAAAATAGAAAAATGGAACATAATAAGAAAAATTTAGTTGTATAATTAAAAATAAAGAAATTTTAAAAAATAAATAATACTGAAATAAATGTATAAAAAATGCAGTAGATTATACAAAAATTAAAATTTTCTATAAAAATTTAATCATTATTAAATATCAATAATATAAAACACTAAAATCAGTTTTAAATTCGAAAATAATTCTAAATTATTTTAAAAAATAAAGTAAAAATAATATAAAATTAGGAAATAATACTAAATTTGTAACATAAAAGTAATAATTATTAAATATACAGAAAATTTAAAAATATAACACCATATAATGTGGTTGAAACTGGAAAATAATACTAAATAAAAATAATTTTTTTATAAATAAAATCAAATTAAATAAGAAATATTTCAAAAGAGGAATACAATAGTAAAATACAATATTATAAAAATGTAATAAATAATAAAAACCAAAAAATATTAAGGAATCGAATTAATAAAAGAAATTAAAAAAGATAAATAAAATTAAAATTTAAAAAATGGAGAAGTTTAAACAAATTTAATTATGAAACAAATTTAAATAAAACATGAAAAATATTAAAAAGGAGAAAATATTGAAATAAATTAAACTACAAAATTTTTACAAAAAAAGAAAATTTTTTTAAAAGAAACCTCACAAAATTGTTAACAAAAAATCGGAAAAAAATTCTCAAACTTTTTTAGAAAATTTTAGAACAAATTAAAATTTTTACCAAAAATAAAATCTTATAAATAAAAAAATTTTTACAAAAAACTATAAATTTATTAAAAGAAATCTAACAATAATGTTAAAAAAAATCTGAAAAAAATTCTCAAAAATTTTTTAAAAAAATAAAAATAAAAAATTTTCAAAAAAAAAAAACTCACAACAATGTTCAAACGTAAATAAAAACAAATAATTTTGAAAACATTCTGAAAAATTAAAAAAAAAACTAAATTAGTTTGAAAATATAAAACAAATCCTAAATTACAATTATGAACTTAAAAGTTTTAAAGAAAATAATAACTAACAGTTGCTTTATATCGAAAATTGACTTTCCTTTGATATCGGGGAATTGATAATAAATAAAAGACAGGAATAATATAAATTTGATCAATAAATATTGAATAATTAATGATTAATAAACATTTAATCAATTTGTTTTAAAAAATTCCACAAAAATAAAAACAAAACAATTCAAAATAGTCTGCAAAATAGCATAACAACTGAGATACATACTTATACTATACGACATTTCCATACCCAAGTCATATTACAGTTATAACAATCTTGTGATTTTGACCTGATGATGTTTAGTAACAATCGCTGTTTATCTTTAATTTTGTTTTTCATTCGACAGCAGATGTAAATGTTGTTACATCAATCAAATATTGTAAATAACCGGTATATATAGTGGTTACCAAATTTTTATTATCGAGTAACCGGTTTCAAATTTCCTTTAAACTGCTAAATTTTGTAAAGTTTTATGTTTAAACTACTTAAATCGTAATTTAATCATTATTTATACAAAAAATTGCAATATTTTTTGAACGAATACTCAAGTAACCGTTTTATAAATACTTTAAATGCATTAAATAGCTTGGTTTATGTGAAAATAACATATTAATTTAACTTTTTTACATGATTTTGTGATGAAATATAGCGGTTACCAAATTTTTATTATCAAGAAACCAGTTTCAAATTTCCTTTAAATTGCTAAATTTTGTAAATTTTTATGTTTAAACTATTTAATCATTATTTAAACAAAAAATTGCAATATTTTTGAACGAATACTCAAGTAACCGTTTTATGAATACTTAAAATGCATTAAATAGCTTGGTTTTTGTAAAAATAACATATTCATTCAACTTTTTTACATGATTTTGTAATGAAATATAGCGGTTACCAACTTTTTGTTATCGAGTAACCGGTTTCAAATTTCCTCTAAAATGTAAAATTTTGTAAAGTTTTATGTTTAAACTATTTAAATCGTAATTTAATCATTATTTAAACAAAAAATTGTAATATTTTTTAAACGAGTACTCGAGTAACCGTTTTAAAAATATTTAAAATGCACATTAAATCTACTTTCTAACACATTTTAAATTTAATATAGTATTCCACTATATTAAGCCTTTTTAAATTCCATTTAAAATAGTTTAAACAATTTAAATCATATTTTTACATAATTTAAATTCACATTTTTAATATTTTTCAAACGAATACCCGAGTAACCGTTTCATAAATACTTAAAATACATGCAATAGCTTAGTTTTGTTAAAATAACATATTTATTCAACTTTTTTACATGATTTTGTGATGAAATATAGCGGTTACCCGTTTAAATTATCGAGTAACCGTTTTGAAATTTGTTTTAAAATCAATGTATAGCTTATTATTGATTAAAATCCTATACAATATAAACGGTTTTCACAATTTTGTTTAATATATTGCAACGGTTACCCGTTTAATACAAACGAGTACCCGGATTATAATTTGCTACTAAATATCAGATTTTCCATATTTTTTGTTGTTTGATTTCTTGACAAAATTATAGATAAATTCCATCTTATTTTGAACGAGTACTCGAGTAACCGTTTTATAAATAACTTAAAAATCAATGTATAGTTCATTAACGTTTAATTCAAACGTGTAACCGGATTACAATTTGCTACTAAATATCAGTTTTCCATATTTTATATTAAAACAACAGGTAATTGTTAGATTTCTTGAGAAAATTATTTTGAACGAGTACTCGAGTAACCGTTTTATAAATATTTAGAATTCAATGTTGATTATTTTTTTGAATTAAATGTAATTATAATGCGTCTTAATAATTTTATTTCATAAATTACAATGGTTACCCGTTTATATTAGCTAACCGACTAAATTCCTGTTTATTTTTAAGGAGTACTCGAGTAACCGTTTCATTAACGTATACAAATCTTTGTTTTGTGGATTATTTATTACAATCTGTTAAAATATAATGTTCTAAACATTTTTATGCACTAAATTACAATGGTTACTCGTTTAATATAATCAAGTAACCGGTTTTTATTTTGAATTAAAATCTTTGTTTAGTGCATTATTTATTACAATCTGTTAAAATATAATGTTTTTGAAATTTGTATGCACCATATACAATGGTTACTCGTTTAATATTATCGAATAATCGGTTTTTATTTTGTATAAAAATTTTTGTTTTGTGCATTATTTATTACAATCTGTTAAAATATAATGTTTTAAACATTTTTATTCATTAAATTGCAATGGTTACTCGTTTAATATAATCGAGTAACCGGTTTTAATTTTGTTAACTAATATTAGTTTCTCTATATTTTATATTAAACTAACAGTTCGTTGGAATTTTTTAAAGAAAATGCTGCTAAATTCCAGTTTATTTTCAAGAGTACTCAAGTAACCGTTTTATAAATGTTTAAAAATCTTTGTTTAGTGCATTATTTTACTATATGTTAAAATATAATGTTTTCAACATTTTTATAAGCCAAATTACAATGGTTACTCGTTTAATATAATCGAGTAACCGGTTTTAATTTTGTATGAAAATATTTATTGCATTATTTATTACAGTCTGTTAAAATATAATGTTTTCGAAATTTTTATGCACCAAATTACAATGGTTACTCGTTTGATATAATCGAGTAACCGGTTTTTATTTTATATAAAAATCTTTGTTGAGTGCATTATTTATTACAATCTGTTAAAATATAATGTTTTCAACATTTTTATGCATTAAATAGCAATGGTTACTCGTTTAACATAATCGAGTAACCGGTTTTTATTTTGTTTAAAAATGTTAGTTTTTCTATATTTTATATTAAACTAACAGTTGGTTGGATTTTTTTTAAGAAAATGCAGTAAAATTTTAAATTTTTAACGAGTACTCGAGTAACTGGTTTATAAATATAGTCTTATAGTGTTGCCTGAAGTGTTAAACGACCATAATTAAAACTAAAAATGCCAAGAAATAAATGATTTGCTCTAAATAATTTTATAACTAATAAAAAAAAATATATTTGTAAATTAAATTGCATTTTATAGGTCAATTTTTGGGCATTATTTTAACATTTATTAACAAAAATCATAAAAATTTATAAACAAATTTATAATAAAATTTAATACATTTTGAATTTTTTGTTGCCCTTTAATTAATGTTTGTGTTCACTTGAGTGAGCAAAAAAAATAAAGTGAGTTTTTTTTTTTTTTTTTGAAAAATGTTTAATACATATTTAATATATTTTTTTTTTTATTTTCTTGAAACGAGGTCAGTGTCAATCAAAAATATGTGTTTCTTTTAAAAGTTTTTGATGGTTTTTATTTATATTAATTTTATCCAAGAAAAAAACCATAAAAATGTTTTTTTTTTTAATGTTGTTGTCGATTATTTTGTAAGAGTTGTTTGTTTTGTTTTTGTTTTAAATGTTTCAAACTAATTTAGTGTTTTGTCAAACCTGTTGTTAAAATTTTATTTCTAAAATAAAGTGATTTATAAGAAATTTTATAGTTTGTGTTACAAAAAGAAAAATACTTAAGTAAATATTCATTAATTTAATGAAAAAATTCATTTATTAACAGCTTATATGTGTTTATAATCTATTAAATGAAATAATAAATAAACAAAACCAAAAAAATTATAAAAAAAAAACATAAATAAAGGAAATTTAATAATCTACAAAATTGCCAGATAAATAAAAATAATTGCAGGCCTGCAGAGTTTTGGTGGGGAATAATAAATATTTGTATATTCAACGTTTAACAAAAAAAGGTAAATTTCTTAATATTATTTTTTTTTTTTTATATTTTCAATGTTTTGTTTAAGAAATTGTGACTGACCCTGATTTATTTATTATTGTTTTTCTTAAGCGAAAAGGAAACGTAAGATTTGTTAACTTAATGTTTATGCCAGAAATTGCAAAATTCTTTGTTATTTCAATGTCATAGGCATTATTAAATTATGTATCTAATACAATATATAAAAGAATAACGTAACTAAGTGATTAACTGATTCAACATCGCCCAGCCCCTTCCCCTCTCCTAATTTAGATCTACTTAGAAAGGGATTTTTTGGAAATTCTTCTAAACTAATATACATACAAACATATGAAAAAAGTACCAAAATATAGTTTTTACCCGTTTTTCCCCTAAAAAGTTCGATTTGGAAAAAAGTTGTAAAAATTAGCAGACAGATATTTACAACTTTTTTGAAATTCAAACATTTTAGGGTAGAAAACGGGTAAAAACTATATTTGGTACTTTTTTGCTACCTCAAGTATCTTTTAAACCCGTGAACATAAAAATAAATTGAAATCATATTATTTTGTTATTAAAAAAATAACAAATATAAGTTTGGTACTTTTTGGAAATTCGTACAATTAAGGGGTAAAAATTGTATGGATTTTGGTACTTTTTTACTAACCCATGTATCTTTTAAATAAATGAACATAGAAATAAATTTAAAATCATACTATTTACTTATTAAAAAAAAATATCAAATATAAGTTTGGTACTTTTTGATAATTCGTACAATTAAGGGGTAAAAATTTTATTTATTTTTGGCACTTTTTTCACAAAATCAAGTTTTTTCTATAAATTGACATAGACATATGAATATTATATTATGACCTTCCACTATGATACTGAAATTTATTCAAACAACATTTTTATTATTTTAATGGCAACAAAAAAGTACCAAAAAGGGGTAAAAACCAAAAAACACATTTTATTCGAAATTATTATTCAAATTTTGATAAAATTTTAAACATTGGTTCCAGAAGTCATAGAAAACTTAACTAACAGGGTGAAATTTAGACCTTCAGTGTGAAGGTGTAGTTAAATGCAATCCAAATCAATCTGTGATCACTCATACTTTATACAAAAAATCGATTTTTAGAAAAAAAAAAAAAATTAAATAGTTAACAACTTCGTAAAAAGTGCAATTTTAGGGATAATAAGCTCAATCTGTGATCCCACATATTTCATACAAAAATCTATTTTTAATAAAAAAAAAAAAAAAACTCAAATATCTTGTAAACAAATAGCTAACCGATTATGTATATTAATCGATTAACCGGTTTTAATTTGCTATCAAATATTATTTTTTTCATTATTTTTTTTAAAATAACAGATATGTATTTAGATTTTGTTAGAAATCACATCTTCTTTTTAACGAGTACTCGTGTAACCGGTTTATAAATATCAAAAAATCAACGGTTTGCTCATTATTTATTAAAACTAATTTGTTTAAAGCTCATTATGTATTAAAATTTAATACAATAATGTTCCTTAACATTTATAATTCCTAAATAACAATGGTTACTCGTATAAAGTAATCAAGTAACCGGTTTTTAATTTTCTTTCATATACTAACATTTGCTTATTTTATATTAGAACAACATTTTGTTACACTTTTCCTAAGAAAATTTAGTTAAATTGAATTTTATTTTGGACGAGTATTCGAGTAATATTAAAAAAATCAATGTTTAGCTCATTATTTATTAAAATTCAATACAATGTAATGTTCCTTAACATTTTTAAGTAATAAATTACAATGGTTACACGTACAAAGTAATCGAGTAACCGGTTTTTAATTTTCTTTCACATACTAAAATTTGCTTATTTTATATTAGAACAGCAGTTTGTTACTCTTTTTTTAAGAAAATGCAGTTAAATTGAATTTTATTTTGGACGAATACTCGTCCAAGTAAACGGTTTATAAATATTAAAAAATCATTATGTATTAAAATCATTTTTTTTTCAATTCATTACTGATTAAAATCCAATACAATATAATGGTTATTAACGATTTTGTTTAGTATATTACAACAGTTACCCGTTTAATACAAAAGAGTAACCGGCTTGTGATATGCTACTAAATATTAGTTTTTCCATATTTTATATTAAAAAACAGATTGTTGTTTCATTTCTTAAAAAATTTATAGATAAATTCCATTTTATTTTGAACGAGTACTCGAGTAACCGAGTACTCGAGTAATATCAAAAAAATCTATGTTTAGCTCATTATTTATTAAAATATATTCTTTTTAATGTATGTATATTAAAATTTAATACAGTATAATGTTTTTTAACAATTTTGTTTAGTATATTGCAATGGTTACCCGTTTAATATAATCGAGTAACCGTTTTTAATTTGTTACTAAATATTAGTTTTTCCATATTTTATGTTCATAAAACAGATTGTTGTTTGATTTCTTGAAAAATTTAAATTCCATCTTATTTTGAACGAGTACTCGAGTAACCGGTTTATTAATATCAAAAAAATCTATGTTTATGTCATTATTATTTAAAATTCAATACAATATAATAGTTTTTAACAATTTTGTTAAATATATTGCAACGGTTACCCGTTTAATATAATCGAGTAACCGTTTTTGAATTTGTTACTAGATATTAGTTTTTCCATTTTTTATATTAAAACAACAGATTGTCGTTTGATTTATTGAAAAATGTATAGATAAATTCCACTTTATTTTGAACGAGTACTCGAGTAACCGGTATCAAAAAAATTATTATTTTTTAAAATTCAATACAATATAATAGTTTTTAACAATTTTGTTAAATATAATGCAACGGTTACCCGTTTAATACAAAAGAGTAACCGGCTTGTAATATGCTACTAAATATTAGTTTTTCCATATTTTATATTAAAAAACAGATTGTTATTTGATTTCTTGAACAATTTATAGATAAACTCCACTTTATTTTGAACGAGTACTCGAGTAACCGGTTTTTAATTATTTAAAAGTCAATGTATACTTCATTATTTTTTAAAAACTAAATTTAAAATAAAATCTTTATAATTGTATTTCATAAATTACAATGGTTACCCGTTTTATATTATCAGCTAACCGGTTTTTAATTTGCTTTAAAACACTACTTTTTACATAATTTATATTAGAACAACAGTTTCTTTGATTTTTACGAGAAATTGCTGTAAAATACCATTATATTTGGAACGAGTACTCGAGTAACCGTTTTATAAATATTTAAATATCAATGGATAGCTTATTATTTATTAAAAAACCCATACAACATCATGTTAATAAAACAGTTTATATGATATTTACGAGAAATTGCTGTAAAATTACATTTTATTTTGAACGAGTACTCGAGTAACCGTTTTATAAATATTTAAAAATCAATGGATAGCTTATTATTTATTAAAAACCCATACAACATCATGTTAATAAAACAGTTTCTTAAATTTTTACGAGAAACTGCTGTAAAATTCCATTATATTTTGAACGAGTACTCGAGTAACCGTTTTATAAATATTTAAATATCAATGGATAGCTTATTATTTATTAAAAAAACCAAACAAAATCATGTTAGTAAAACAGTTTATTTGATTTTAACGAGAAATTCCATGGTGTTTTGAACGAGTACTCGAGTAACCGTTTTATAAATATTTAAAAATCAATGAATAGCTCATTATTTATTAAAAATCCAAACAACATCATGTTAATAAAACATTTGTATCTAATAAATTATAACGGTTAACCGTTTGTATTAATCAAGTAACCGGTTTTCAATTTGTTACCAAATATTAGAATTTTGGAAAATAAACTCAATTTGTGATAACTCATATTTTGTAGCAAAAATAAATTTTTGGTAAAAAAAAACACTCAAATATCTTGTTGACAGATTTGAATCTGTTAAATATACCTTGTTTTTTCTATACATTTGGGTTACCTTTGTTCTAGTCCTAATTCCTTACGGACTATATTTTACATGCGTGTATGGTCTAGTCGTATTATTTGCTGGGTATGTTTACACTTTCTATGTCACTTAATGAAAGCTGCAATCATACGTCTGGTTTTCAGATTTAGTTTCAATATTGTTTATTTTTTGAAAAAAAAAAACTTAAGTTCTATTTTATATTCCTCTCATATAATTTGAATTAAATAAAGAAACAAACAACAAAAAAAAAACTTTCACTTATTTTCACGTGTAATGCTTACCTTTTTTCTCTGTTAATGTATAAAAAATTGAATAATGACAACAATTAAATTCAAATTTGAATTGTTCAAAAAAAAAAAAAAAAAGAAATGAAATTAAAAACACTTGTCATATTATTGTTTTCTTATTTTTTGTGTTCAAAAAACCATGTAAGCTTTTCATATTAAATGTGATCTGATTTTTTTTAATGATTTTGCAAAAAAATAATTTAAAATGAAACTATATAATAAAACACTTTTGTGTTTTACACATTAAACATTAATTTAATTACTTATAATACACTTCAGCATGAGTGACAAGTTTGTCATTGCATTTGTAATAACTACAATTTTCTTATGCGATCAAATAAATTAAAGATCGTTATAGATAGCGGAGAATATAGCCATGTCCGCCTGTCTGTTGAAATCAACTTTCGGAAGTCCCCAAATAACTTTCATACTTGATTCATACATCAATATATACGCTATAGTACCGGTTCGGTTGCTATTTAAAATGGAGAAAATCGGCCCACAAATGGGCCGATTTAAGTCCTATATATAACCTTAGAAAGGGTTAACTGTCATACTGCGCTCACTTTTTGACATTTCTGATCAGTATACTCTGGCAAATCATCATGAATATATTGATGCTTGACTTCAAAATGCTGGAGGGTATATAAGATTCGCCACAGCCGAATATAGCTCTCTTACTTGTTTAATTTTGTTGTGGAATTGCAATTGGTAAATTTCAAACTGTGCCGTCATTAAAACTAAAACTAGCGCCTCTAAACAATAATTGCCAGCGTTCGCAAAAAAAAATACACAAATTTGTACATACATTTTGTACACATTAGTTATTTATTTAAAGTGTTGATTACTCAATTATAGAAAATTGTATGGTAAAGAAATTAAAAAAAAAAATAAAACATCGAACATTAAAAACCATATGGTCAAATTTGTATCATGTTGTTATGTCGATTGTTAGTTGATTTATTTCAATTGCCTATTTTTCTTGTTTATTTTCATTTACCAAAAATGAATAATTGCCATTTCCTTTTTTTCCCCGTTCATTTTCAATATTTATTGATAAATAAATGAAAAAAAAAAAAAAAATCTTCCAACAAATATTAAAAATACAATATTTTCCTGGTTTCTGTGTATACAGACATACATTTCCTTTTGCCATTTTTTCGGGCCTTGGATTTGTTTATGACAACCAGGAGATTAAATTTTTGTAGCCCCAACTTAAAAGTCTACCAAAAAAAAATATATGATTGATGGGATGACAGAAAGTGCAAAAAAGGGAAAATAGCGACCAAACGGCATTTTATTGCTTTAAAAAACTTTAAGCAAATAATATAAATTAACACTCAAAACAGAGTAAAGGAAATATTCTATTAAAACACAAATGTTAAGGCAACAGCCTGGTTTTCTCGTTTAAACGTTAATGTTTGATGTTTTGGAAAATGACAGAACTGTACTATTCCCAATCCAAAGTTTCCATTGCTTCAATCTCCTAGAGCTTCTTGTCGGTTTTTAGAAAGATTGGAAGTACGACTTTCCTAGCTAAATGAAGAAGCAGCTTTCTAAGGGTTCATGTTCACACCTCTGCTCTCTCTCTCTTCTCAAACAAACAAAACTCTTCCATAACATGTTTCGGATTCGCGAAGTCCAACTGAGTAATTTTGTAGTTCGGATAGGAGAACATATTATGATCCTTGACCGGAAGGATCCTCCTTTCTATTATGTACATGGTTTTCTGAGATTATTTGTTAGGAACTTGTGACGATCCTACTGAAACAGAAAAAATTCTTCAAACGCAAGCATTTTTCTCGATCCCCTAATTACGCTTTAATAATCTTGTTTCCAATTCTACACTCCTCGTACAAGCAAATGTCGTCAATCATATGTTTTGGATTCAAAAAGTCCAATTGTATAATTTTATAGTTAAAATATAATCACAGGAGAACTATTTGGTTTACATGGCATTACGATCCTTGAACGAAAGGATCCTCAAACACTTTTTTCCATTCCTCAACTTTGTTTAAACAATCCTGTTTCCAATTCGCAATTTTTGTGATTGAAATTAAAAAAACGTAAGACATAAAACTTTCAGCAAATTCACTGCCAAACTTCGTGGATGTTCGACTACGAAATCAAGGATAGATTTTACCTCCTTCCTCCAGCTCAAGAGAATGACGATTGTGCGCAGTAATCATCAACAAATTCACATTACCTTCTTGCTCCTTCGACTACGAACACCAGTTTAAGTTTTACCTTCTTCCTTCAGGAGGCATAAAGTTCACAGGTTGTGTGCTGTAAGGAAACAGTGAATTTTTTACCGCAAATATCATTCACATCACCTCATGTAGAATTTAAACAGTAAGAGTGTTGAAAATATCCTGCTCGAAGGAATTCCTCGATTAACTTAATGAGATCTTAAGTAGGTGTCTTCAAACTACTTATACGAATATAACTCATCATTCAACATTTCATGTTCTTGGACATTGTAGACGGCTTAATGTCATGGAAGAGAGTGATAAATGTAGATTTATATCTGAGTGACTATGATGGTTAAAGCTGTGTGTATGGAGAGTGGAAGAAACTTCAGTGGCTTCGCGATTTGTGGAGATCGGCCTTTATAATTCCGCTTGATGTGATGATCTAGTTCCAGTACGACAATATTTTAAATATCGGTCAGGTCAAGCATCTTGAAGATCTTCCAAGGATCAGAGCATCAGTATATGTTTCGTCGATTTAGAGAGAGTACGGGTTGCAATGAGAAGCGGAAGTAGAACAGACTTGAGTTTCGTCACGTATGGTGACAGTAGAAAGCATCTTGAAGATCTTCCAAGGATCAGAGTGACTCTCAGTTCGACAAGATTTTAAAGCATCAGTATATGTTTCGTCGATTTAGAGAGAGAGTACGGGTTGCAATGAGAAGCGTGAGTAGAATAGACTTGAGTTTCGTCACGTATGGTGACAGTAGAAAGCATCTTGAAGATCTTCCAAGGATCAGAGTGACTACGACGTTGACTATCAGCTCGACAAGATTTTAAAGCATCAGTAAATGTTTCGTCGATTTAGAGAGAGTTCGGGTTGTAATGAGAAGCGGGAGTAGAACAGTCACCACGTATGGTGACAGTAGAAATATCTGCCTTTACGATTACTCTTGATACAGATCTTTTAACAACTGACTAATTTATAACCGTTGTCATTTCTTCAAGATGTTAAGGCATAAATAATCAGGGATATGGTATCGAGGTTAATTGCCTTTGGTGTCTTAATTTCTTCAACGGGATCTGCAACTTCGATTTTAAATGAAAGAATGTGAAGTGTCAGTGTTTGGAAGGTTGTCAAGTTTAAGAACAAGGAAAACAAGAGACAATTTGTGACAGTAGGGAGATCGGGGTGGTAGATTCCTCCAGAGTTACGTCCCTCTTTATTTCCCCAAAGGGATTTGCAACTTGAATTGAAGTGAAGAGTTGTAGAGTTCCAGTTGTTGGAAGGTTGTTAAGTTAAAGAACAATACTTTCTTACTTTTTGTCTCTCCTTGGTCGAAAGTGGACTGAAATCACGTAGGACAAGTGAATATTCCACGTTCGAATGGTATTGGAGGGATTGTGGTTTGCAACTAGAGAGCATATGCGTGGGAGTTGAAGAGACTGGAGTAGCTTTGCGATTGGTACTCTCACCAATCGCAAAGCTACTCCAGTCTCTTCAACTCCCACGCATATGCTCTCTGAAAGGAAAAACGGATTGATAGATTCCTGCATCATTCAATGACTTACGTAATCATTATTTTTCAACATGAATCTAAATCGGTGTAGATATAATGTTGATAGACCTTTCTTTGTTGTTGACAACAGCAAAATGCATTAAAAGTTGAGGAGTATTTGGTATTGGAGGATAACGACGAGTAGCATTCCGTTTCTCCTTATTTATCTCTTTTTCTGCATTTGTTTGAAGAGATACCATTTGGGAAGCCTTACTCGTCTTCATGAGGATCTCCTTGAATAGCATATTTTCCCGGTATTAACAGCTTCATAATTTGACTACTTTGTATGTCATAGAACTGCATAATGTTGAATCGATTCCCTTTGAATATTTTATACTTTTATGGTAGCTGCAATTTGAGTTAGCGAGTGATAAGTTTTGTAGTTCTTAAGCCTGGAAATTAATTTTGGTATGTAAATTACGTACAACATTTCGTTTTTCCTTTGTTTATAGCTAAATGCTGCATGAAAAGCCAGATAAAAGCGCATACATATCCAACTGATGCCAGCAAACTTAATGGAGACCCAATGATCCTTCCTCGAGATGGAGAGTGTCCTGAATGTAGATGATAACTTGCCAATAACTTTGCTCTCGCTACAGTTCTTCAAATGATATAATCAGTTTTCAGCTTGTCCATCTTTACAAACCGAATGATAACATGATTTAGTTCGCCGATCGTGGGAATCTCGGAAATCCTCTTGATCACACGGTTAAATTCAACGATCATAGCATCACCAGCAAGACTGTGACTTCGGTTGGGAAGAGGGACCGATCAGCGGTATATAAGCGGTAATAAGACCCAATCATTCTACTTTGTCCGAATGGAAGAGTCTGGAATGTAGACCACAACTTGCCAATACCTCAACTCTAGTTATTGTTCTTCTAATTACCTAATCAGCTCTGCGTTTGTCGTCTTCTTTCGATTGTCGCCTTTAATTGGACAATCATAGAATCCAGGGAAATCTTCACTTTACCAATCTGTTGATCACATGGTTAAATTGGAGCATCATAAGATCATCAGCGAGACTGTGACTTCAGTTGGGAAGACGAACCGAACAGCGGTAATAAAATCTATGGCAACTGTGTTGACAGTTGATCGATCCAGTGTCACGCTAATTAGTATGATTCCAATGAGTGATCCGAGATTAATTTTCCAGAATGTCTAGCTACCGCAGTTGGACACCTGATGTCAGCAAATATCCAATCATTCTACTTCGTCCGAATGGAGAGAGTCTGGAACGTAGACCAAACTTGCTAATACCTGAACTTTCGTTAAAGTTCTTCGAATGATCTTGGTATGGTGGATCTCATCATCTACGTCAGCAAGACTGTGACATTATCAAATTCAATTTAAAAAGAGGGACCGACCAATGGGAATAAGGTCGAGAGTTTCATATGATTTCTTGTGGTCGTTGTGGGGTTCAGAAGATGTTTAAAAAAGCTACTTATGGTTAATTCTAAACAGTCGTGTCTGTATGATTTCTTCCGAAAGATCCGAGTACGGCATTCATGGTGGTCCATATAGCAACGATTAATGCTATATGGTCTGATGCCAAAGAAGCTAATGATGTTTCTGATGTTCATTCCGGGATGTATAGCCTCCGCAGTTAGATTTCCTTTATACAAGGAGGTAAAGTTCCTTTATTTTTGTAACAATAAACTGGAATATTGTTGGCAAAGATTACAGAGGTAGCTGCAGTGCAGAACGAGAGGCTGTTTGTAAAATTAGTAATTAATAAGGAACAGCTGCATCGATTTGCTTAAAACTTTGAATATTAATTGAGTAAAACTTAAACTATTTAAAATTGTGTAAAATCTTGAAAACCTCAAACATAGGAGGAGGTTTCAAAGCTAAAAATATTTTCTAGTTTATAACATTTACAAATAGAACTTTATGTTAAATAACTTCTCTACGTTTTCTTTTATCTTTTAACATTTTTTTAAGCTTATAACTAATTATTTTTACCATTATGTTAATAGTATAGCACTGGCCCTCCTTTTCTTTAATGCAGTTGAAAACTAATTTACATTTTTATGTTTTTTTTTTTTACTTTTTTTCAAAAAAAAAAAAAGCTCATTTCTTATCTCTTGTTTTTAATTTTTAATTAAAAATGTTAAAATGTTAAGGCTTTTTTTTAAATCATATTCTATAGCTAAAGTTTCTTTCTCTATGCTGTACAAACTGCTTTTTCCTATTGAAATTGGAAAAAAAAGGGTGGTTGGAAAAGCAGGCAGACTAGAAAAAGAAAAATTAGTTAGTTGTTATTTATACAAAACAAAAAAATATAACTAACCGGTCTACATTTAATTTACGGTGAACGAACAAAAGTTGAAAAGTCTATTTAGTGGGGCAGGGAGTAGAGTAGAGTAGGGGGGGGGGGGGGGTTAGTGAGGTGTAGTTTGATTAAACTGCTCGTAACAGCCACTATTTAGCCGGTAAGCGCCAACTTTTCACTTTTTTTTTCGTTGTTGTTGTTGTAGCAACAGCAACAGCAGCAGAACTAAAAAACAGTAGTTGTTGCTTGACTGATTTAACCATAATAAACCAGCTGTAATAACAGGCAACAACAACAACAATAATAGTAACAAACAACAAGAACAACATTAGCTAAAGCTATAACAACGAATCGAAAGTTATTGACCGGAACTAATAACTTTTTATGATTTTATGTTGTTTTTGTTGTTGTGTTGTGTTTTGTTTTTACTGTTTTCCTTCTTTCTTTTTTTCTTCCATTTGTTATTTTAGCTTTGCTATTTGTCTCCCTCCCTCTCTCTATCTTGTTTTGTTCCCTCAATTAATAACTCAAGTAGAGTGTTGCCACATATCGAATCAGAAAAAGCGCCGTATAGCTATTAACGCCAAATGAAAGGAAAATATCAAAACGTTCCATATATTTTATCTAAAAACGCCTAAAAATTACACTAGTTACCACCAGGAATGTTTTGTAAATGTTTTGAATGTAATAGAGGAAAATGAAACTAAACCACGAGGTAACATTTTCTGAAATAAAATAATAGAACCGTCACACAAGACATACAGTAAGTGACAATAAAATGGAAACGATTTTGTAAACTATTGAGTTTTTGACTTAAAAAATAGGGATTTACAATAGATGGCGTATCTTTTGAACACGGTTTTTGTTTTTACTAGCTGTCATTTATTCTCACTTAGTTATTGAACATTAAAGTGTAAACAACAAAGATTTTTTTGCTTCGAACATTTCGAATTTTGTGCCAACAAAACGTCATTGCGGGAAGTTCAGCTTTTCTTCTTTAATTTGAAAAAAGCGCCGCTGAAGCACACCGATTGCTCACCGAAGCTTATGGTGAATGTTTTTAATCGGTTTCAATGTGCGAGAGATAGTTTGTGCGGTTCAGAAAAGTGTTTGAAGACCATAAATTGGAGGCATTACTCCATGAAGATTGTTGTCAAACTCAACAAGGGCTTGCAAAATCATTGAGAGCTACTCAAGCAGCAATTTCAAAACGTTTGCGAGCAGCAGAATTCAATCCAAAAGCAGGGAAATTGGGTACCATACAAATTGAAACCGAGAGAACTTGAAATACGATTTTGCGTGTCGGAAATGCTGCTTGAACTCTATAAAAGAAAATCATTTTTGCACCGAATTATTAATTGCGAGAAAAATTGATTTATTACGATAACCCGAAGCGTAAGAGATCGTATGTGAAGCAAGGCCAACTAATCGAATCGACACCAAAGCCAAATATCCATGGTGCTAAGGTAATTCACTGTATTTGGTGGGAGAAAAAGGGTCCTATCTATTATAAGCTGCTGAAATCTGGCCATACCATCACATGAAACCTGTACAGAACGCAACTAATTCGTTTGAATAGAGCATTGACAGAAAAACGCCCAAAATATGCGGCCATACATGAAACCGTAATATTCCATCATGATAACACTCGGCCACATGTTGTAATACCTGTTAAAAACTATTTAGAAAGATGTGGTTGGGAAGTTTTGCCTCAACCGCTTTATAGTCCAGACCTTGCACCGTCCGCCTACTATTTGTTTCGATCGATGCAGAACACTCACTCTGAGATACGCTTCAGTATGGAATAGAGTATCCGATATTGGCTTGATTCGTTCTTGAATCCATTTGTTGTCAGAAAGATGGGAAAAGGTCATAGCTAACAATGGCCAATACTTTGAATAAATATTTGTCAAATATAGACAGGGGAATATTTACTAGTACTTTGATCATTCCTCAAAGTACTGTCAAAAATCGTATGCAAAACATGAGAAAGGTTGGAAAAGAATGGACCAAAACTAACTTCAATGATATTGTTACGAATGTGCAATGACGATTTGAATTTAACGGTCTGTAACTACTGCCTGCAAACATTCATCATGTTTATGAACACTTCCATTAGTGGAGACTAGCATTGTTTGTAAGTATGGCAACACTAAATGTTGACATCGAAAAGCTCTAGAAATCGAATGTACTAGTATGTCCGTTAAGAGCATTGTAGAAGGTTCCCGATAGATGGCGCGTGTATAAATAGACCTGGCAGTCGTGAGTTGAGTTTATCATTGGCGCTGTTAGAGTTAACATCCACTGTCGTGTACGTGTGTGTTTGTACATTATAAAGTTTGTGTGCATTTCTGCGAATTGATATACGTGTATAAAGACATAAAGACATAGTCAAAAATAAAGTATATTTTAAGAGAAATAGAGTCGTCTTTACTTAAGAGTGGATTTAGGTCTACCATAGACAAGTTAAAGTATACTTCTGACGTTAAAGTCGACTGTAAATATAAAACTAGCTGAAGTTGTTTTTAACTCATTTAACAACAGCATCAGCTGTTCTTCGCTATGTAAAAAAGTTCGACAAAAAGTCAAAAATGTTTAAGTTGCAAGATATTGGCAGAGATTTTGCAATTATTGAATATTGAATCAATAAAATTAGTACCAACATTGAATACATTTGATATTAATCTTTCCTTTTCTATTTCCACCACAATCTGTTTTTTTTCTTTAGCTTCCCGGTTACATTTATTGTTTGTCACTTTTTGTTTTTTTTAAATTTTCTAAGTCAGCTGTTCAGCGATGCCACTTGTCTATATTTTGTTGTATATTGTATGAAAACATTTTCTACATTAGAGGTGACACCCAGTTAAAGTCGGTTCAATTTAAAACATGCTTTAATTTTGACTATAGTTAGAAAATAATAAAAAGCGGGTTTTAATTTTAAAGTTGTTTTTAAAAAGAACCGACTTTATGGTTTGACTATGATTATGGGTCATTGAGTTACTATTTAATTCTGTTGTTTTTGTACATTCTAAATAAATAAAGAGTTGTTGTTACAATTTTAAACTACTAAAACTGCTTTTATTTGCAATCAAAAGTATCCGGTTATTTAAAGGAAATAAACCCACGTTTTTAAAAGATAAAAACGTAACAATATTTTGAATATTTGGTGAGTCGCTGATGTTGGGAATTTCAATATCTAATTGGCGATTTTATTTCCCCTGATTAAGCTGATACCTAAATTTGCAAGTGGCAGCTCTTTTTCACTTTTCTCAAGCTTTCTATGGTTTCAAATATTTTTTTATGAATTATTAAAAATTAATCATAATATTGTATGTGTTTAAAAGCATTTAAAGACAAACGTGAAAAAATGTTTACAAAACGTTTTTTTTGTTTTTTTTTTTTCATTTTTGAAATTTCATAATTTTAAATTTTTTATGCAAAACTTAGAAATTTATAGTGTTTGTTAACAAATTAACATAATTTAAATGCAAACAAATTGAATAAATTAAGAAAAAAATATATAAATTTTTTTTTTATGGAATTAGCGCTATTCCTCAAATTTAGAGAATTACAATAATCTTAGCCTTAAAGCTTAAAAATTACTGATAAAATATTATTTAATCGGAAGCATATTTATTTAATTAGAAGCATATTTTAATAATTATAAAGTGTTTTAAAGTTACGAAAATATTTTGCCAGTTTTCCCGAATAGAGCTGAATTTGTGCTAAAAATTATTGAAATTGTATGTGTCTAGATTTTTATTTTCCTTCTTTGCATATTTAAAACATTTAAGCATTTAACTATTTTTATTGTTAACTTAATGATCTTAAGCTGTTGGCGGCTGTCTGGCTTAAAGTTTTTGACCAAATGTTTAAAATTGATTTTTTTTTCTTTAACCCGATTAAAAAGCTTATAAATGGCACGTGATTTTCTAAAGGTTTTAAAATCTAATCATCTTTTAAATTCACTTATTATTCAAATTAAAATTAACACATTTTCAAAGATTAAACTAGAATACCAGTATTTTTTTTTAAACTCGATAAAAGTAAGTTTAATTTTTGTTAAACATTTAAACATTTCAGTTATTTTTAAATAAATTTAATTTTTTTTTAAAGTCATTGACTTTTTTACCTAGTTTTTAACGTATCTTGTTACTTTTTTTTATTAAAATAATAAAAAAACAAAATTTACATTTAATTAAATATTGAAACAATTCGTCTTAATCACCTCTTTATAACAACACGTATAAATATTTACTGTTTTTTTTTTTCTTCTCTTCTTTTTTCGTATTGAATATTTAAATAAAATCTGTTTTTATGTATTAACGGTTGAAATGTAAATTCATTTTGTATTGTTCTTTAAATTGTATGAGAATTCTCAGCTTTAAGAAAAAGGGGGGAGGGTGTGTTTCTCTATTGTTAAGGCGGATTTAGTGTTTGTAGGCCTTTAAAGATTTAATTTAACAAACTATTGTTTCTTATTTTTTGCTGTTGTCTTTCAGCAGTTTTTTTTTTTAATAAGAAAGCATGGAAAGAAAAAACAAACAGTAGTTTTAGTTTTAGAGAAAAAAATGTAGTAAATCATTAAATAAAGCTACTTTGTTCACTTTGTTTGGGTAATTAAACCTTGAAGAGACAAATAGTTCTCACAGGGCAACTGTTATACACTATTTTATACAATGTTTTCTATAGGAAATACTGTTATATACAACGTTTTCTATAGGAAAAACTATTATACACATTTTTCCCATAGAAAAAACTGTTATACACATTTTTTTCTATACGAAAAACTGTTATACAGATTTTGTTCTACAGAAAAAACTGTTATACAGATTTTGTTATACAAAATTTGTGTATAACAGTTATTTTTTATAGAAAGAAATATGTTTAACAGTTTTTTCTAAAGAAAAAAATGTGTATAACAGTTTTTTCTATAGAAAAAAACTGTTATACAGATTTTGTTCTATAGAAAAAACTGTTATACATATTTTTTTCTATAGAAAAAAACTGTTATACACATTTTTTTCTATAGAAAAAAACTGTTATACACATTTTTTTCTATAGAAAAAAACTGTTATACACAATTTTTTTATAGAAAAAAACTGTATACACATAGAAAAAAACTGTTATACACATTTTTTCTATAGAAAAAAACTGTTATACACATTTTTTTCTATAGAAAAAAAGTGCTATACACATTTTTTCTATAGAAAAAAACTGTTATACACATTTTTTTCTATAGAAAAAAACTGTTATACACATTTTCTTCTATAGAAAAAAACTGTTATACACATTTTCTTCTATAGAAAAAACTGTTATACATAATACTACTTTATTAGGTTAAGTTTGCGTTCAGTTATTTGTTATGCGAACAAAAAAACCTAGACTTATTGTATATCATTAGAAAAGAAATTGTGTCAACTTTCTAAAAATATATAAATAATTTTAATTCTAAAGTTGCAAAATGATTTCTGATTAAAAATGTTTCATGCTTAAAAACCGGCAATTTTACTTCTTGGTGCTGAGTTTACGTTGATATATTTCACTCATGAGCAAGTAAAATTAGACTTATTGTATATCATATGAATGGAAATTGTGACTACTTTCCAAAGAAGGAAAAATAATTTTAATAGCTAAATATATAAAGAAGATATATCAAGATATTTGGAAAAATCTTTCACTTGCTAAAAAAGTGCAGTTCTACTTTATTAGGTTAAGTTTGCGTTCATTTATTTGTTATGTGAGCAAGAAAAGCTAGACTGATTGTATATTGTTTGAAAGGAAATTGTGTTTACTTTCTTAAAATATACAAAGAATTTTAATTGAAAAGTTACAAAATGATTTCTGTTAAAAAAAATGTTTCAAGCTTAAAAAACTGCAGTTCTACTTCATGGAGTTGAGTTTACGTTGATACATTTCCCACGTGAACAAGTTAAATTAGACTTATTGTATATCATTTGTAAGGAAATTGTGTCTTCTCTACAAAAATATATAAATAATTTTAATAGCTAAATATATAAAAAAGTTATTAAAAATTCCGTGGAAAAAATTTTCAATCGTCAAAAAAAGTACAGTTCGACTTCATGATATTAAGTTTATGTTCATGTATTTGTTATGTGAGCAAGAAAAGCTAGACTGATTGTATATTGTTTGAAAGGAAATTGTGTTTATTTTCTAAAAATAAACAAAGAATTTTAATTGAAAAGTTACAAAAAGATTTCTGTTAAAAATATTTAAAGCTAAAAAACTGCAGTTCTACTTCATGGAGTTGAGTTTACGTTTATACATTTCTCATGCGACCAACTAAAATTAGACTTATTGTATATTATTTGAAAGGAAATTGTGTCTTCTCTACAAAAATGTATAAATAATTTTAATAGCTAAATATATACAAAAGTTATAAAAAGTTTCCTGAAAAAAATTTTCAATCGCCAAAAAAGTACAGTTTGCCTTCATGACATTAAGTTTATGTTCATATATTTGTTATGTGAGCAAGAAAAGCTAGACTGATTGTATATTGTTTGAAAGGAAATTGTGTTTACTTTCTTAAAATATACAAAGAATTTTAATTGAAAAGTTACAAAATGATTTCTGTTAAAAAAAATGTTTCAAGCTTAAAAAACTGCAGTTCGAATTCATGGAGTTGAGTTTACGTTGATACATTCCCATGTGACCAACTAAAATTAGACTTTTTGTATAGCATTTGAAAGGAAATTGTGTCTACTTTACAAAAATGTAGAAATAAGTATAATAGCTAAATAAATAAAAAAGTTATAAAAAATTTTTTGGAAAAATCGTTCTTTTGCAAAAAAAATGTGCAGTTCTACTTTATGGCGTTAAGTTTGTGTTCATGTATTTGTTATGTGAGCAAGAAATGCTAGACTTATTATATATCATTTGAAAGCTAATTGTGTCTACTTTCGAAAAATATATCAATAATTTTAATTGAAAAGTAGCAAAAAGATTTCTGTTAAAAAATATTTCAAGCTTACAAAACATCAGTTATATTTTATGGTGTTAAGTTTACGTTGATAAATTTCCCAGGTGAATAAGTAAATTTAGACTTATTGTATATCATTTGAAAGAATAATGTGTCTACTTTCCAAAAATGTATAAAAAATGTTAATAGCTAAATATATACAAAAGTTATAAAAAGTTTCCTGAAAAAAATTTTCAATCGCCAAAAAAAGTACAGTTTGACTTCATGACATTAAGTTTATGTTCATATATTTGTTATGTGAGCAAGAAAAGCTAGACTTATTGTATATTGTTAGAAAGGAAATTGAGTTTACTTTCGAAAAATATATCAATAATTTTAATTGAAAAGTTAAAAAAAGATTTCTGTTAAAAAAGTTTCAAGCTTTAAAACCGGCAATTCTACATCTTGGTGTTGAGTTTACGTTGATACATTTCCCATGGTAACAAGTAAAATTAGACTTATTAAATATAATTTGAAAGGAAATTGTATCAACTTTCTAAAAATCTATAAATAATTTTAATTGAAAAGTTGCAAAATGATTTCTGATAAAAAATGTTTCAAGCTTAAAAAACTGCGGTTCTACTTCTTGGTGTTGAGTTAACGTTGATACATTTCCCATGCGACCAACTAAAATTATACTTATTGTATATCATTTGAAAGGATATTGTGTCTACTTTCGAAAACTATATCAATAATTTTAATAGAAAAGTTACAAAATGAGTTCTGGTAAAAAATGTTTCAAGCTCATAAAACTGCAGTTCTACTTCATGGAGTTGAGTTTACGTTGATACATTTCCCATGCGACCAACTAAAATTAGACTTATTGTATATTATTTGTAAGGAAATTGTGTCTTCTGTACAAAAATGTATAAATAGTTTTAATAGCAAATGTTATACAAAAGTTATAAAAAGTTTCCTGGACAAAATTTTCAATCGCCAAAAAAGTACTGTTCGACTTCATGACATTAAGTCTATGTTCATGATTTATTATGTGAACAAGTAAAATTAGACTTATTGTATATCATTTGAAAGGAAATTGTGTTTACTTTCGAAAAGTATATCAATAATTTTAATTGAAAAGTTACCAAAAGATTTCTGTTAAAAAAGTTTCCAGCTTATAAAACTGCAGTTTTACTTCTTGGTGATGAGTTTGCGTTGATACATTTCCCATGTAAAAAACTAAAATTAGACTTATTGTATATCATTTGAAAGGAAATTATGTCTTCTTTACAAAAATATATAATTTTAATAGCTAATTATATGAAAAGTTATAAAAATATGTTTTGAAAAAAAAAAAAATGTTGCCATTTTTTATTTCTACTGCAATTAATATTCTTAACACTTAACAGCTGCTCTATTAATAATTAAATATTTAATAATTCCACTTTTTAATTATAAAAGTTCTAAACATATTTAAGTTTCTTCCCAAAGGGTTAATTTCATAACGTCTGTTTTGCTAGTTTAGGTGCATTTCACGTTTTCAAAATATCGCTCATAGTTCAAAGTTTTTTTTTTTCATAGAACTTTTCTATGGTGATTGAACTTCTTAACATAAAAAACATAAAACTAATAAAAACTAAAAACAAACATAAAAAATTCGACAATTAATTTTGAAAAATCATAAAACTGTCAAATGCTGTTAACTCCCAATTAATATTAAGTAGATTTATAAGAATTAGAATATTTAGATAATTAAGTAAATGACGACGAAGAAAACATTTAAAAAAAAAAAAAAAAATCTTGCACATACTCAAAATAAAACAACAATAGCCCATAAATAATAATAAATTAAAAAACATTCACACACTCGCTTACCAAAAACCATATCATATTCATTTCTTTCTTCTTGTTTCTTTTTCGTTTCTTTTTAGCTGTATAATAAATCTAGAAAATAAAATGAATCATTAAAGCAGTATTTAACCAAACAAACACACACACACAAAACAACGACCCTAATCTTTTAATACAGACTGGAACTTAACGGACTTGGACTTGGAACTGGACCTGTACTTGGACTCTTACACACTTTCCTTTTATTAAACTTAAGACTTTACTTTAATACATAACTTAAACTCTATGAGACTTTTACTTAAATACTCTCTTAATGCACTGCTCTTAACCTGTACTGCTGCCACGCCTCTTTCTAACACCTCTAACAACGCAAATAATGTCTGAAAAGGTACGCTCTCTGCATTTAACCTCCTCGGTGGGTTCTGGTAGTGGTGTGGGCCCGACAACCTTAATTGGCAATCCAACTCTTATCTCCAGTACATTGAGTACAAATCACAATTTAACACCCACTGTTGATTTAATAACGGCAGCTGCCTCCCACACTCACGTAACACGTGACTGCTCTTCATCAACACCCAGCACAGCGTTAAATACCAGCCTTAACAGTGGCAGTGATATGGAATCATCGTCTGAGTTTGCTCCTGGCACTATAACGGCTCAATTGCAATTCCAATTAATACCCAATGTGGTGGACATTAATAATGCGACAAATGCCGGCAGCAGCAGCAGCACCACTGTTAGCATCCTGGATTATAATTCTATAATGAATTCATCACAATTTTCGACCGTTTCTAATGATTCATTGCAAGTTCAGCAGCAAGTAGGAACACAACAGTCTCAACAGCAGCAATTGTCTTCATCCTTATCGTCGCATGTTAATTGTTTAAGCAGTAATAGCATGGCTTTGGTTAAGGCTGGCGCTGGTAAACCGGTAGTGGCTCAAAGTGTAGCTGGGGTAAGTGGAAATTTTTAATATTAATTTGTAAAAATTTTATAAGTTAATTATACTAAAATGCAACTAAAACTTAAAACAATTATTAATATATTAAACGCAAATTATAATTAACTAACAATTAGTTAAAGTTTACACTGGGTTTTAATTGAAAACTTAAATTCAAATAAAAATCATTTAAAGTTTAATGAAATGTTATTACATGAAACCTTAAAATCCTAAAGGAATTAGATCAGCTAAAGAATTGCATATTGGAAGTTTAACTAGAGTTCAAATTAAACTGTAATTAAACCTAAAGTTTAAACTGTGAATTTGGTAAAACTCGCTAAATTAGATCAGTTAAAATTTAATATTTGAGGTTCAAATTAAACTAGAATTAAACTTAAGTTTAAACTGCAAATTTGATAAAGCTCGGTCTAAAGGAATAAGATCAGTTTAAAAATTGCATATCGGGGGTTTAACTGGAGTTTAAATTAAACTAAAGTTTAAACTGCAAATTTGGTTAAACTCGTTTTATTCAATTGTTTCTATTGTAGAACGTTTTTCGGAAGTTTAACTATATTGTAGGTTTAACTAGAGATCAAATTAAACTACAGTTAAACTTAAGTTTAAACTGAAAATTTGGTAAAACTCGGTCTAAACAAATTATATCAGCTAAAAATAGCATATTGAAGGTTTATCTTGAGTTAAAATTAAACTAGAATTAACTTAAGTTCTATTGTAGATTTTTTCCGAAGTTTAGCTATATTGAAGGTTTATCTTGAGTTAAAATTAAACTTGAATTAACTTAAGTTTAAACTACAAATCTGGTTTAACTCGTTTTATTCAATTGTTTCTATTGTATAATGTTTTTCGGAAGTTTAACTATATTGGAGGTTTAACTAGAGTTCAAATTAAACTAGAATTAAACTAAAGTTTAAACTGCAAATATGATTAAACTCGGCCCAAAGGAATTATATCAGCTAAAAATTGCATTAACTTAAATTAAACTAGAAATAAACTTAAGTTTAAACTGCATATTTGGTTAAACTCGTTTTATTCAATTGTTTCTATTGTAGAAAGTTTTTCGGAAGTTTAACTATATTGGGGAGGTTTAACTGGAGTTTAAATTAAACTAAAGTTTAAACTGGAAATTTGTTAAAGCTTGATCTAGAGAAATTAGATCTGCTAAAAAATTGTATATTGGAGGTTTAACTAGAGTTTAAATTAAACTAGAGTTAAACTTAAGTTTAAACTGCAACTCGTTTTATTCAATTGTTTCTATTGAAGAAGTTTTTCGGAAGTTTAACTATGTTGGAGGTTTAACTAGAGTTTAAATTAAACTAGAATTAAACTTAAGTTTAAACTGAAAATTTGGTTAAACTCGATTTATTAAATTGTTTCTATTGAAGGTTTAAGTAGAGTTCAAATTATACTAGAATTAAACTAAAGTTTAAACGGAAAATTTGGCTAAACTCGGTGTAAGGAAAATAGATCAGCTAAAAACTTGCTATTTGAAGGTTTAACTAGAGTTTAAATTAAACTGGATTAAACTTAAGTTTAAACTGCAAATTTTGTTAAACTCGGTTTATTCAATTATTTTTATTATAGAAAGTTTTTCTAAAAGTTTAAATAATCTTTAAAGAAATGAGTTACACTTAATTTATTGAAGTGAGTCTAAACGCTTGATAAGTTAAATCAAAATCGAGATAAAACCCAATAGGAATATGTTTACATATAATCGGTTGATGTAGATTTAAACGCTTGTCTTGTTAAACTGGGATTTAATTATATCAGCGCTAAACTGGCAATCAGCGACAAAAATGCTTATTGGTGGTCTAATTACTTAATTGGTGGTCTAAAAACTTAAGTTTAAACTGGAGTTTTTGTTAAGCTTAGACTGTAAATTTGGTTAAACTCAGCATATTCAATTGTTTCTCTTATAGAAAGTGTTTCGGAAGTTTAACTAGCCTTAAACTAATATATTCTAAATGTTTAAATAATCTTTAAAGGAATCAATTTATTAAAGTGAGTTTAAACGCTTAATTTGTTAAAATGTAAACAAAAATAGAGTTAAACCCCAATAAGAATATGTTTACATTTAATTGGTTAATATAGATTTAAACGCTTGTTTCGTTAAACTAGGCTTTAACTAAATCAACGCTAAAATAGCAATCAGCGACAAAAATGCTTATTTGTGGTCTAAGAAGAGTTAAACTTAAGTTTAAATTGGTGTTTTTGTTAAGTTTAAACTGCAAATTTGGCTAAACTCAGTCTATTCATTAGTTTCTCTTATATAAAGTTATTCGGAAGTTTAACTAGCCTTAAACTTATATTTTCTAAAAGTTTAAATAATCTTTAAAGGAAAGAGTTACACTCATTTTATTAAAGTAAGTGTAAACGCTTAATTTGTTAAAATGTAAATCAAAATAGTGTTAAATCCCAATAAGAATATGTTTACATTTAATCGGTTAATATAGATTTAAATGCTTGTCTCGTTAAACTGGACTTTAACTAAATCAATGCTAAACATGCAATCACCGACAAAAATGTTTATTGGTGGTCTAATTAGAGTTAAACTTAAGTTTAAACTGGTGTTTTTGTTAAGCTTAAACTGTTTCTATTATAGAAAGTTTTTCGGAACTTTAATTAGCCTTAAACTTATTTCTAAAAGTTTAATTAAGCTAAATTGACAATCAGCGACAAAAATGTTTATCGGTGTGTTAATTAAAGTTAAACTTAAGTTTAAACTGGAAATTTAATAACACTTGTCCTATTAAATTGTTGAAATATTTTCTAAACTACTGGTCCGATTGAAAACTTATATATTGAACAAATATAAAGCAGGACCTAAACTTTCATAAAATTAAACTTGGAGCTTTTGAGGAATTTGAGGATAAAACAGGTTAACATTTTTTGTTAAAGATACTTGTAATACATATTTTCTAAACTACTGGGCCGATTGAAAAATAATTTATTGAACAATTGTACGGGAGGACCTAAGCTTTCATAAAATTAAACTTGTAACGATCTTGTCTCAAAACAGGAAGTCCCAAATTCTGAGAAAATTAAACACATCGAAGATAAAACAGATTGCAATTCTTTAGTTAAATAAATTTGTAATATTTCCGAACCTGTTGGTCCAATTGAAAACTAATATATTGATCTATAATACAGGATGATTTTAGATTTAATAAAATTAAATTTGTAACCATCCTGTTGTAGTACAGGGTGACCAAAATGGTGTCAAAGTAGAACAGTTTGCAATTTTCTTGTTGATGAAACTTGTAATATTGTCTAAACTATTTTTCCGTTTAAACAATAATGTACAAGAAATTTATAATGGAGGACGTAAGCTGTCATAAAATGAATCTTGTAACCATCCTGTTGTAGTACTGGGTGACCTAAAAAGGGTGTCCAAGTGGAACAGCTTTAGGATAATAGAGTTTGAAATTCACTTGTTGGTAAAACTTATAATATTTTCTAAACTACTAGTCCGATTAAATAATAATGTACACAACAATGATACAGCAGGACCTCAACTTTGATAAAAATTATATTTGTAACCACCCTGTTTCAATGCAAGGTGACTTAGAGGGTGTTAAAGTGGAACACCTTGAAGATAAAACTGTTCGAACTTTTCTAGCTGATGAAAATTTAAAAAATTTCTAAACTACTAGTGCAAATTAACTTTAATGTACTGCAAACTAATACAGGAGGATATAAGCTTTCCGAAAATGTAACTTTTAATCATTCTGCTAGAACACAGGGTAAGCTACAAGCTGCCAAAGTTAAGCACCTTGAGGGTGAAACAGCTTCTTTTAGAAGAAAATTTAAATCAATGTATTTTGAGAATTACTAGGCCAATTGAAACATAATGCTTATGAAAATTAAAGAAGAGGAACTGAGATTTCATAAAATGAAACTTCTAAGCTCCATATTGCAATACAGGTTGAGATACAGGGTGTCAAACATCGAGAATAAGAGTTTTAAATTTTCTTGTTGAACACACTTGTAATATTTCCGATTGAACAATAATGTACAGCAAATTATAAAGGAGGGCATAAGATTTTATTTAATTAATTAAGTTGAAACCACCTTGCTCTGCAATACAAGGTGTAAAAGTGGTCAACATCAAGGGATAAGCAATAATGTGAGGACAAAACAAAAATGTTCAATATTTGGGTAAGCTTTCACTTAATCGCATTTAATACTTTTAAAATTTGTTGATACACTAATACCCCGGTTTGCGACGCTTCGATCTGCATCGTTTCGAAGTTGCGTCGATTTTGTTCCAGTTTGCGTTGCATGGCTCCGAAGTTGCGTCGTTAGTGCTTCGATTGCATCGTTTTTGTTTCAGTTTGCGTCGCATGACTTCGAAGTTGCGTCGTTAGTACTTCGATTTGCGTCGTTAATATGAAAATGTTTTTATTCAAAAATCTATTTTTTCAGCAAAAATTATAAATCTAGGAGCCAATTAAATGAAAATCAATACAAATGTATGGAAAATCGTGCTTCGTTTTGCGTCGTTTACCGGTTTGCGTCGCGTGTATCCAGGCCCAATTAGCGACGCAAGCCGGGGTATTAGTGTAATTTAATAAATTTGAACAAACTTTTCCACACTGTAGTTCAAATTGTATTTAAAATAAGCGATTTTAAGTAAAATTTTCTGAAATCCTAAGTTTACAATTTTTTTCAATCGTACAGAACAGTGCCATGGTGCATTATTGTGATATTTTGTGACATTTTGTAGCCACTGTAAAGTGGCAGGAAGAACTCAGGCAGCTACAGAAAAAAAAGGAAGTATGTATGATGTAAATTACAACTTGCAGACAGTCATTTAGACAAACATTTGTTTGTTTTATACAACAACAACATAACAACAACACCAACAACAACGTCAGGCTAAAAATAAAAACACCCCACTTGTCCCAGCAACATCAAATGGGCGCAAAATGAGTCTAAACAATTTCATGCAATTTTGCAACAATGTACATATTTACACACAAACACACACATACACTCGAAAAAAAAGGCAGACAGACAGAGAGATACACAGCAAACAAAAACAAGTTGTTGACTGTTTTTCTTTTGCTCCATGTTGTTGTTATTGTTATTGTAAAAAGTAACAACAAACACTGTGCAAGTTAACGGAAATAAAACTGCGAACCAACAAATTTTTGGTCTAGCAATCAAATAAATAACAAAATTACAGTGAAAAATAGAGAGACAGTCATTGACAAAGTGTGGAAGAGGGAGTTGGGGTAATAAAGCGAAGAGCAGGGCTGTAAACAAATACGAAAGTTAACTGTTTATCTATTTGATACTTTTTTTTGTTGGAGGGTTGTTGAGTGTAGTAGTAGAATGCTTGAAAGCCTATAATTTTTTTTAGAAAACATGTATGAATTCCAAAGTAAGGGTGTTTAAAACCCAAATGCTTGGGGGGGGGGGGGGGACTAACAACGAGGGACATGTTTGAGGGTTTTTTATGTGCTATTTATTAAGTTGGCTTTCATTTGTTAGCAGGGTCACGTATTTTAGTAGTTTTTCTCAAAAAAAAAAAAAAAAAAATACACAAACTTTTACTTCTTGTTTTTATTAAAAAGTTTTATTTTTTCTTATTGGTTGTTTTTGTTGTTGCTGTTGACTCTTTCCCATTCCAATGTCTATTTAATCCGTCTAATGATCACGTAAATCGTATGTTGTGAAATAAATCGTGCGTTTAAATTATCGACACTTTTTGGTTAATTAATCTACAACATTTCTTTTTTCATTACGTTTTAGTTTAATTTTTTTGATGATTTTTTTTTTTATTTATCAGAAAAAAAACTGAGTAGTTTTTGAGGAAAGTTTGAAATGGTATGAAAACAAAAAACTGTAATACTAATTAACGTTTTCGCTTCAAAAACAGGTCCGGATCCAGGGAGGGGAAAATTTTCTGCCCAAAACCAAATAATTTTTTCTTTATTTTCCCCCTACAAATTGATGACCTGGATCCGTGCCTGTTCAATACATATAAAAAATATGAACATTTTTAAAAATTTTTACATTTTTAATAATTCCTAATTTTTTTTTTTCATAAAAAGAAACAAATAATTTAATTTTCCTTTGTTTTTACATTTAAAATTAAATTCCCAAAAACTTTTTGAAAATACCCTGTAAAGGAATTTTAATATTTAAGCTGGGAATTTAAATTTCAGTAGAAAATTTAAAATTAAAAATTATTTAATTCCCAACTAATTTTTGAAAATCTCTTATAAAGGAGATTTTTATAAGGGCAATGGGAATCTAATAATCTTTAGTTTTAACAAGTTTTTATGGAGTTAATAGGTTTTACAATTGAGAATTAATTAATTTATTATATATTTTAGTTGAAAATTAAATTCCCAAAGAAAATTGCTAAAATTTCCCCTGGGGATTTATAGGTTTTTGTTTAAGTAATGAAAAATGTACTTTTTTGTATAAGAATGAAAGAAATAGTTAAATATTTACTATTTATTATAGCGGAAAATTAAATTCCCCCAAAAAAAATGCCAAAAATCCCCCCGCGAAAAATCCCATTGCTTAAAATAGGGAAAAAATTATTTTTTTTGGAGTGTAAGAAAGAAATAATTTAATTTTTCTTTGTTTTCACATTTAAAAATAAATTCCCAAAATCTTTTTGAAAATACCCTGTAAAAGGGATTTTTAGTTTAAAGCTGGGAATTTAAGTTTTGTGTAGAAAAATAAATGTTATTAAGTTTTAATAAATTAAAACTAAAAAAATATAAATTCCCAAAAATTTTTAGAAAATCCCCCATAAAGGAGATTTTTATATGGATATTAGGAATTTAATAATCTTGAAAATTAAAGAGTTTTTATTATGTTAAATGGTTTTGCAATGGAAAATCCATACATTTATTATATATTTTAGCTGAAAATTAAATTCCCAAAAAAAGAAAATCTAAAAATCCCCCTCGGGGATTTACAATTTTTGTTTAAAAAAATGAAAAATTTAATTTTTTGTAATATAACAAAGAAACAATTAAATTTTTCTTTGTTTTCACATTTAAAAATAAATTCCCAACAACTTTTTGAAAATACCCTGTAAAAGGGATTTTTAGTTTTAAGCTGGGAATTTAAATTTTGTGTAAAAAAATAAATGTTATTAAGTTTTAATAAATTAAAACAAAAAAATATAAATTCCCAAACAATTTTAGAAAATCCCCCATAAAGGAGATTTTTATATGGATATTAGGAATTTAATAATCTTGAAAATAAAAGAGTTTTTATTAAGTTAAATGGTTTTTATTATATATTTTAGCTGAAAATTAAATTCCCAAAATAAAGATTCTAAAAATAACTAGCGGGGACGTGAACATTTTTGCTTAAAAAATGAAAAATTTATTTTTTTGTAATACAACAAAGAAACAGTTTAATTTTTCTTTGTTTTCGCATTTAAAAATAAATTCCCAAAATCTTTTTGAAAATACCCTGAAAAAGAGATTTTTAGATTAAAGCTGGGAATTTAAATTTTGTGTAGAAAAATAAATGTTATTAAGTTTTAATGAATTAAAACTAAAAAAATATAAATTCCCAAAAAATTTTAGAAATTCCCCATAAAGGAGCTTTTTATATGGAATTTAATAATCATGAAAATTAAAGAGTTTTTATTAAGTTAAATGGTTTTTATTATATATTTTAGCTGAAAATTAAATTCCCAAAAAATATCCTAAAAATCCCCCGCGGAGACGTGAACATTTTTGCTTCAAAAAATGAAAAATTTAATATTTTGTAATATAACAAAGAAACAATTTAATTTTTCTTTGTTTTCACATTTAAAAATAAATTCCCAAAATCTTTTTGAAAATACCCTGTAAAACGGATTTTGAGTTTAAAGCTGAGAATTTAAATTTGTGTAGAAAAATAAATGTTATTAAGTTTAAGACATTAAAACTAAAAAAATATAAATTCCCAAACATTTTTAGAAAATCTCCCAAAAGTAGATTTTTATATGGATATTAGGAATTTAATAATCTTGAAAATTAAAGAGTTTTCATTAAGTTAAATGGTTTTTATTATATATTTTAGCTGAAAATTAAATTCCCAAAAAAAAAATTCTAAAAATTCCTCGCGGGGACGTGATCATGTTTGCTTCAAAAAATGAAAAATTAAATTTTTTGTAATATAACAAAGAAACATTTTAATTTTTCTTTGTTTACACATTTAAAAATAAATTCCCAAAATCTTTTTGAAAATACCCTGTAAAAGGGATTTTTAGTTTAAAGCTGGGAATTCAAATTTCTTATAAAATTACCTTTGTTATAAGATTTTATGATGTGAAATTCGAAAAAAGATTGGATTTCCAAATAATTTTTAAAAAATTATTCTTATAGCTTTGAATTAAGTTGTGGCAAATCTTTGAATTTGTATTTCCTGTCATTATTTTACTGTTTGGGGAATGTCAAACTTTTTTTAATGCTAGTTAACATGTATAATGACACTTAAGTTAGTTATTTACCAGGGGTGATAGACCTGTTTAACTGCTTAACAAAGAGACGTTTTAGTTGAACAAAAAAAACCTTTAAACATTTCAAATACTTTTCAACATTTTCAGTTTTTTTTTGTTTGGGGTGTTTGAAGCTAGAATTCACATACGAGCATATTTAAGCGGTAGAATTCTTTAATTTTTTTACCCAAAATAGTATTATAGAGGGTTGTTTTAATTTAAAACTGTATTTGTATGTAAATTTAGTTATCAAGCATTCTTTTATGTTTTATTTAGCAGCCCTAAAGTATGCTTTTAAATAATATTATTTGATAGCTGTTACTTTTACGAGTGTGTTGTATTGTACAGTATAGTGTGCTTATGTGTTGAAAATTTGGAAGTTTTGAAGTATTGAAATAAAAAAAGGACATAATTTATGTTGTGTGTGTGTGTGTGTCTAGAACGTGTTGAATTTTCTGGTGTAGAACGAATGATTGCTTGACAAGTCATGAAAATATTATTGACATTTTTATTTTTTTTTTTGGTTGGTTAAAGTAAAGCCTTAAGGACCTTAGCAAAAAAAAAAAGAGAGCAAGTTGGAAATGTAAAAAAAAATTTAAAAATTCGATTATACCCTTAATAATGCTGGAGTGTTAGAAAAAAAGGGGGTATCATGTTAACATGATGGCTTGTTTTGCTAACATGCTTATTTTCTAACACCCAAAGTCTAGCAGGTTATTACATTTACAAAACTGAGCAATAAAAAAATCCATAAACCAAATAATAAATATTAAATAGAAAGAAGAAAAAAAAAAAAAAAAAAAATTAAGAAAATAAGACACGTCTATAACAAATGGAAAAGGAAATGCAATTTTCCCAAAAGCAGACAAATTGACAATAAATTCAAACAGCTACACAGACATAAAGACAAATAGACAGACACTTACCCAGACGCAAGGAGGAGACTGGCAAAAACAAGACGGAAGACTAAACAGTTTAACGTCAAACCAAATGGACACTTAAATTAAGCTACAGTTTTATATTGAATATTCAATTTAAAACTAAATTTATAGCAAACATATCAATAAAATAAATATTATATGTTAAATGGAAAACAAGTTACTTTAAGTGAATTTTTAAAAGCAAAACTTACACTTTAATTCCAATCCATAATTGGCTTGACTAAGATTAATTGTTTTCAAGACTTAATGCCACAACTCCTCCCCTTATCCTTATACACTACACTATTTACCATCATCATTTGTCTTTTACATAAATCTGTATAATCATTTGTCAGGATTTCTATAAACATCATTAGTTGTGTTAATCCTTTTCTATGATTTCTCTTAATCTCATAAAATGGCAAGAGTTACAAAATATTTATTTTCTTTTATAAATTTTTAAGGCTTCAAAGTGGCTGCTGCTCTATACAGTCTATAGATAACAACAACAAAAAAAAAAGCCGGTTTTCCTTTTAGATTAATTAAAATTAAGTGTTTGCGTCATGTCATCATGTGTATACCCACTTAGCTTAGTGCATACCAGAGTCATACATTCCATACACTTGCCTTTCAATGCATTTAGACGATAAAATACTAACTTAAGACAAAAAAAAAAAAAAAAAACATAATGTCACTAACAACCACCATTGCTGAAACATATTTCCACCACCATTCTTCCATAACTTACTTTTGGATTTTGATCCTGGCACATTTGCTTTTGAATTTGTGAATCTGTTTTATTTGTAAGAGCATGTAAATTACTTGTGTTTTAAACACCCTTATCTGGTCCATAAAAACAAAAAAAGCCACACAAAAGGAGTTCTTTCACTTTCTTTATACTATGTCAAACGTTTTATTTTCAGTATTAAAAGTATACACTTAGAAAAAGTGTTTCCCCGTAAGGGATTTTTGAAATTTTTTATTGGGAATTTAATTTTAAGCTAAAATAAATGATAAATTTATTAATTTTCGAAAGCAAACCCATTTAATTGAATAAAAACCTTCTAATCTCAAAGAAAATTAAATTCCCAATTGTTTTAAAAAAATCCCCTTTTTTGGGATTTTCAAAAATTAGTTGGGAGTTAATTTTTTTTTTATATTAATTCATAAAAACTTAAAATCATAATACATTCTACAGAAATTTTAATTCCCAAGTTAAAACTAAAAATCTCCTTTACCGGGAATTTTCAAAAACATTTTGGGAATTTAATTTTTAATGTCAAAACAAAGAGAAATAAAAACTTATTAAATAATTTTATATTAGAAAAATATAAAATTGTTTCTTTCTTAGAAAATTTGTAGGGGGGAAAAGGTCCCCAGTGGAATTTTTAGGTATTTTCATTGGGAATTTTATTTTTATTTGAAAAAAATAAGAAATTTATTACTTTTCAATTGTAAAACCATTTAATTGAATAAAATCTTTTTAATGTGAAAGAAAATTGAATTCCCAATTTCTTTAAAAAAATCTAATTTTTAAGGGATTTTCAAAAATTAGTTAGGATTCAATTTTTTTTTTATATTAATTCATAAAAACTTAATATTATTAAATTTTCTAAAGAAATTTAAATTCCCAAGTAAAAACTAAAAATCCCTTTTACAGGGAATTTTCAAAAACATTTTGGGAATTTAATTTTAAATGTCAAAAAAAAGAAAAATAAAAACTTATTAAATACTTATTTAGAAAAATATAAAATTGTTTCTTTTTAGATTATTTGTAGGGGGGGAAAAATGTCCCCAGTGAAATGTTTTCATTGGGATTAAACTTTTAGTTAAAATAAAACAGAAATTTATTATTTTTTCAATTCTAAAACCATTTAATTGAATAAAATCTTTTTAATTTGAAAGAAAATTAAATTCCCAATTTCTTAATAAAAATCTCCTTTATGGAGAATTTTCTAAAATTAGTTGGAAATCCATATTTTTTTAATTTTAAGTTATTAAAACTTAATAGCATTAAATTTATTAAAGAAATTTAAATTCCCAAGTTAAAACTAAAAATCCCCTTTACCGGGAATTTTCAAAAACATTTTGGGAATTTAATTTTAAATGTCAAAACAAAGAGAAATAAAAACGTATTAAACACTTATTAAGAAAAATAATAAAATTGTTTCATTCTTAGATAATTTGAAGTGGGGAAAATGTCCCCATTGAAATTTTTGGGTGTTTTAATTGAGATTTGAACTTTTAGCTAAAATATATAAGAAATTTATTACTTTGTAATTGGAAAACCATTTAAATGAATAAAATCTTTTTTAATTCAAAAGAAAATTAAATTCCCAATTTCTTAATAAAAATCTCCTTTATGGGGAATTTTCTAAAATATGTTGGGAATTCATATTTTTTAATTTTAATTTATTAAAACTCAAATTGCATTACATTTTCTAAAGAAATTTGAGGGAATTTTCAAAACCATTTTGGGAATTTTATTTTAAATGTAAAAAGAAAGCAAAATAAAATAAATTCTTTATTTTGAACAAGAAAAGAACATTTTTACAGAAAGAATAAAAGTTTTGGGAATTTCATTTTAATTTTAAATGTTAATTTCTAGTTTATTTTTAAATAATATTAATTTTACCCCTTATTTCTTTAAGTACACAAAAATGCTTAACGTATTTTGAACATTAATTTTGCTATCAAACAAATAATAAGCAGAGTAATACAATAGAACCAGAAGTTGGAGTCAAAAAGGTTTCATTTGTAACAAAAATCCCAATCCCATAGAAAACTGCCAGTCTCAAGTATCACATCTTCAACTCATTTGTATTCGAAGAGAAGAAAGAAGAGCAAGAGTATTATTTATTTTTAAATTTACATATTCATGCATTTACATAGTACATGTTTGTTTGTTTGTTTGCATGCACGAGGCCCATTTCAATATGGGGGCGTAAATTCCACAAAATTCTTATCTCTCTTACAAAAAATTGCAATATCACACATACGCTTGCTTATTCGTTCTAGCTGCATTGCTTAGTGTGTAAATATTGGGAATGTATTGGGTTGTTGTGACATTAAGTTCAAATCTTTATCGATAATCTTTTAATTTCGTTTCTGTTTTTTTTGTTTTGTTGTGCCTTGTTCGAACATTCAGGGTATTTTCCTAAATCAGAGAATTTAATGTGTCAGTAATTTATGTTGAGAATGTGTGCTATGCTGTGAGGGGGAGGGAGTATGAAGTTGCTAATGGATAATTTCTTTTAAAAGATTATCATCGATTGAGCTGCTTGAAAATGATAAAATGTATTTTTATTAGTTCATGGTAGTTTAAGAAAAGGAAAAGAAGAAGAACGAACATATTTGGCAATTCTATTTTTATTTTCTTTTTGTAAACTATACAAATCTAAGACAAAGTAGTTCACAAGTTTTTAGTTTTAAATGTGTAGCTATAACTATAAAATAACTCCCAGAAAAACGAAAAAGATTTAAATCAATGAAATTCGATATGCTTAACTTAGTTTTAGGACTTAAACTTTAATTCATTGGTTTAAACTTAGTTAAGAAAAATAAAATTTAGTAAATACAAATTATTGAATGAAAAATAAAAGTATAAGCTGCTTAACTTGAGTTCATGCCTTAAGCTTAACCAAAGTTTAACTTAAAATAATAAGGTTTAATGCTTTATTTGATATTTATTGTAGTTTTGAGTAGATGTAATTAACATACAGTAATTTGAAACCTAGTTTTCTGTCTTAATCTTTAAACTGCTTAACTTGTGTTCATGACTTAAGCTTAACCAAAGTTTAACTTAAAACAATAAGGTTTAATGCTTTATTTTATAAATATTGTAGTTTTAAGTAGATGTAAACTTACAATAATTTGAAACCTAGTTTTAAGTCATAATCTTTAATTAATTGGGTTTAAACTTAGTTTAACTTAAGGAAAATAAAGTTTAATAAATCAGTTTATTGCAAGACGAATTATTGGAATGAAAACTAAAAGTATAAAAGTGTTAGCTGCTAAACATAAGTTCAAGCCAAAGATTAACTTAAAACTTATAGGTTTGAGCATATATAATTAACTTACAATAATTTTAAAGTTAGTTTTAAGTCTTAATCTTTAATTAATTGGGTTTAAACTTAGTTTAACTTAAACAAAATAAAGTTTAGTAAATCATTTTATTAAAAAACAAATTATTGGAATAACAAATAAAATTATAATCTGCTTAACTGAAGTTCATGCCTTAAGCTTAACCAAAGTTTAACTTAAAATAATAATGTTTAATGAATTATTTGATATTTATTGTAGTTTTGAGTAGATGTAATTAACATACAATAATTTGAAACGTGGTTTTAAGTCCTAATCTTTAATTAATTGGGTTTAAACTTAGTTTAACTTAAGGAAAATAAAGATTAATAAATCATTTTATTACAAGACAAATTATTGGAATGAAAAATTAAAGTATAAAAGTTCATGCCTTAAGCTTAACCAAATATTAACTTAAAACAATAAGGTTTTATGATTTATTTTATATTTTTTTATAGGTTTGAGCAGATATAATTAACTTACAATAATTTTAATGTTAGTTTTAAGTCTTAATCTTTAATTAATTGGGTTTAAACTTAGTTTAACTTAAGCAAAATAAAGTTTAGTAAATCATTTTATTAAAAGACAAATTATTGGAATGAAAAATAAAAGTAATAGCTGCTAAACATAAGTTCAAGCCTTAAGCTTAACCAAAGTTTAACTTAAAACTTTTGAGTAGAGACACAAATATTTTTTAATAAACAATTATAATCTGATATAGTTAACTTAAATGGAAAGATTAAGCTTACATTTATTAGGTTTAATCTTTGTTTAAGTAAGAAACAATGAGTTAAGTTTCTAGTTTTTGTTTAAATGATTTATTTAAATGTCAAATAAAAAATCTAGAGCTTAACTTAGTTTAGAACTTTAGTAAAGTTTAAACTTAGTTTAACTAGGTGGTTGAAGGTTTATTTGATACACAAATTAACATAATTTGATCTAGTTTTTGTTTAAACTTTAAAGAAATAGTTTTAAACTTTGTTTAACTGAGAGAAATAAAATTTAATAGATTATTTTTGTTTTAAAGTTTTATTTTTAACATAAATTTACCAAAAAAAAGCATCTGCAACACATTAACTTGAAAATCTATTGAAAAATATAACCAAATAATCAAGTTTAAGCCAAGATTAAATGGGAAAAATCAAGTTCAGTGTATAATTTTAGTTTTAATAAATTTTTCGACGAGAAGTTAACTTAGTTTCAATTCTCAAACATAACTTAGTAAAGTTTAAACAAAAAAAAAAAGTTTAAGCTTGGTTTAAGTGAGAGAGTATCTTTATATCATAAATTTAGTAAAAACTAACTTGCAGAACATAATTATATTTTATATTTTAAAACAAAACTAATATTAAAGAAATATATCCACACGGCCCAGTTTATATTTATAAAAAAATCAAGTTTAATGTTTTATTTTAATTTTAATGAATAATTTCGATTAACACTTTAAACAACAACAGCTTAACTTAGTTTAAAACCTTATCTAAAAAGTTTAAACTTAGTTAAACATGGGGAACTATTAATTTTTAAAAGTTTTTGTTTATTACAAATAATATTAACTTGCCTGAATGCTTAAACTTAAATTAAATAGGTTTAAACTTGGTTTAACTGAGAGTAAATCAAGTTTAAGAATTTATTTTACAAATGTTTATTACTAATAATATTAACTTGATTTGAATGCCTAAACTTAAATAAAACAAGTAAGAGTGCTATATTCGGCTATGCCGAATCTTATATACCCTTCACCTTTGTTGAGGATGCATTACTTGCCCATTTTCAGCTTATATCATAAATAATATATAAATATATCAAGAAAACTTTTAAAAATTTTACATTTAATTGCTATTGCTATATTGTAGAAGTTACAAACGAAACAACAATTTTATATATACCCTTCTCAAAAACAACAAAGCCAAACGAAACGAAACACAAAAAAAAAAACCCAAAGTAGTGAAACCAACTCACATCCAAACATACATATGTACGTTTTGTTGCTTTTTTGTCAAACACCAAAAAAAAAACAAAAACAAAATAATGCAGCCAACAAACATCCAAACATATGCACGTTTTGTTGCTTTTTTGTGAAACACAAAAAACAAAAACAAAATACACAAAGCGTGAATCCAACACACAATGAATCCAACACACATACATTTTGTTGTTTTTTTGTCAAAGCATGCAATAAATTGTCTTTTTTTGATGAAATTTTCAGAGGTAGTCTCGGATTTTTGCTCATATCTCCGTTATTTATGGACGGATTTTGCTGATTTTAAATAGCAAAATTCTCGAAAGCATGTCTGACAGAATTATTGAAGATTTGGATCCCGAAGATATCTGGGGTCTTCAGAAAATTTATTTCAACAGACAGACAGACAGACATGGCTTAATCGACTCCGCTATCTATAAGGATCCAGAATATATATACTTTATAGGGTCGGAAATTTATATTGTGGAAATTACAAACGGAATGACAAATTTATATATACCCTTCTCACGAAGGTGAAGGGTATAAAAAGGGTTTAATCTTGGTTTAACTGAGAGAAAATCAAGTTTGGGAAAATTTTTTTTCAAAAATTTACTAAAAACATGCCCCTGAAATACAGAACAATATTTTATAGTGAAAAATAAAAGTAATGGTTATAAAATATATCCAAAGACCCAGTTTAAACCTAGATTATCTTAAAAAAATCAAGTTTAATGCCTAAACTCAAATAAAAAAGTTTTAAACTTGGTTTAACTGGCAGAAAATCAAGTGTATCTATTATTGTTAAAATTACTAAAAACATGCTCTTGCTAAACATAGTACATAATCTTATATAAGCGTTAAAAATTAATTAAATAAAGTTTAAATTTAGATTAGATAGGTAGAAATTAAATGTTATATTTTAAGTTTTAAACGTTTATTTTAATTACGAATACTATTAACTTGATTTTAACGCCTAATCTCAAAAAAAAGTAGTTATACTTGGTTTAACTACTAGAAAATCAAGTTGAACTATCATTGATTATTTAGGAGATTTCTTTTTACCATAAAATTACTACAAACATGCCCTACCAAAACATAAAAATCATATATTAGCGTTTAAAATTAAAAATATTGAAAAATATTTCATAATGACCAAGTTTAAACCTAGTTTAATTAATAAAAACTCAAGTTCAGTGTCTAATTTTAGGTTTAATGGCACATTTCAATGCATAATTCAAATAAGAATTTTTTAACTTAGTTTCAAACCTTAAACTTAATTTAATAAAGTTTAAACTTAGTTTAAATAGGTAGAGATTAAATGTTATATTTTTAGTTTCAAAGGTTTATTTGAATTGCAAATAATATTGACATGATTTTAATGCATAAACTTTAATATAATAAATTTAAACTTAGTTTAACTAAGAGAAATTCAAGTTTAGTGATTAATTTTTGTTTTTATGTTTTATTTACATCACAAATTTAAGAAAAATTAAACATAGAAAATATTTCTCGCTTACCGAGTTTATATATTGAACATTTAAGTTTAATAATATTTTATTATTTAAATCTTAGATTTATTTGTGTCAATCAATTAAACTATATTTTTATAACTTAAACTTAATTTCATTGAGTTTAAACCTAGTTTATTTACGGGAACAAATTAAGTTTAAAATTATTGCATCAACAATTATAAAGAATTCAATGATATAGCAAAAATTAAGAACTTTAAATTTTTATTAGCAAGTTTAAACTTAGTTTAACGGTGAAAATTTTGAGTTTATGGATTTCTTTTAATGCCAAAATGATAATTAAAGTTATTAGATTAAGAATTTGATACCTAAAACCTAAATGAGAAAATAGTTAAATTTAAATAAACTTGGTTTAACTATGAAAATTACACAAAGTTTATTTAAATTTAACATTTATGAGCTTTAGCTATTAAATACTTAATCTAATAACTTTTATTATAATTTTGGCATTAAAAAAGGTCCCTAAACTCAAACTTCACCGTTGAACTAAGTTTAAATAATTGTAAGTTAATAATGTTAAGACTTAAACTAAGTTTTGTTAAGATTAAACTTTGATTAAATCCAAAATTGTGGATAACATTGTAGATTATTAAATGTAAAGCTTAAAACTGTGTGGCTGTTATTTAATTTAGCTAGGGTTAAACATAGTTTAACAGAGCTTGAAATAAGTTTAGCTTTCATTTAATGTTTTAAAAGTTAAATTAGAGTGAAAATAAACACAATCTGCAAATATTATTGCTTAAACTCAGGTTTATTAAGTTTAAACTTGGTTTAGCATTGAAAAATTTAACTTTAAGATATTTATTTTAACGCTTATATATTAACAGTTTAAATTAAAGAAGTATGAAATTTAATTTTGAGTTGGGATTTACTTATATTACCTTTTTCTTTAAACTTAGTTTAGCTGTGCATCAAACAAGTTTAGCTTTCATCTTAAGTTTTAAAAATTAAACAAAATTATAAGCAAATTAAACCACCAAATATTGTTGCTTAAACTCAATTTTATTAAGTTTAAACTTGGTTTAACTGTGAAAAATGTGCTGTATTTTTGACTTTCAATTGTATAATTAACTTTGATTTTCTAACATTCTCATTAAACTCAAATTCATACCCCGTTTGTTTCCAGTTGTATATAGGAAACAAAATCAACTTTAACTTGAAGAAAATTTCATGCTTGGCTGCCTAAAACTTTTTACTACATGCATATAAGCATATTCGTAAAATAAAATCCCAGAAAAATAAAAACCAAAAGAAATTATAACAAAAAATTTTGCCATAAGACAACTGCAAACATTTTTTCTTAAGGAAAAATGTTTATAATTTCAGCATTTTTTCCATTTGCCATGAGTATTTGTCCAAGTTAAAAAAAATACAACAAATAATTTTACAACTCATATAGGAAATTTTTTTATATGAATTTTTTATTTAGAATTCATATTGTCCATAAATTATGGTTTTTCTTACATTTTCAAGAAATGTATGTAGGAATAAACAATTGTATGGTAAGATTACATGCTCATGCATGCAGCACACCAACTACATTTACTTGAAGCAAAAATACTGGTACAATAATATTGGCATTTGGCCAAGTTGTTGTACTGTCGAGTACATTGTTGTTTTGTACGTGGGGTGTTATTTAGGGTTTTTTTTTAATATTATGAGTAGTTGTTGGTCGTTTTTTCGTTTGTCCGTCTGCTTTTTAAAACTAGACACTATGGTTGTAGTATGCCTTCGGTTCTAGGTTCTTGGTGTGTCTCGTTTTATTTATAATATTGTAGTTTTTCCCTTTTCAAATCAATTAGGTACTATCACACACTTCAAAGATGGGTAATAAAAAGTAAAGTACCAATGAATTTAAAAAAATGTTACTGTTTTGTATTTGGTTAGTCAGTATTGTGTCTGAAACATTAATAAACATGGGTTCAAAATATGTGTCCCCAACATAGAGCTTTTAAACTAGGTTTAAACTCAGTACATCTAAGTTTAAGACATAAAAACTTTGTTTTCTTTATATATTCGCTAAGTGATCAAGTATTTGATAAATAAACATAATTAAACTTGATTTTGGCTTATCTAAACTAGGTTTAATCTATGTAATTTTGATATATTTTTCAATACTTGTTTTATATAAAACTATAAAATATACAATTACGTTTTGCAAGTGCATTTTTAGAAAATTTACGATACAAATACAGTTTTAAAACAAAGATAAATCGATAATCTTGATTTTCTCTCAGTTAAACTGAGTTTAAACTTAGTTCAACAGAGATTAGGCATTAATATCAACTTAGCATTATTTGTGTTTCAAGCTTTATTGGCTTAATGTTTCAATTTGTCACTTAAATAAATTTTTAAAACTAAAATAAATCATTAAACTTGATTTTCTCTTAGTTAAACAAAGTTTAAACCTACATAATTGAAGTTTAAGCATTGAGATCAATTTAAAACAATTTGTATTTCAAATAAACCTTTAAAATCGAAAATAAATTTTTTATTATTCCCCTAGTTAAACTAAGTTTAAACTTTATTAATTCAAGTTTAAGGTTTAAAACTAAGTTAAGCAATAGAATTTTTAATTTGTCACCTAAATAAATTTTTAAAACTAAAATAAATCGTTAAACTTGATTAAACTGAGTTTAAACCTATTTAACTTAAGTTTAAGAATTGAGATCAATTTTATAAAATTTGCTTTTCAAATAAACTTTTAAAGTAAAAAAAAATAATTTATTATTCCAATAGTTAAACTATTTAAACTTTGTTAAATCAGGTTTAAGGTTTGAAACTATGTTAAGCAATAGATTTTTTAATTTGTCACCTAAATAAATCTTTAAAACTAAAATAAATCGTTAAACTTGACTTTCTCTTAGTTAAACAAAGTTTAAACCTATTTAACTTAAATTTAAGCATTGAGATTAATTAAAAACAATTTGTATTTCAAATGAACCTTTAAAATAAAAAATAAATCATTTATTATTCCCCCAGTTAAACTAAGTTTAAACTTTATAAAATCAAGTTTAAGGTTTGAAACTAAGTTAAGCAATAGATTTTTTAATTTGTCACCTAAATAAATCTTTAAAACTAAAATAAGTCGTTAAACTTGATTTTCTCTTAGTTAAACAAAGTTTAAACCTATTTAACTTAAATTTAAGCATTGAGATCAATTTAAAACAATTTGTATTTCAAATGAACCTTTAAAATCAAAAAATAAGTAATTTTTTATTACCTAGTTAAACTAAGTTTAAACTTTATTAAATCAAGTTTATGGTTTGAAACTAAGTTAAGCGTTTAAATATGTAACTTAACTTGATTAAACAAAGTTTAAACATATTTCATTAAAGTTTAAGCATTGAGGTCAAGTTAACATAATTTGTAAACATTCAAAACAAAAAATTCCTAGTTAACTTAAGTTTAAACTTTATAATATCAAGTTTTGAAACTAAGTTAAGCAGTGGATTTTTTAGTTTGCCATCTAAACTGAAATAATTTTGTCAACTTAATTTTCACTCAGTTAAACAAAGTTTAAACTTATTTAATTTAAGTTTAAGCATTTAGATTAATTTAAAACAATTTTTATTTCAAAAATACTTTCAAAATAATAAATAATTAATTTATTAGTCCTCTATTTAAACTAAGTTTAAACTTCATAAAAATTAAGTTTAGGGTTTGAAACTATGTTAAGCAATATATTTTTTAATTTGATACCTAAATAAATCATTAAAATAAAAATAAGGCACTAAACCTGATTTTCGCTTAGTTAAACAGAGTTTAAACTTACATAATTGAAGTTTAACCATTGACATCAGTTTAAAACATTTTGTATTTCAAATAAACCTTCAAAACAAACAAAAACGCTTATTATATCATGCCTAGTTAACTTAAGTTTAAACTTGATTATATTATGTTTGTTTATAACTAAGTTAAGCAGTGAGTTTTTAATTTGCCTCATAAATAATTTTCTGAAACTAAAATAAATCGCTAAACTTGATTTTATGTTAGTTAAACAAAGTTTAAACCTTGTTAATTAAAGTTTAAGCTTTGAAATAAAATTAACATAAATTGAGATTTAAAGAATATTTCTAAACTAAAAATAAACCGTTTCTTATTCTTCTAGTTAAACTAAGTTTAAACTTTATTAAGTAAAGTTTAGGGTTTGAAACTAAGTTTAGCTGATAATTTTTAAATTGTTTACCTAAATAAGTCATTAAATATAAAATATAACGCTAAACTTGATTTTATACCAGTTAAACTAAGTTTAAACCAGTTTTGTATAAGTTTAAGCCTTGATATCCAGTTGATGTGATTTCTAATCCAAATAAACTTCCAAAACTAAAATAATTGTTTGATTTACTTGAAGATTTACCATTGAGATGAATTTAAAACATTTTGTATTTCAAATAAACCTTCAAAACAAACAAAAAGCGCTTATTATATTATGCCTAGTTAACTTAAGTTTAAACTTGATTAAATTAAGTTTAGGGTTTAAAAATTTTTTGGATATTTTTGTTTTTTATTTATCATCTATATAAAACTTAAAAACTAAAATTTGATATAGGATTTAATTTTTCCTAGTTAAACAAAGATTAAAGCTAATAAACTTAAGTTTAAGCAAGAATTTCAAATGATCATTAAAAGTTATGTATCGAAACTAAAATAAACCACATTTTAAGAAATAAAACTTAAGCTATTACTACACGCTTGTCAGATCTTATAACATTGTCAGAAAAATTTTCAGTAAATGGTTAACAAACATATGTTTCAACATAAGTTCACATGGTTGGTTAAACATTTACTGAACATTTTTCTGACAACGTTGTAAGATCTGATAATCGTGTATACATAGCTTTAGTTTTATCTAGTTTAATCTAAATTCACTTACATGAAAATATCCTCCCCCTTCAGTTTATATTTGCTCCAATTTTTCCAAGTTAAACTAGGTTTATTCTAGTTCAATATATATTATATGGAAACCACTCATTTGAAATTTTGAAGTCCCTTCTGAAAACATTTCCTCATGTGCCAAAAGTACCAAATAATGTACAATAGTAGCAGCTTTTTCATTTCTAATGCCTCAAACTACATGTTGCTTTTGCTTAGTTTTCATTTTTTTGCAGCATTGTTTGTTTTCCACCCAAAAACTATTGTAGACACTCTATTTGCAAAAGCATTGTATAGGAAAAAAGGGCTAAAAATAATTGAAATGAGGTTAAGTTGGGTTTTTTTTTTTAGCATTTTACACAACAAATCTTGTTCATATTCTCATATTTCCTATTGAAAATGTCTTTACTTGACATAAACGGAAAATGAAAAGAATTTAAAGCTTTTTTTATGATGTTTTTTATCGATAATTGAATCGTTTTCAAATAATAAATTTTATATTTTAGAAGATAAAGATGTAATTGCTAAAATTGTAGGGTTTGAATCTGGTATTGAATCTATTTTTTTCAAGTATTGTTGATGTGAAAATGAACTTTGACCTTTGGGGTTTAAAATTGAAAGAAGCAACAGTTCATTGGTATGATATTTCTTATACTTTTTATCAAATGTCAGCAAGACAAATGCAGCAGTTGGTCAATAGTACTGAAATCTGGTAGCACAGATATTTAATGAATTTTTTGAAAACTACTATTGGCAACCTGCTGATTTTATTCTGCTTATATTTGACAAACGTGTTTGTCAAATATTAGCGTGGAATCAGCTGGTTTTAATATGATCACGTCTGTGAAATTTCCATTTGGTTTCCCAAGCGGAAACTTGACAGCTTTCTGGCCCCAATTTTTCTCTAAGTGCTTTTTTTGCCATTTTTTTTTTTGCATTCCCTTTTACATGTTTTTGTTTACTTTCTTTTCTCCCTCATTAGAAACAACGTCAGAGGTAACAGCATTTTATGCTTAAATACATTAAAAAAAAAACTAAAAAAACCTTTGAGAAAAGGGATTACTACATAAATGTGTTCATTTAGGTCTCCTTGCCCCGACTCACCTTCATATACTCTCACACTCTCTCTATTCAATATGAATCAGTTTAGGTTTATTTTTTTAATATCTCTCTCTCTCGTTTACCTTTGCAACCCTTTTGCTGCTTTGATTTTTTTCCTTTTCATTGCATTCTTTTGTTGTATTTGTTGTTGTGTGCTCACAAAGCAAAATGTCATGCTTTATGCCTTCGAACTTAAAGCATTTTCATTTCATTTTCATGTAGCTTTTTTTTTGTTTGTTTTTGCAATTCTGCCGCTAAAATTCTGCTGCTTTTAAAAGAGCTTGGCAAAAAAAAATTGAATAAATAAATACCTTTAGTTGAAATACATATTTTAAAACGTTTGGAAACATGTAAAATTAGACTTTTTAAATGCAATTGCTTTGCTTTATTTTTCTGAGATTTTCTTTGTTTTTGTTGTCGCTGGCTGGCTGGCTGTTAGTAACCAAAAACCCCAAGTGAATCATTTGTTGTGACTGAGTCTAGTGCATAAAAATAGAAAAATAATTTAAACCGCGATATAATCTTATTGTTTTTAATTATAAACTGGAAGATTTGCGTCGAGCTGTTTGTTGGTATCTAGATTCCATTTCATCGTTTTTAAATCAGTTTATCGTGAGTGAGTTGAGTTCTTTGTAGACAATATTATTTATATGAAAAAAAAAAAATACTTAAATTTCCATATAAAGGAATGATGAGTAAAGTGAAAGAAGGCAGACTTTTAATTTTTTCTTTTAGTTTTGAGGTAAAACAAAAAAAAAAAAAAAAACAACTAAATATACCAAAAATTAAAAAAATCAAATGCTCAAGGAAATCAAGTGCTTTTTAAATTTAAAGATTTCATAAATTTAATTCAGCCAATATTAAAAAAAAAAAATGAAAAATTTACTAAGTGATAAAAAGTTTTGTCCTTAAATAACGATTACCGTTAAATCTAAAATACCGTTACCGCTGCAACATCAAATACAAAACGTTAACACTGAAAAACGAATAACGAAATAGCCCGATTATGTACCTTCATCGAAATAATAAAAATTATTATTATCTTTACCGTTACCTTCACCTTTAACCGTTTCGAATCGTTAGCCAACCTTGAGAAATTTTGCAGATTTCTTCATATTGTTATCAGATTTGTATTAACTACTAATGCATTTTCTTAATAATAATACAAATATCTCCAAATCGATTGCTCACAAATTTCTTCGAAACATTAAACATTTATTTAAAACTAATTATAATAAATATATTTTTATGTGTGTAAAACCTTAGTCAATTTTAGAGCCAATCGTAGGGGTTTAAAGTTTTAGCAAAAATATAGAACTTTTTGGTAGTTCGTAATCTATAAAAATGTTCGCATCAATAATAGTAGATCCAGATCGTGGAGCTTAAACTCGAACAAATTTAATATCAACTATAGGAGATCTTTAACTTGGACCTTAATCTATAACAATTTTGGCATCAAAAATCGTACATCCAGATCGTGGAGCTTAATCTAGAACAAATTTGATAGCATCTATAGTAAATCTTTACCGTGGATCTTAATCTAGAACAATTTTAACATCAACAATAGTTGATCATTACCGTGTATCTTAATCTAGAACGAATTTGAAAAGATCTACGATCTTTTTCATGGATCTTAATCTCTAATAATTTTAACATCAACAATCGTAGATCTTTATTGTGAATCATAATATGCAACAATCTTGGTATCAACAATAGTATATATTTATTGTGGATCTTTATCTAGAACAATTTTAACATCAAAAATTTTAGATTTTTATCGTGGATCTTTATTTAGCAGAAACTGTATCCTCAATAGTTGCAGATCTTTATCGTGGATCTTAATCTAGAGCAATTTCGTCATCAACAGTCATTTATATTTATCGTGAATCATAATCTAAAACAATTTTGGTAGCAGCAATCGTTGATCTTTATTGTGGATCTTAATCTGGAGCAAATTTGTCAATTTATCATGGAAAACAATTGTAGATTTTCATCGTGAATAATTTTAGCTTCAATTGTAAGGCTTTGTGAAGAACTGTTATGTCCTTTTATAGATGTAGTCCACACAAATTTAAGCTTCAATGGTATATTTTATTACAAACTTTCTATCGACTTACATCAGCGTCAATCATTGGTCTTATAATAAACTAATATAAGCATTATTCATAGATGTTTCTACAGATTTTTTATTCATTAAAATCGCTTTTTTATTCATTAATCACGCTTTATATAGCTTTATATTACGCCAATTTTAGTTCTTTATAAAAACCAATTTTAGCCTCAATCGTAGGTTCAAAAACATTAATTTCTGGGCCAGTAGTAGATCCCTATAAAGACCAATTTTTGTGCCAACTGTATTTCTTTATAGAAAATAATATTAATATTCGATTTAAAAGTCAATCTTGGGTCTTTCTAAAGTCCAATTATTGTTGTCTCTCTAAAGTCTGGTTTAAACGTCTTTCTAAAGTGCAAATAAAACGTCAATCGTAGTTCCTTCTAAAGTTTCTAAAGACCGATTAAAACATCAATTGTAGGTCTTTCTAAAGTCTGATTTAAACGTCTATCTAAAGTGGGAATAAAACGTCAGTCGTAGTTCTTTCCAAAGTTTGATTTAAACGTCAATCATAGGACTTTCTAAAGTTCGATTAAAATGTAAATCGAAGGTCTTTATAAAGCCGTTTAAAATGCCAATTGTAGGTATTTCTAAAGTGTGATTTAAACGGCTTTCTAAAGTGCGATTTAAACGTCAATCGTAGCTCCTGCTAAAGTCCAATTAGAATGTCAATCGTAGGTCTTCTTTTCAATTAGGTATTTCTAAATTCCGATTGGAACATCAATTTTAGGTCTTTCTAAAGTTCGATTTAAAAGTCAATCGTAGGTGTTTCTCAATTCCGATTTAAACGTCAATCGTAGATCTTCCTAATACCAGAATAAAACGTCAACGTCTGCTTAAAACGGTCTTCTTTTCAATTAAAAGGTCAATCTAAGGTATTTCAAAACTCCGATTGGAACATCAATTGTAGGTCTTTCTCAATTCCGATTTAAACGTCAATCATAGGTCTTCCTAATACCAGAATAAAACGTTAACGTCTGCTTAAAACGCCAACATTTCTAAAGTCCGATTAAAATGCCAATCTCAGGGTCTTTCCAAAGTTTCTAAGTTCCGATTAAAACATCAATTGTAGGTCTTTCTAAAGTCTAATTGAACGTCTTTGTAAAGTGCGAATAAAACATCAATCGTAAGTCATTCTAAAGTCTGATTAAAACATCAATCATAGGACTTTCTAAAGTTTCATTATAATGTCAGTCGTAGGTCTTTATAAAGTCCGATTAAAATTCCAATTGTAGGTCTTTCTAAAGTGTGATTTAAACGTCAATCTTAGGTACTCCTAAAGTTCAATTAGAATGTCAATCTTCTTTTCAATTAAAACGTCCAATTGTAGGTCTTTCTAAAGTCCGATTGGGACATCAATTGTAGGTCTTTCTAAAGTTTGATTAAAATTTCAATCGATCGTAGGTCTTTCTAAAGTTCGATTTAAAAGTCAATCGTTGGGGTTTCTCAAATCCGATTTTAAGTCTTCCTAATACGCGAATAAAAAGTCAATCGTAGGCCTCTAATGTTTGATTAAAATCTCAATCGTAGGACTTTCTAAAGTCCGATTTAAACATCAATAATAAGTTTTTCAAAAGTCGGATTAAAATGTCAACCGCAGGTCTTTCTAAAGCCTGTTTAAAACGTCAACGGTAGGTCTTTCTAAAGTCCAGTAGGTTTTTCTAAAGTTTGATTAAAATGTCAACCGCAGGTCTTTCTAAAGTCCGATTAAAACGTCAACCACTGTTCTTTCTAAAGTATGTTTAAAACGTCAACGGTAGGTCTTTCTAAAGTCCGGTAGGTTTTTCTAAAGTCTGAATAAAATTTCAACCGCAGGTCTTTCTAAAGTCCGATTAAAACGTCAAAGGAAGGTCTTTCTAAAGTCCGATTTAAACGTAAATTTTTCTTAAGTCCGGTAGGTTTTTCTAAAGTCTGATTAAAACGTCAACCGCTGGTGTTTCTAAAGTCTGTTTAAAACGTCAACGGTAGGTCTGTTTAAAGTCCGGTAGGTTTTTAGTCTGAATAAAATGTCAACCGCAGGTCTTTCTAAAGTCCGATTAAAACTTCAACGGCAGGTCTTTCTAAAGTCCGATTAAAACGTCAATCATAGGTCATTCTAAAGATGAATTTAAACGTAAATTTTAGAAATATTGTAGCATAAAATGAGGCTATCAGTGCAAAAGTGGTGTAACCCCACACTATGTATTTACAACTTACCCCACTTTTGCTACATGACTTAGTTACATTTATTATGCAAATCTGTGCAAAAACGATTTTTTCAGCTCCATCTGCTTTTGAATACCAAAAGGTAGCTTACTCCACTTTTGTATTGATATTGGTAATGTAAGGTAATTCACACGATCACTAATGTGGTAATTCGGCCTATGATTTGAGCTCATCAGCGAAAAAGTGATGTAACCATTAGTTTTTTGGTTGCAGAACAGCAACCAAAAAAAAACTATGGGTTACATCACTTTTTGCTGATGACCTCAAATCATAGGCCGAATTAGCGCATTAGTGATCGTGTGAATTACCTTACATTACCAAGATCAATACAAAAGTGGTGTAAGTTACCTTTTATTATAATTTTTATTATCGAATAACCGCATATCGATCACGAATCCGGTCATTCGGACCCAGTCCTATTTATAAACTAACTGTAGAATCATAAGTATATGCGTCACTCACAGGTCTTTTGAAAGTTCAACTTTAACGTCAGCTTTAGGTCTTTATATACAATAGAAAAATTGTATCGTCAATTGTTGATTTACTAAAGTCAAACATAACTGCCAATTTAAAGTATGTTTTGGGATCAATCGTTGGTATAACATTCTAGTAGTTTTAGAGCATAAAATAATTTTTTTTACGCTTTATAGCCTTTTTACACTAGAGCACATCTAACATCTACCATCAATTTACAAAGATGTTAACATCTTCCCACCTAACATCTTTCGATTATTTCAATGTCATCTCCATAATTTAAGTGTCACCACTAATAAAATGTCAATGAAATTAAAAAAAAAAAAAATGTAAACAAATATTTTTATGAAAATGAGGGCGACATTTTATTTGTTTGAAATACAAATGTATGTTTATTAAATAGTTTTAATTTTTTTTATTACAATGTGATTTTTAATATTTTTGGCAATTTAGATGATTGTTAGATGTTACAAGTGTGAAGAAATATTTCATGTTTTCAACATCTTCCGTACGTTTCCCCAAAATGTACGTAAGTGTAAAAACCCTATTAAATTGATTTTACGAAGGATTTTTCTCAAGTTCATTCAAAATCTGCTAATAATATTTATAGATCTGTTTGCAGGTCAGTTTCATAGTCAATCGTAACCCAACTACAGTATCAGTTTTAACTTTGTATTCTTGAGAAAAAATTTTATTGTTGTTGGCCTTTAAATTTAATTTACTAATGACTTGTCTCCAGTTCCTTAAAAAACTGTCAAGATTACGTTATGACCTTAATTAACACCATGATTAAATCATGAAACATTTTTCTGGCGGAGATTTACATCATCTTTATTTATGTTAGTTGAGTGTTTGAGGAGAAGTTTTGCGGACCTTTCTAGTGATGGTTTGAGCCTATTAATTAAAAGAATTTAAGTAGCTATTCTAGTATTAAATGATACTCCTATTTTTTCTCCCACAATTATAAACTACTTTAATATATTTTACTTGTCACGTAATTTTCACTTTATTTAAATTTCAATTAATTATTTTAATTAATTTCTTTAGTAAATTAACAAGTATTCCCTCATCCTCTTTTAGTTTCTGCTTCTCTTCTCAATTACTCTAATATTCTTGACCTTCCCTTCATACAAAACAATTATTACTGTCATTTTATTTTCAAAAACATCAGCATGAATTCCTGTGAGTCCTTTGTAAAATAACAAACAAATAAAAACCACTCCTTTTTAAATTACACACTAAACAAGAAATAATATTTATTTATTTTGCGTTTGTTTTATTCCAATTTTAATGTTTATATGATTGAATGTGAACATGGATGGTAATGTTTACTATAAGAATGAAAGGAGAGAGAGAGAGAAGGAAAATATGACATTTTTTTGTTATGTATAATATTTAGCATGTTCTACTAAATATAGAAAACATTAAACGACATATTTGTGTTAATATTACAATACTTTTAATAAAAGAAAAAAAATATTCACAGTAATACTCTTAATAATACGTACATGCATGTTTGTCAGACAACGCCCCAAATAATATTTTCCGTTTAAGCAAAAAATTCCTCGACTCATCAGCACTCTCATTCACCACCACCACAAACATCATCATTAAGAACATCCTCGTGTTTGGTTTTTCTTTTTCTAACCAGTCGTCCTCTTGTTTTAACTAACATTTTTCTTTTGCTTTCATTGCTCAAATTGTTGCTTCGTATTTGTTTCTTAAATATTTGCTTGAGTTTGAAGATGAAATTTAAAAGAATTTATACATTTTTAAAAAACATCATATAAATTGAAGAGTTCATGTTTGGAATTGTATCCTCCACAAATATTTTAACACAAAATGACTTGTCAAACTCTTCCAAAGTGGCCTTCTTAATCGTATGAAATCTGTTTCCCTGGAACCCATTTGACAAATTTATAAACAAATAGTAATAGCTAATAACTTAATAATAAATATTGGATTGTAAAACCAATTCTAAAAGCCAGGACGAATATACCGGCTTAATTTTCCAAATAATAGCAATAAATGTTATCATTTCATTCCTTTACACCTCTAACTAAAACTATAAACAGCTTTTGTTTATTTTCTTTACCACACATCCTCCAAACAACAACACATACATACATACATTCATACGTAAACAATCCTGTATACGAAGTACAATAATGACAACAATTTTACGCAATGCTTTTTTCATCGTCCCCCCCGTGACATCTCTTCACTGAACACAACCATTAAAACTACAACAACATTTAGAGAAGGGAATTAGGTCAGTCTGTGTGAGTGCCTGAGTAGAAGCATGTGTATGCATGTGACAGAGATGAATACTTTTAATTTAAATAATGAAACAAAAACTTAAAGAAAAAAGTACTTTTTTAAAAATAAAGGGAAAATAATGCAAAATAATATAAAAAAAGTCAACTAAAATAGTTTAGTTGACTAGTTTTGAACTAATTCGCTATGGTGTAATAATAAAATTTCTAACTAAAAAAGTACCCACCCACTAAAAAGTACCAAAAATTCCCTCTCTAATAAAAGCTGTAAATATGCTGTGTGTAAAACACTCGTTGGTATTTATTTTTGCCATCCTTTATTACTATTTTTTGCACTAAATAGAAGAAAAAGTACGATACAAAAGCTGACAGCTAAATGCGCAAAATGTTTTGTGGAATTATTATTATGTATTATTTTTTTTCTTCTACTTTATTTCCTTGTGCGTATGTGTGAGGTTTTCTTTTTTAACATTAACAATTTATGTTGATTTTGTTGTTCAGCATTTTTCGGTTTTATGCAAAAACACAGCTTGAAACGTGTAAATATGTTATGAAACGTTTTTTTTTTTTTTCTTTTTTTTTTGTGAAAAAGGGGGTTGATGAAATGTATATTTACATTTTGCATTTTTTACATAAACATTTATTACTTGTGGAACAAAAGAAACTTTAGGCAGATGAAGTGACCTAGAAGTAACTTTGGTTCAAACTTTTGGAAAACAAAAAAATTTAAATCTTCTACATGATATCTGGAATTTGATCTTTATACACGTTTTTCTTTAGAAACTTGAACTCCAGACACAATTTTTCTATAGAAAATTGAACTCCAGACACATTTCTCTGTAGAAATTTCTGTCTAGACACAATTTTCTATAGAAACTTGATCTCCAGACACAATTTTCCATAGAAATTTCTGTCTAGACACAATTTTCTATAGAAACTTGATCTCCAAACACAATTTTCTATAGAAATGTCTGTTTAGACACAATTTTTTATAGAAATTTCTGTCTAGACACAATTTTCTATAGAAATGTCTGTTTAGACACAATTTTCTATAGAATTTTCTGTCTAGACACAATTTTCTATATAAAAACTTGATCTCCAGACACAATTTTTTAGAAAAACTTGATCTCCAGACATAATTTTCTATAGAAATTTCGGTTTAGACACAATTTTTTATAGAAACTTGGTCTCCAGACACATTTTCTATAGAAACTTGATTCCCAGACACAATTTTCTATATAAACTTGATCTCCAGACAGAATTTTGTATAAAAATTTGATCTCCAGACACAATTTTCTATAGAAACATGATCTCCAGACACAATTTTTTTTCTATGGAAATGTCTCTCTAGACACAATTTTCTATAGAAATGTCTGTCTAGACACAATTTTCTATAGAAATGTCTGTCAAGACACAATTTTCTATAGAAATTTCTGTCTAGACACAATTTTCTATAGAAATTACTGTTTAGACATAATTATCTATAGAAACTTGATCTCTAGACACAATTTTCTATAGAAACTTGATCTCCAGACATAATTTTCTATAGAAATTTCGGTTTAGACACAATTTTTTATAGAAACTTGGTCTCCAGACACATTTTCTATAGAAACTTGATCCCCAGACACAATTTTCTATATAAACTTGATCTCCAGACAGAATTTTCTATAAAAATTTGATCTCCAGACACAATTTTCTATAGAAACATGATCTCCAGACACAATTTTCTATAGAAATGTCTCTCTAGACACAATTTTCTATAGAAATTTCTGTCTAGACAGAATTTTCTATAAAAACTTGATCTCCAGACACAATTTTCTATAAAAACTTAATCTATATGGTATATGGTCATAATTTTCTATAGAATTTTGTCTCTAGACTGAATTTTTCATGGAACTAAGTCTCCGGATACAATTATTTCCTTTTAAAACATGATCTCCGAACATAATTTTCAATATAAATATGTCTATTAATACAATTATCTACATACATTTATCTTTAAACACATTTTTCTTTAAAGTTTGTATTACAGACAAAATTTTCTATATAAATTTATCTTTGAGAACTAATTTCTATAAAGTTTGGCATAGGAACACTATTAGTTTTTAGCTTAAAATGATTTACTATATTTTTAGATTTCTATAAAAATCATACTAATCTCTCTTACTTTTCATTTTCTGTCTCCTTTTAGAAAACGTGTCGTTTTCCAAAACTCGAAGAATGTGCCCATTTCCACTATGAACGTGTCCAGTTGGGACCTCTGTCCGTACGTTTGGTCGACGACAAGTCTGAATTACTAAATAGCAGTATTGCCTCTCAGTCTATAGGCGGCGATATTGCGGGTACTGCAAATTCATCACAGGGGCCTGCCTCGCTCAGGCCTTTCTCACCCTCCTCCTGCTGGTTCATCATTAAAGTATTTCCCCACAGATCGGATCCATTTCTGGTGAAGAGATCTTTTGATAACATGCAAATGTTAGATGAAATGCTACACAGATGTGTTTATGATCGTAAGATAAGCGGCCTTAAGAATCTAAACGAAATGGAGTTTAAAAACGAGGAAGATGTGGAATATGCTGTGGCTAAATATTTGGAAAGATTCTCTAAAATTGCCTCGGATTCGCTGACATGTGGCACTATCCTAACATGGTTGCAGTTGGACAATAAAGGCAGACGTTTACCTTTAGCTGATGACGATACTATGAGGACAATAAATACACCAGCTGTGGGCGCCGCCTATGGTGTAAGGCGTTATCAGGCTCAAGCCTCGGATGAAATATCGATTGAAGTGGGTGATATGATATCGGTGATAGATATGCCTTCACCGGCCGAGTCAATATGGTGGCGGGGCAAGAAATCACATTTACAAAAGTCTCACTATGAAGTAGGTTTCTTTCCACAATCTTGTGTAGCCACCATAGGCGATAAGATACCCCGACACTTTCCTATGCCCGCTCCTCTAGTGGGTCAGGTGGAGGTGTCACCCACAAAACCGGTTTTACGCAAGCACGGCAAACTAATAGCCTTCTTTCGCTCATTTATTTTATCGCGTCCCTCTCGCCGTAGACTTAAACAAAGTGGCATTTATCGAGAACGTGTTTTCTCTTGTGATCTCTCCGAGCATTTACTAAATAGTGGTCAAGAAATACCCATGGTTTTGAAGTGTTGTGCTGAATTCATTGAAGAGCATGGCATAGTTGATGGCATTTATCGTTTGTCAGGCATCACATCGAACATACAAAAGTTGCGCAGAGCTTTTGATGAGGAAAGAATACCGGATTTGGGTAATCCAGAAATGAAACAGGACATACATGCTGTTAGTTCCTTGCTGAAAATGTATTTCCGTGAACTGCCAAATCCCTTGTGCACTTATCAGTTGTATGACAATTTCGTGGAGGCCATACAGGCTAAGAGTGAGAGCAACGAAAGATTGCGATTGATGAAGGAGACGGTGTTGAAATTGCCGCCACCACATTATAGGTAAGTGGATTCAAAATTGATGTGTATGGAAATTTGTTTAAAACAACTTTCGTTTTCTTTAGAACACTTAAATATTTATCCGAGCATTTGAATAAAATCTCCCAATATTCCGATCGCACGGGGATGACTGATAAAAATTTGGCCATAGTATGGGCTCCTAATTTGCTGCGTTCCCCAGCCTTAGAATCGGGTGGTGTGGCAGCTTTAAGAGGAGTGGGTGTACAGGCTGTTGTAACTGAATATTTAATACGCAATTGTCATCATATATTTGATGCTTTGGAAGAGGCCACAGCGCGTTTAAGTTACATAGCCACTCAGGGAGCCACACCCGTTGCCTTAGCCGCAGACAATCGCATGGACTCTTTGACAGACTGTGAAAGTTTGTTGGTTGAACAACGGGAGCATGATCAAAGCCTTATGTGCGTGGAGAGACCCAAAAGTCTAAGTGCCAGTGGTCCCAAACTTATAAGCCTGGAAGAAGCTCAAGAAAGACACATGCGCTACGATGGCTTCGATATGAAACATTCTATGCCCATTAATATGATCTCCAGTGTGAATTCTGGACAAAATATAGGCTCCTACATAGAAGTGGGTGGTGGTCCTTCCAGTTTACCCGATAAATATCACACTGTTTTATCGGTGCCGCGTAGCTGGCAAAAACGCAAAACGCACTCTTGGAAATCTCTGTTTTCGCGCAATCAACGACCCGTTAGCAATGGCGCAGCTCACGATTTGAAGTCTTCCATAGTGGTGGCCTCACAAATCACCGATGATGACTCCTCTTCGCCACCGCCACGCCATAAAGAAGCTACCCAGGTAACATTTGCCGACAACGATTCGATAATAGGCGTCAATGGAAAACCCTCAAAGAGCGCTCTAATGAAGCGTGAAGATAAACACAAATCGATTGAAATGTTTGAGACGTCACGCTCTTATTGCGGTGAACCCAGCAAACCAATTGAGGTGTGTGTACGCTCCAATTCTATAGACAGTTTGCGTACAGCAGGTCACTCTAGATCGGTGTCACATGATTCATACTTTGATTTGTTGCAGTCACCGCAACGGGGTCATATGACTACATGTCCCTCAAGGTAAGTGAGAAAAAATGAGTGAATGAGAAGACTATTTAATACAAAAAAAGTATTTTTTTTATATTTTTTTACAAATAAAGACAATTTTTTTTGTTGCCACCAACAAGTTTTTTTTTAATGGAACATTTTTATAGAGACCATGCATGATCTAAAGAAATGTTTGTAAAGAGCTCCTGTTTAGGAAAAATAATTTTGCCTTGAGGCAATTTTTTTTTTTTTTTTTTTTTTTGTTAAAGAAAATTTTGTCCACAGACAATTATCAGTAGACCATGTTGTGTGGAAATCGAGATCGTAATGTATTGATCGCATACTTGCAGAAAATTTGGCCAAGATACTATGTTTTGAGGAAAATATTGCCTTTAGGGACAGACCTTTATCTTTAGCAATGTGTAGAGACCATGATATATATAAAAGATTGTCTACAGACCACGTAGAGACCATAATCTATTATAGAGAATTCTGTACGTATTTAAAAAGTTTTGTACTGAGAGAAGTTTTATATAGAGAATTCTGTACATATTTAAAAAGTTTTGTACTGAGAACATTATCTTTTGAACAGTTTGTCTGGAGACCATAATCTACCGAAAATTTTATCCAGGAACCCCGTTTGTTAGAAAATTTATAAAGAACTTTGTGTTCGAAGACAAATTTTTCTAGAAAATTGTGGCCGGTTACATACTAAATTGTAATTGTAATTGATCATATTTCTTAAAAATATTTTGGGATGTCCAGAAACAAATTTCCTTAGAAAATAGTGTCCAGAAACAAATTTCTTTAGGTAAATTTCAATAGAGGTGTCCAGAGACGAATTTCAATAGAAAATTGTGTCCGGTTAAAAATGTCTATAAAATTATGTGTCCGGAGAAAAACTTTCTAGAGATTATTGAGCAAGAAGACAAATTTCTATAGCGATTTGTGTCCGGAGACAAATTTTAATAGAAAATTGTGTCTAGAGAAAAATTCTTATAGAAAATTGTGTCCGGCGACAAATTTCAATAGAAAATTGTGTCCAGAGACAAATTTCTTTAGAAAATTGTGTCCAGAAACAAATTTTAATAGAAAATTGTGTCCGGCGACAAATTTCAATAGAAAATTGTGTCCGGGATCAAATTTCTTTAGAAAATTGTGTCCAGAGACAAATTTTAATAGAGAATTGTGTCCGGAGACAAATTTCAATAGAAAATTGTGTCCGGAGACAAATTTTAATAGAAAATTGTGTCGGGAGACAAATATCAATAGAAAATTGTGTCCGGAGTAAAATTTCAATAGAAAATTCTGTGCGGAGACATATTTCAATAGAAAATTGTGTCCAGAGACAAATTTCAATAGACAATTGTGTTCGGAGACAAATTTCAACAGAAAATTGTGTCCGGAGACAAATTTCAATAGAAAATTGTGTCCGGAGATAAATTTCAATAGAAAATTGTGTCCGGAGATAAATTTCAATAGAAACTTGTGTCCGGAGATAAATTTCAATAGAAACTTGTGTCCGGAGATAAATTTCAATAGAAACTTGTGTCCGGAGACAAACTTCAATAGAAAATTGTGTGCAGAGACCAAGTTTTTATAGAAATTTGTGTCCAGAAACAAATTTTCTTAGAAAATTGTGTCCGAAGACAAATTTCAATAAAAAATTGTGTCCGAAAACAAATTTCAACAGACAATTGTGCGCGGAAACAAAATTTCTATGAAAAATTCTTTCGGGAAACAAATTTCTTTAAAATAAATGTTGTCCTGATACAAATTTTAATAGAAAACTGTGTCCGGAGATAATTTTCAATAGAAAATTGTGTCCAGAGACAAATTTCAATAGACAATTGTGTTCGGAGACAAATTTCAATAGAAAATTGTGTCCGGAGACAAATTTCAATAGAAAATTGTGTCCGGAGACAAATTTTAATAGAAACTTGTGTCCGAAGACAGATTTCAATAGAAAATTGTGTGCAGAAACCAAGTTTTTATAGAAATTTGTGTCCAGAAACAAATTTTCTTAGAAAATTGTGTCCGAAAACAAATTTCAACAGACAATTGTAAGCGGAAACAAAATTTCAATGAAAAATTCTGTCGGGAGACAAATTTCTTTAAAATAAATGTTGTCCTGATACAAATTTTAATAGAAAACTGTGTCCGGAGATAATTTTCAATAGAAAATTGTGTCCAGAGACAAATTTCAATAGACAATTGTGTTCGGAGACAAATTTCAATAGAAAATTGTGTCCGGAGACAAATTTCAATAGACAATTCTGTCCGGAGACAAATTTCAATAGAAAATTGTGTCCGGAGACAAATTTCTACAGAAAATTTTGTCCGGAGACAAACTTCTATAGAAAATTGTGTCTCGGAGACAAATTTCTATAGAAAAAAGTTCACATAGAGAAATTTCTAAAGAAAATTCTGTCCGGAGACAAACTTCTATAGAAAATTGCGTCCGGAGTTAAATTAAAGTTTTATAGAAATTTGTGTCTAGAAAAAAATTTTCTTAGAAAATTGTGTCCGAAGACAAATTTCAATAGAAAATTGTGTCCGAAAACAAAATTTCTATGAAAAATTCTGTCCGGAGACAAATTTGTTTAAAAAAAAATATTGTCCTGATACAAATTTTAATAGAAAACTGTGTCCGGAGATAATTTTCTCTAGAAAATTGTGTGCGGATGCAAATTTCAATATAAAATTGTGCCTAGAACAAATTTCAATATAAAATTGTAACCAGAGACAAATTTCAAATTGTCTCTGCAGACAAATTTCTTTAGAAAATTGTGTCCGGAAATAAATTTAAATAGAAAATTGTGCTCAAAGATTAAAAAACTAGTTAAAAATAACTTTTAACAATTTTTCAACAAAATTTTTTAAATTCAAAAATATTAAAAAAAAAAAAACAATAAATATTTTTTTCTACAGAGAACTTTCCGAACTGGGTCTTAACTTCGATCGCGAGGAACCCGAAATGCGCATATTCTCGGAAAGTGAGTCTTTAGTTAGTTCCCCGCGGGTGGGCAAAGAGAATATACCACCCTCTTCGTGTGCCACTTCAAGACGCATTATGAGAGCTCGCCCCGAAGAGTTCTCCAGTCAAACGAATAGCGTTAATCCCAGTCCCAAAAAGCAACCACGTCTCAATTTGCTACTCTCACCCAGTACCGCAGCAGCTAGTCCCAGTAATTGGTCTCAAACCTCCGCCAATGGAGAATGTAATAGTGAAAATTGCCACGAACACAATGGTGATGAAAGCTGTTGCAAACGTTATAAACTAGAAGATCAATTGTCGGATATACAATTTATTGACTGTGGCACACCTGAACATGCAGTGCCCGCCACACAGACTCTGTACACCAGTGTACAAGTACATGCTCCTCCCAAACCTTCTCTGTCGAAATCTTCACTTTATGGTTCTTCGGAAATATCGTCACAAAGACAGCAGCAGCCAGCGCAGGAATCTTCTAAGTCTGCAATTTCACATAACACAAATTATCCAACATCTTTGAACTCACGTTACAGTTATCCATCAGTGCCCTTGGGTTCGAAACGTAAAGATCAAGATGCCGCAAATGCTGCTGGCATAACCGGAACCAAAGAACGTTTTAGTTATCCTGGCTCAAATGTAACAGCGGATAGACGTTTCTCCTCGAAGGAGGCCATGAGCAAAATGTTGATGGAAGAAGCCCAACAGAAAAGGGAAGAGGAACAGCAGCAACATACCAGCAAACAAAGGTAAATTTGTAAAATATTTTAACAATTTCCTACAGAATGTGGTCTCTATAGACAATTTTTTATGTAGATTATGCTCTTTGGAAAATTTAGCTGTGGAACATCGTTTTAAACACGAATAATTAACATTAATCTTTGTTACAGAACCGTTTCATTTAGTGCCACCAGTCCTTCATCTAATAATTCCGCCAATAGCTCACCCAAACCCTCAAAACATCATTTAACAGCCAAACCTGCTTATGATTTACTTAAGGTGAAAAATCGCAATAGTTATTGTGCTCCGCAAGACACCATATTGCAGGAACAACTGCTGCGCAGTTATTCGGGCGATATAACCAAAGAAAATCTACACAAGCCTACACACAATGAAATGGAACAATCAAAACTATCGGTGACACCCTCATCACCCATACAAAGCCCTCGTTATTCGCTGTTAATGGGGGATACAAGTTCGGAAAATAGTTCGGCCGTGACCACGCCACAACATGATTTAGAACCCTTAATGGTGAATTCGGCCATGTCCGGCATTTCGGCAGCCTCCTCCAATCAAATGCAACAAATGTTATTGGGTGTGGAGACCTCATCATATTTGGGCACTTCCCATGAATCTTTGGGATCAAATGTAAGTATTTTGGTTATTAAAAATAAATAAAACAATAAATCAATTTGATATCTACTCTTTAAAAATAGATACATGACAAACGTGATATGCAGGCTTTGAAACGGGAGTTATCTTTGGATTTAAACACCGTGGGTGGCTCTAAACTTACTACAGCCGAAGTTAATACACAGCGCAATCAAAATTTGATTTCTCCCAACTCGAATTTCACTGACAACACCAGTCAATCGGTTACGCCCAGTGAGTTTGGCTACCAAAATCTGCAGCGGCAACTGAGCATGCATTCTCTCATCGAGACCGAAGAAAATTCACCAGCCTATGAAGAATATGAGAATACTCCAAGTAATCTCAGTTCTCCTTTAAAACATATAGCTAGTCCTATTAAATCTACCATAAGTATAACATTTAATTTAAAATCTCCCACCCGGGAACCAGACACAAACGAAAAGTTTAGCAAACCTTCATTTCTAAGAGCCAAAGAAGACAAAAAAGCTAGACCTTTACTGGAGACCACATTCGATGAGAATACCGTCTATGAGCAAGTAAAATTCTTTAGAAATTCGGTTACCGAAGTCAATCAACTGCTTAACGAAGATCGCAAATTTCTCAACAGTGAATTGGAAAATCTGGCCGAAATTGAGGAACTAAGTGAGAGTGAAAGGGAATCCGATAAAGAGCTAATAACACCTGTAGAAAATGTGGATGACATACAAATGTCCGATGAGGAGAAATTATTGTATGAAAACGTAGAAATGCGTAAACCAAAAAGTGTATATGAAAACATGATGGGCGAAAATATGAAGCAAAATAAAGCGGAAGATTTCCAAGATCCCGAAGTTGAGCTAGACAGTTTGGATAGCATAAAGGATCAAGAATCTGAAACTATAGAGGTATGCAATGCAGCCAGAAGATCTCCCTCGAATTTCAGTGTCAAAGAGTTGGCCAATAAATTTGAATCTTCACCCGTAGAACAAATGCCGGCATTTGACTTCAGTGCACGCAGTTCCATTAGAAAATCCACACCACCACAGCCAAATATTAACACACATCCCGAAAGGCATGGCAAGGTACCACAATCATCATCATCTCTAAAACAAAAGCTGAATAAAACCCAGCAAATAACACGTTCATTAGATGAAAATGCTTTTATAAGAGAATTTGGCAATAAAAACCTGCAGGAGTTGCACATAAAAAGTTCCCAACAATTGCCTGAACTCTCGGAACACAATAATAGAAGAAAAAGTTTTGATTTTACACGACCCAAAACTCTTAATCCTCCCAAAAGATTGCCCGGTATGCCCATAACCGAAGAACATTTTCCCTCTAAGACCACAGAAAAATCCTTATTAAGAATTGATTTGCCCAAAGAAAAGAATTTCAATAATCTACTCACCTCTGCGGTCCTAGAAAATGATTATGACAGCAGTGAGCTGAAAATAACACCCACAACAGAGAATAGAATCTCTTTAATACAAAACAATGTACAGCCGGAGAATTCTCTAGATCTAAACAACTCTAATGCTAACAATTCCAGCAATAATCCTCCTCTCAAAGTTCTGTCGGGTGTGAAACTTGACAGGGAAAGAATTGATCGCATTAAGGAAGAACGTCGTCAACAATTGACACAAAAATATCATACCGATAGTTTTAAATCTAAATCGAAATGTGATTTAAACTCCTCGAAAAATGAGGATGAGAAATTTGTAACAGATAATTCATCCCTAAGAGTTAAATCAAAGTCACGTGCCGATATGCGCACCTTACAGAAAGATATGGACAATCTAAAAGAGTTCGGCAGAAATCCTCCATCTTCGGCCGTGTCCGAAACTACTCTCAATACCCAGCATCGTGTTAGAAGTATTTCGGATGAGAAAAATCAAAATAATTATGTAGAAACAAATGCCAATAATGGCACGGCGGAGACCAAAGATTTCATTAAACGTTCTCCCAACTCACAGCATTCTTTGACCAAGGCCGTTACTCCTATTAGTCCCGAGCAGGAAGAGTTTTCGGCTCGTGCTACTGTACAAAAATTCGAACGTAAAAGTATGGATTTTGTTAATGGTGTAAGCGGAGGCGTCGGTGGCGGCGGTAATACTAACAGCAGGGAAAGGCCTAGACAACAGGAATTGGGTAGTGCTACTGGGAATACCATGGGACTAACGACAACAACGACTTCTAGAAATAGTTTAGCATCCAAGTGAGTAGAAATTTGAAAAAATTTATTTCATAGATTTTTATAAAAAAAACTAATTTTTCCGGGAGCAAATTTCTATAGGAAATTGTCTCCGGACACATTTTTATATAGAAATTTGTCTCCGGACACAATTTTCCGTAGAAAAGTTTCCGTAGAAGTTCTATAAAAAATTGTGTTCGGAGTTAAAGTTTTATAGAAAATTTTATCCCGTAGACAAAGTTCTATAGAAAATAGTGCCCGGAGAGAAATTTCTATAGAAAATTGTGCCCGGAGACAAATTTCGATAGAAAATAGTGCCCGGAGACAAATTTCTATAGAAAATTTTGATCGGAGACAAATTTCTATAAAAAATTGTGTCCGAAGACAAATTGCTATAGAAAATTGTGTCCGGAGGCAAATTTCTATAGAAAATTTTGTCCGGAGACAAAGTTCTATAGAAAATTGGGTCCGGAGACAAAGTTCTATAGAAAATTGGGTCCGGAGACAAAGTTCTATAGAAAATTGCGTCCGGAGACAAAGTTCTATAGAAAATTGCGTCCGGAGACAAAGTTTTATAGAAAATTGTGTCCCGGAGACAAAGTTCTATAGAAAATTGTGTCCCGGAGACAAAGTTCTACAGAAAATAGTGCCCGGAGACAAATTTCTATAGAAAATTGTGTCCGGAAAAAAAAATTATTAGAAAATTGTGTCCGGAGTTAAAGTTTTATAGAAAATTGTGTCCGGAGACAAATTTCTATAGAAAATTCTGTCCGGAGACAAATTTCTATAGAAAATTGTGTCCGGAGACAAAATTCTATAGAAACTTGCGTCCGGAGACAAATATCTATAGAAAATTGTGTCCGGAGTTAAAGTTTTATAGAAAATTGCGTCGCGGAAACAAAGTTTTATAGAAAATTGCGTCCCGGAGACAAAGTTCTATAGAAAATTATGTCCGGAGACAAATTTCTATAGAAAATTGTGTCCGGAGACAAAATTCTATAGAAACTTGCGTCCGGAGACAAATATCTATAGAAAATTGTGTCCGGAGTTAAAGTTTTATAGAAAATTGCGTCCCGGAAACAAAGTTTTATAGAAAATTGCGTCCCGGAGACAAAGTTCTATAGAAAATTGTGTCCGGAGACAAATTTATATAGAAAATTGTGCCCGGAGACAAATTTCTATAGAAAATTGCGTCCAGGGGACAAAGTTCTATAGAAAATAGTATCCGGAGAAAAATGTCTATAGAAAATTGTGTCCCGGACACAAAGTTCTATAGAAAATTGTGTCCCGGAGACAAATTTCAATAGAAAATTGTGTCCGGAGACAAAATTCTATAGAAAATTGTGTCCGGAGACAAAGTTCTATAGGAAATTGCGTGCGGAGTTAAAGTTTTATAGAAAATTGTGTCCCGGAGACAAAGTTCTACAGAAAATAGTGCCCGGAGACAAATTTCTATAGAAAATTGTGTCCGGAGAAAAAAATTATTAGAAAATTGTGTCCGGAGTTAAAGTTTTATAGAAAATTGTGTCCGGAGACAAATTTCTATAGAAAATTGCGTCCATCGGACAAAGTTCTATAGAAAATAGTGTCCGGAGACAAATTTCTATAGAAAATTGTGTCCGGAGACAAAGTTCTATAGGAAATTGCGTGCGGAGTTAAAGTTTTATAGAAAATTGTGTCCCGGAGACAAAGTTCTACAGAAAATAGTGCCCGGAGACAAATTTCTATAGAAAATTGTGTCCGGAGAAAAAAATTATTAGAAAATTGTGTCCGGAGTTAAAGTTTTATAGAAAATTGTGTCCGGAGACAAATTTCTATAGAAAATTCTGTCCGGAGACAAATTTCTATAGAAAATTGTGTCCGGAGACAAATTTCTATAGAAAATTGTGTCCGGAGACAAATTTCTATAGAAAATTGTGTCCGGAGACAAATTTCTATAGAAAATTGTGTCCGGAGACAAATTTCTATAGAAAATTGTGTCCGGAGACAAATTTCTATAGAAAATTGTGTCCGGAGTTAAAGTTTTATAGAAAATTGTGTCCGGAGACAAATTTCTATAGAAAATTGTGTCCGGAGACAAAATTTCTATAGAAAATTGTACCCGGAGACAAATTTCTATAGAAAATTGTGTCCGGAGACAAAATTCTATAGAAACTTGCGCCCGGAGTAAAAGTTTTATAGAAAATTGTGTCCGGAGACAAATTTCTATAGAAAATTGTGTCCGGAGACAAATTTCTATAGAAAATTGTGTCCGGAGACAAATTTCTATAGAAAATTGTGTCCGGAGACAAATTTCTATAGAAAATTGTGTCCGGAGACAATATTTCTATAGAAAATTGTGTCTGGACAAAAATTTCTATAGAAATTGTTTTGCAAACAAATTTTTATAGGAACTTCTTTAGAAAATTGTCTCTAAAGTTAAATTTCTATAGAAAATTGTGTCTAGAGACGAAGTTCTATACAAAAAATTGTGTCCGTATATAAATTGTTATAACAACTTGTGTCCGGAGACAAATTTCTGTAATTTGAGACAAATTGTGTAATTATCTTAATTTTTAATAATATTTTCTTTGTATTTCTTTTACAGTCGCAAAAATACGGAAAAAATTTCACCCCAATTTTCTATACGCGATGTCACAGCCATGTTTGAATCTCGTTCACAAAATCAACAATAATTATTAAATTAATTTTAAGAAAATTAACCCTAATACATACCTACATACACAATATACTTAAAATTTGAAATTCAATAATAATTATTATAGAATATATAGCGTATTTTCAAAACTACTTAATCCTCATAATGTAACAACACAAAACAATAACAAAAAACAAGGTTAATAATGTATACATACAATTTTGTTAAATTAAACATTTAAATAAATTAAAATTTTTAATCATTGACATAAAACAATTCTTTTGGTTAAAAACAAAATAATTATGGTTTTTATGATGTTAAAAAATAAATAAAAGCAAGAAAGAAAGAAATAAGCAAAAATAATTTATAGTATTAAAAAAAAGCAAAAAAACATCACTTGAAAGGCAAATATTAATATTAATAAAACTTAATTATAGCTATACAAAAGCAAAAAGTAACATAAATATATTATATTTAGTAAAAGTTAAGAAAGAAAGAAAAATTTTTGAACATTTTGAAATCCAAAGATGACTAAAAAAAACCACATGACGCAAAAAAGTATAAAGTTTATTTAATACTCATTTATATAAATATTAATTAATTAATTAATATTAATGAAGAAAATCCAATAATTTGTACATTTTTTATAGTATTTTTAAGTTCTAAATGAAAATGAAAACAGTTTAGTTTAGTTTATTTAACAACTAAAAATGTTTTAAAACTAAATTGTAGTGGTATTTACCCAGAACTTGCAATATTTTTTAGTAATTTTTGTTAAAAGTTTTTTTTTTAATTTTAAGTTAAGTAACTTGTTTTTTATAGAGGAAAATTTACTATTGACAAAATTTCAATTAAAATTATAAATGGAAAATTAAATGGAAGCGTTTTTTCTAATTTGTTTTTATTTTATATTATTATTTTTGTTCGTTTTTAATTAGTTGTTTAATTGTGTATATTAGTAATATAATTTATTGTTAATGGCTTAATAATTGAAACCAGTGTTTTTAATTCTTTTACATACTATTATTTTATTGTTTAACAAGTCTTTTTCTATTTTTATTTTTGAAACTAATTTATAAGCCTTTTAATTAATTTTAATTTAAACTTATTTTTTATGAAATTATTTAATAATTTGTAAAAATTTCAAATTTATATAATTATTATTATTATTATTAAAAACTAAAGAAATTAAAACAATTACAAACAAATAAGTTTTATTTATACCCATCTTCTAAGCCATTTTTCTATTTACAGCTGAAACCGTCTTAAATGTTTATGATTTTGCTTTGAATTATAAACTTAAGAAGGTAACAATCAAAAACTTTAAATAAACTATTAAAGAAATTTAACAAAAGATATTTATTAAAATAAAAAGAAAAAAAACCTAACAAACATTTAACAATTTAATAAATATAACCTAAAAATAAAACTAGAGTTGTGGCAGTATTTTTCCAATGTTTAAAAATCAAACTTTAACTTTTTTACCAAGAAAAACTTAAAATATAGTCCTCTTAAAATATTAAATAATTACTAACAAATGTATACATTTTTATATACAAAAACAGTGGAGTCTGTAAAAGAAATTTTCAAAGATTGTAGTCTTTTTAAAAGAAACCTATACAAAATTGTGTGCAGAAAATTGAGTCTAGAGAGAAAATTCTAAAAGAACAGTGTCTCCGGACACAATTTTGTATAAAACTGTGTCTCCGGTCACAATTTTGTATTAAACTGTGTCTCCGGACACAATTTTGTATAAAACTGTGCCTCCGGACACAATTTTGTATAAAACTGTGTCTCCGGACACAATTTTGTATAAAACTGTGTCTCCGGTCACAATTTTGTATAAAACTGTGTCTCCGGACACAATTTTGTATAAAACTGTGTCTCCGGACACAATTTTCTATAAAACTGTGTCTCCGGACACAATTTTCTATAAAACTGTGTCTCCGGACACAATTTTCTATAGAACTTGGCCCCAGAACTTAATTTCTATAAAACTGTGTCTCCGGTCACAATTTTGTATAAAACTGTGTCTCCGGACACAATTTTGTATAAAACTGTGTCTCCGGACACAATTTTGTATAAAACTGTGTCTCCGGACACAATTTTGTATAAAACTGTGTCTCCGGACACAATTTTGTATAAAACTGTGTCTCCGGACACAATTTTCTATATAAAACTGTGTCTCCGGACACAATTTTCTATATAAAACTGTGTCTCCGGACACAATTTTCTATATAAAACTGTGTCTCCGGACACAATTTTCTATATAAAACTGTGTCTCCGGACACAATTTTCTATATAAAACTGTGTCTCCGGACACAATTTTCTATATAAAACTGTGCCTCCGCATACAATTTTCAATAGAACTACGTCTCCGGACACAATTTTCTATAAAACTGTGTCTCCGGACACAATTTTCTATAAAACTGTGTCTCCGGACACAATTTTCTATAAAACTGTGTCTCCGGACACAATTTTCTATAAAACTGTGTCTCCGGACACAATTTTCTATAAAACTGTGTCTCCGGACACAATTTTCTATAAAACTGTGTCTCCGGACACAATTTTCTATAAAACTGTGTCTCCGGACACAATTTTCTATAAAACTGTGTCTCCGGACACAATTTTCTATAAAACTGTGTCTCCGGACACAATTTTGTATAAAACTGTGTCTCCGGACACAATTTTGTATAAAACTGTGTCTCCGGACACAATTTTGTATAAAACTGTGTCTCCGGACACAATTTTGTATAAAACTGTGTCTCCGGACACAATTTTCTATATAAAACTGTGTCTCCGGACACAATTTTCTATATAAAACTGTGTCTCCGGACACAATTTTCTATATAAAACTGTGTCTCCGGACACAATTTTCTATATAAAACTGTGTCTCCGGACACAATTTTCTATATAAAACTGTGTCTCCGGACACAATTTTCTATATAAAACTGTGTCTCCGGACACAATTTTCTATATAAAACTGTGTCTCCGGACACAATTTTCTATATAAAACTGTGTCTCCGGACACAATTTTCTATATAAAACTGTGCCTCCGCATACAATTTTCAATAGAACTACGTCTCCGGACACAATTTTCTATAAAACTGTGTCTCCGGACACAATTTTCTATAAAACTGTGTCTCCGGACACAATTTTCTATAAAACTGTGTCTCCGGACACAATTTTGTATAAAACTGTGTCTCTGGACACAATTTTGTATAAAACTGTGTCTCCGGACACAATTTTGTATAAAACTGTGTCTCCGGACACAATTTTCTATATAAAACTGTGTCTCCGGACACAATTTTCTATATAAAACTGTGTCTCCGGACACAATTTTCTATATAAAACTGTGTCTCCGGACACAATTTTCTATATAAAACTGTGTCTCCGGACACAATTTTCTATATAAAACTGTGTCTCCGGACACAATTTTCTATATAAAACTGTGTCTCCGGACACAATTTTCTATATAAAACTGTGTCTCCGGACACAATTTTCTATATAAAACTGTGTCTCCGGACACAATTTTCTATATAAAACTGTGTCTCCGGACACAATTTTCTATATAAAACTGTGTCTCCGGACACAATTTTCTATATAAAACTGTGTCTCCGGACACAATTTTCTATATAAAACTGTGTCTCCGGACACAATTTTCTATATAAAACTGTGTCTCCGGACACAATTTTCTATATAAAACTGTGTCTCCGGACACAATTTTCTATATAAAACTGTGCCTCCGCATACAATTTTCAATAGAACTACGTCTCCGGACACAATACTCTATAAAACTGTGTCTCCGGTAATTTCTTTCCGGACAGAAGTTTTTAAAGAAATTGATCGCTATTTTCTTTAAAACTTGGTCTCCTGACAGAATTTTCTATAAAACTTGGTCTCATGATTTCCTATTTTCTAAAGGACACAAAAAACATGGTCTCTAGACACAAGTTCGGATATAAATTGAGTTCTAGATACAATATTGAATAGGAGCTGAAAAGATTTCTATAAAAATGTATTACCTAAAAGCAATTTTTATACATTTCCTTAGACTCCACTGCCTCAGCATTAAGACAACCTTAAACTAAATCTATTTAACCCATGGGAACCAACAAATGTAGCTAAAACAAATACCAAAAAAATAAAAATGATTAACAAAAAAAAAAAAAAACTAATATATTAATCCTTTAAATGTTTGAAAATCAACTTAAAACTGAAACTTATTAAAACCAAAACTTAAACACTTCAATAAATTCCAATTTCAATTCTAAAACTTAATAATAACAAAAAAAATAAAAAATTACAGGACTGCAGGATGTTGCCAAATTTTGTTTAGCGAAACGTATAAAAGTGAGAGAAAACCGAAAATATAAAATTTAAAACAAACAAACAAATAATTTTGAAATCTTATAAAACAATGCATAAATATATACTTATTTATAAATATATAATAATAATAATAAAAACAAAGCTTTAAACAAATTTTATAATACATACTAAAAAATATATTGAACAAAATATTTAACATAACAAATACTAATGAAATCAATCCCTTCTTTAACCAGGCAAACTAATAAAAACAAATATTTTATACATTTGATAGATGAGTCATTAATATATTAAACAAAATCTTCACACAGTTAAAAAGAAAGTTTCATTCTTTTTTTTTTATTTGATAAACAAACAAAAAATATTAAAGAAAATAATAAATAATTTGTTCATATTCAAATATTATCGTAAAAAAATAAAAGTGTTTTATTTCTCTTATTTAAAAGGTTTAAAATGTTGTCCAGTAACAAATTTCAATAGAAAATTGTATACGGAGATAAATTTCTATAAAAAAAACTGCCAGGATACAAATTTTTTATGGAAAATTATGTCAGGAGACAAATTTCAGTAGGAAATTGTGTACGGAGACAAATTTCTTAAAAAAAAAAATGTTTCCATTTGCAAATTTCTATAGAAAATTGTGTCCGGAAGCAAATTCGTATAAAAAATTGTGTTCGTAGATAAATTTCTATCAAAAATTATGACCGGCGACAAATTTATATCGAAAATTATGCCAGAGACAAATTCCCATAGAGATATGAGTTCTGAGACAAATTTCTGTAGAAAATTATGTAGCGGAGACAAATTTTTGTAGAAATTGTGTTCAGGAGTCATATTTATGTAGACATTTTGTTATGGAAATTTTTGGTCTGGCGATAAATTTCTGTAGAATTTTTGTTTTGGAGACAAATTTGTATGAAAAACTTTGTGCTGGAGACAAATTTCTATAAAATATTGGTTTTAAAACAAATGCCTATAGAAATTTTGGTTTATGCAATTATTCACACATTTAACTCTTCATTTATATTTAAAAAGAAATTACAGAAGAAGAGAATACAAAAAGTATAAAACACTTATATCTCTAGGTTTAATGTAAAAAAAAATGGTTTAAGCTAATTTCAAAATAACGGTTTGATGTGCAATAGCAGCGCCCTCTTTGGTTTTATTTTGTTACTTAAATTTAGTGTTACCAAATTAAAGCAATTACTTGCCTTTTACAGTGATGCCAAGTTTGTTTATGTTTTTCAGTGATTATAGCGGCCGTTTCTACACTGAAACTTAGTGAAAATAACGGCTACATAATTGTTTAATTTTATTTTTTATAAAATTAAACGTTATTGTTCAAAATCCCATTAAAATTCATACATTAATAAAAACAATTTAGAATTAACTTAAATATGAGATTAATTGCCTGATAAAGTAAATGCACACGAAAAATTAAAGCAATTATTTTTTATTGTTGAAAACAAAAAAATTTAAAATTTATTTGTTGTTTTCAATAAGAAAATTTTCGTTCGCATTTACTGAAACAGAAAATCAAATTAGAATAGTATAAATTAACATAGCAATGAAATACATATGTATTTACGTATTGATTCAGTAAAACAAGTAGAAATTTGTATGAAAATCACATAGAGCATGATTCAGAAAATATATTTTAAAATGATTTATGAAAATCACTCAGTTTTCAAATAATTTTTTAATGATTTTTATAAAAATTTATGTTTAACTGAATTAGTGCCTTTGTAACTAAATAGTATACTAATGGTATACAGTTGACAGACAATTGAAAGGAAATTTTCCTTTACGTAGTATAAAGTTTGGAAATGAAAATCTAAAAATTATATTTTGAAATGTAAATATCGCAAATACTGTTAACAAAAATATGTAGAGGTACAAAATCATAGAATAAACGCATAGAACGGAAGGAGAGAGGAAAAAATTACTCTCTTTTCACACATACGGGTGATACAATAACAAAATACATGCAATACGTTCTCATGAATTAGGTTTTTGGTTACCTATCTAGTTGTTGTCTATGGGTACAATGATACAATGCAATTAGCCAAAGGAAATTCAAAATTTGGAAAACATTTAAATTAAATGTTCTCTCTGTAGTGAGAATCAACCAACACAGAGAAAATTTCTTGATTATGACGAAATCAACTGCCATTTATATTCTTAAAATATAAAAGGAACATTATTGAATACCAGACAAATATTTTCAGAATAAAAGGGATTTTGATGACAAATAACTGGCTGCAAAGTATGCTTTTAATAATTTTTTCCGACTTTCTATAAACGTTAAGTAAAACAAATGGGCTAAAAAACGAACAAGATTATTATGTGCCAGAATAATACAGAACTTTTAAAGTATGATTGCAGGTGACGGAACTTACGTCAAATGTACTAAAAACAGTATTCTGAAAAACAAGTAAGAGTGCTATATTCTGCTGTTCCAAATATTCACTAAGTGTACATTAGGGTGGGTCGATTTTTTTCACGAAAAATCGTATAGCAAAAACGCATTCTACCGACAATGCTAAGAAATTTCCTCCAAGAAACCATAGAAACCTAAAATCCTATCTTGCGCATTTCGTATTTCTTCCAATGATATTTCAGTATTATTTTTTTTATAGTTTTTTTTTTTTAATTTTATTTTTTATTGATTTTAGACCTATGGTTTCTTGGGAAAATTTTCTTAGAATTTTCAGTAGATTGCGTTTCTGCTATACGTTTTTTTACTTTTTGATCGTCCATACAATTCGACCCGGCCTAGTATACATACTTTCATTTTTAGTGATAAAAATTGTTTGGTAAAAAATGTTGGAGAAAAAAAAATATTTTGGTTAAAATAAAATTTCGTGAAAGAAAAACTTTTGGCGGATGAAAATATGTTGAGGAAAAAAATTTTAAGAAAAAAAGATTTTTGAAAAAAAGGTAATCACAGTTTTTGTCTTATATCTCAACCATTTGTGTTCCGATTTTTAAATAGCCACCTAATAGGGATTATGGCTATGTATCAATCACTTATGTTATTTATTTGGGGGCTTCGGAAAGTTGATTTCAACATAAAGACGAACAGACGAACATGAACATTGCGTTTGTAATTTCGACATTTTTCATTTGCGACCCCATAAAGTATATATTCTGGATCATTATAGACAGCGGAGTCGATATTGCAATACTCGTCTGTCTGTCTGTATGTTGAAATCATGTATGTTCATTATTAAGAACCTTCCAGTTAAGGATAATTACTTAGCGACGATTATCAACGCTCAGGCAGACGAGCACGTAATTCAACTATTGCGCCAATATTCGGTAGACGGGTGGTCACCTCATTATAAATTGCCGCACGCAGAAAAAAAATATAGTTGTGCATGTTTACTGTAACCACTTCAAAAGTTTTAACAATATTATAGTCACAGTAACTATTTATATGATTGTGGTAACAATAATATGGTTAAGGTACGATTCACATGATTGAGTCAACCATATATATGGTTACAGTAAACAAGTATATGTTTGTGACAACCATTTTTATGAAGAATAATTTTATCATAATATGTTGTTCTCAGATTATGATATCCATAAGCCGAGAGCAACATAATATGGTAAGTCCTTCATCATATAAATGGTTGCCACAAACATATACTTGTTTACTGTAACCATATATATGGTTGATACAATCATGTGAATCGTAAGTTAACCATATTATGGTTACCACAATCATGTAAATAGTTACTGTGACTATAATATTGTTAAACAACTTTTAAAAATTTTGAAATGGTTACTGTAAACATGCACAACTATATTCTTTCTCTGCGTGCGGATTTCATGGCGCCTTATTATCAACACCGGTATGATAACTCATTTTCGGAAAATTTTTTATTAAAAGATACACGAATAATAATTCGCCCAGATTTACGGATGGAAGTTCTTTGGTCAACAGGGTATTACGAAATGCCGTAGAATGGCACAACATTACTCTTTTAGCCAGGTGTCATATTTAAATATTTTTCCCGAATACATTTTGTGTCTTTTTGCTAATTTGTTTAAATACCAAACAAATCTCTCACACGTGTCACTTGCCACAAATTCTTAAGAATCAATCAGTCAAACAAACAAACCAAAACCAAAACCAACCAACCAATAGTTGGGAAAACATCATTCAAATGTTTTACAAGAACCACTTCCGTTATGGTTGTTTTAACGGTATTCTTGGATTTCATCACGGCAGCACTCTAATTACTGCATTTTATGTCAGCTTAATATCACAGACTCTCTCTGTTCTTTCTATTTTTTGCTTGTTTTTTTTTTAGAGTTTTTATTATGTTAAATTAAATATAATTCCCAGAAATCAAGAAAACTCGAAACACTTGCCTATAACAAAATAACATAAGTGTGTCTAAGATCAGGTTACATACAGCATATAGCAGCTAACCTCATAGTCTCAAAATCTTTTTGAAAATTAGCGCTCATACATTTTTTTTAACAACAAGCCTACATTCTCATATTTAATACAAGCTCATTTAGTTTGATTCTCTGGAAAAAATTAACTTATGTTATCCTGTTTGCAAGGATAATAGGGCGTTTGCTCTTAAATGCATAATAAAAAAAAAAAAACAGTAATTCTTCCTGTTGAGGGTGAAAAGTTTTTAATTTTGTTTTCTATTGTTTGTTGTATGGAATTTTGTGAAGTGAGGAGTGAGTGCAAAGTTGTGCTGGGCAAAAGGTTAGAGTATGTTGTTGTTCTTAATTTTTTATATTTTTTTTATTATATAAAACATGTCCTTTTGTTAAAGTAATTTTTGACATATTGTTGCTTTAGACGAGTCCTTATTTTTTGTATGTTGTTTGTTTGGTTTGTCTGCTTAGTGCTTAATACAAAAAGCGTGTGAAGTAGAGACTTCCTTTTACAAACGAACAAACAAAAAACAGTTCACAGGTTTAGTTTAAGAGGTTACCTTAAAGTGCCGAATTATAAAGAGGGAAAATCTACATGGGTATTTTAAGTTTATTGACAACTACAGAAAATCTTCTAATGAATCGCTAACTAAATTTACTAAAGAAATATTTTTTTGAAGGGTACATATCTGTCATTAGTTGTTCACATTATAATATAAACAACTAAGTTTTTTTGCTTCGAAAATTTCAAATTTTGCGTCAACAAAGCGTCATATGCGAGAAGTTCTGCTTAACTTCTTTAATTTGAAAAAAGTGACGCTGAAGCACACCTATTCCTCACCAAAGCTTATGTGTTCCATCGGTTTCAAAGTGCAAGAGATGGTTTATTCGGTTCAGAAATGGTGATTTTAACATGGAAGAAAAAGATCGCCCAGACCAGCCAAAAAAGATTGAAGACCAAGGAGGCATTACTCCATGAAGATTGTTGTCAAACTCAAGAAGAGCTTGCAAAATCATTGGGAGCTACTCAGGCAGCAATTTCAAAATCGCCAACTTTGAGTGACGATTTTGTATATCATTTTTGCACTGAATCATTTCTTGCGATGAAAAATGGATCCATTGCGATAACCAGAAGCATTAGAGATCGTATGTGAAGCCCGGTCAACCAGCCGAATCGACACCAAAGCCAAATATCCATGGCGCTAAGGTAATGCTCTGATTTTGGTGGGACCAAAAATCTATTATGAGCTACTGAAATCTGGCTAGAGCATCACAGGGAACCTATGCCGAACGCAACTGATTCGTTTGAAGCGAGCATTGCCCGAAAAACGCCGAATAGACAATGAACTGTAATATCCCATCATGACAATACCTGTTAAAAACTATTTCGAATTAAGTGGTTGGGATGTTTTTCCTCACCCGCCTTATAGTCCAGACCTTGCCCTGTCCGAATACTATCTGTGATACGCTTCACTTCAGAACAGAGTATCCGAAATTGGCTTGATTCGTTTTTGGTCTCAAAAGATGTGCAGTTCTTTTGGCTCGAAATCCATATGTTGCCAGAATGATAAATATTTCAAAATAAAAGTAAAAAATTATAAATATATATTTATTGCTGCTCAAACTGTATTCCCTGAGGACATTTGTATGGGGGCTAAGTAAAATCATGGACCGATATTACGCATTTTCAATACCAAACAAATCTTATCTAAGAGTATTTGTGTAAAATTTTAGCCATCTATCCCCTTTTGTTTGTGTACTATCGTATTTTCAGACGGACGGACATAGCTAGATCGTTTTAGAATTTCATTAGGACTCAGAATATTTATACTTTTTGGTTCTACGACCAACATTTAGTTATGTTACGAACAGAATGACAAATCAATACACACCAGAAATGAAAATCCGTGCTAATCTAACGAAGAAACAATAATCTATTAAAAATTAACGAATATTCGCTAAACATTTTTCAGTCATATCACATTTTTATAACGAATAAAAAAATATTTTAATATTTTTTATGGAAAAAATTACATTTGTTTAACGAATAAAAATTTATTCGAATAATAATTTAACGAAAAATCACCAAATTTATGTTGTTAAAACTATTTAATAGTTGTATTAAATTAGAGTAAACTAGTCAAATCGAGAAAATTGCTTAAATAAAGTCGTAAAAAAATACAAAATTTTTTTAATTTTTTTAACGAATAAAAATTTATTCGAATATTAAGTTAATGAAAAATCGCTAAATTTATGTTGTTACAACTATTTAATAAATATATAAACTTGGTGTAAGCTAGTCAAATAGAATTTTACATTTTCCGCTACGAATAAACAATTATTCGAATAACTGAGAACGAATAATCGTTGATATTTTGCTTTAAAAACTATAAATCTCCTCCAAGTCACCAAAAATAATAAGTATTTTAAATAAAAAAGATTTTGGTGGTGAATAAAATTTATTCGAATAAATTCAAAATGTATAAAATATGAAATTATTCGAATAATAAATTAATCGAATAAAAAATTATTCGAATAATTCAGAACGAATAATCGTTGATATTTTGCTTTAAAAACTACAAATCAAAAATAATAAGTATTTTATATAAAAAATATTTTGGTGGTGAATAAAATTTATTCGAATAAATTCAAAATGTATAAAATAAGCAATTATTTGAATAAAAAATTATTCGAATAATTGAGAACGAATAATCATGACAACTCCAAATCTGCTCCAAGTCACCAAAAATTGTAAGAATTTTAAATAAAAAAAGGTTTTGGTAGCAAATAAAATTTTATTCGAATAAAATTAAATAATCGCCAAAAAAATTTATTAAAATTTTCAGACCTTTTTTAAACTTATGAAATTAAAATCCGTGCTAATCTAACAAATAAAAAATAATCTGTTAAAAATTAACGAATATTCGCTAAACATTTTTCCTATAAATCATGAAAATTACTTTAAAAATTTTAAAAATAATGAAATATTTCAGAATAAATATTTATTCGAATAAAAAGTTAACGAAAAATCACCAAATTTATGTTGTTAAAACTATTTAATAGTTGTATTAAATTAGAGTAAACTAGTCCAATTAAGAAAAATTGCCTCAAATAACATGAAAGTCGTAAAAAAAATCAAAAAAATATAAAATTTTTTAACGAATAAAAATTTATTCGAAAAATAATGAAAATTTGCCAAATTTATGTTGTTACAACTATTTAATAAATGTATAAACTACGAGTAAGCTAGTCAAATAGAATTTTACAATTTCCGCTACGAATAAACAATTATTCGAATAAATGAGAACGAATAATCGTTGATATTTTGCTTTAAAAACTACAATTCTGCTCCAAGTCACCAAAAATAATAAGTATTTTAGATAAAAAATCGAGAAAATTGCTTAAAATAACATGAAATTCGTAAAAAAAATTCCAAAAAATATAAAATTTTTTTAACGAATAAAAATTTGTTCCAATAATAAGTTAATAAAAAATCGCTAAATTTATGTTGTTACAACTATTTAATAAATATATAAACTTGGTGTAAGCTAGTCAAATAGAATTTTACATTTTCCGCTACGAATAAACAATTATTCGAATAATTGAGAACGAATAATCGTTGATATTTTGCTTTAAAAACTACAAATCAGCTCCAAGTCACCAAAAATAATAAATATTTTAATAAACAAGATTTTGGTGTGAATAAAATTTATTCGAATAAATTCAAAATGTATAAAATAAGCGATTGTTCGAATAAAAAATTATTCAAATCAAAAATAATAAGTATTTTAAATAAAAGAGATTTCGGTGGTGAATAAAATTTATTCGAATAAATTCAAAATGTATAAAATGAGAAATTATTCGAACAATAAATTAATTGAATAAAAAATTATTCGAATAATTGAGAACGAATAATCATGACAACTACAAATCTGCTCCAAGTCACCAAAAGTAGTAAGAATTTTAAATAAAAAAAAGGTTTGGTAGTGAATAAAATTTTATTCGAATAATTTTTTTTTTTTTTGGGAAATATAATTTTATAAATAAATTTAAAAATTGTTTATGAATATGAGGGTAGCGAATAAAATTTTATTCGAATAATTTTTTTTTTTTTTTTGGGAAATATTGTTTTATATATAAATTTAAAAATTGTTTATGAATATGGGGGTAAATTTAAAAAAAAATCTAAATTTTGTAGTTATCGATAACTACGGAACATTTCTAAAGAAATTTTATAGTTATCGATAACTACAAACATTTTTTTAAAGAAATTTTGTAGTTATCGATGACTACAGAAAATTTTGTAGTTATCGATAAATGCAGAAAATTTGCTAAAGAAATTTATATACAGTGCACTCGCGGTAACGTGAACTAATTAAAACCAAGGGAGTTCATGTTAGTGAAATTGTTTACGTTAGCGATTGTCGGTTTTCATGGAAAAAATATAAAATTTTATAATATAAACCTGTGTTTTATACAGGTTATTAAAATATAAAATATACATTGAAATAAAATTACATAGCAAATAAAATTACTCATACGTTGCCATTAAAAAAATGAATTTAGTGGATATAAACAAATTTTTTATATAAGGGGATTCTCTAAACTTTAAAAATTTAATTTTATATATGTATTTCAGTGTTGTTTACATGCTTAGAAAACAAATGCAGTGAAAAAAAATTGTTCACGTTATAGAGCTTTCTGAGTTTGTTCACGTTACAGAGTAGTCAATGTAAAGAAAAGCTTGTTCACGTTAGGCGGTGTTCACGTTAGACGGTGTTTACGTTACCGCGAGTGCACTGTATGTATTTCAAAAAATGTCCAAAAAATTGAAAACCTAATAAAAACTCTAGTTTTCAATAACGAAATAATACTGTCGTATTGTAGGGTATTAAGCCAGTTTTTTTTTTTTTTTTTTTTTTGTTTCAAACTCTCCCTTGATTGTTCTGAATTGTGTTTCTGTAGACTTTTGTTAAGAACACTTGAGTATTAAAGGAGTTAAAAAAAAAAAAGTTTACGAAGCGAACGTGAGGGTGTATCAGATATTTCAAAAGACCTATAAAAAGCCGCCTAAAAATATAAGTGAACTTTAATTATTTTATCGAGTAGTGTTTAATAAAATGATGTTACATTTTCACTATAATAATGTTTTTATTGTTTCGATATTATTCCAACATCTATAATCAAATTATTGCAAGGAAAATCAGTATAAATTAGAGGAAACTACCCCTTTAGAGCCTCATAATTTTCAGATTCCAGATAAAACTTTTGTAAAATGTTAAATGTTTATTTACTCCTTTTTAGTTTTGAAAAGAGTAACAATTATAAATCTCATTACAAATCCCTTGACTTTTTTTTTTTTTGCTACTGCTGTAATTCTATTTACCTTTTTTTTTCCTTTTCGTTTGAGACTTAAGGGCTAGAGAAAATGAAAATGTTTTTGTGTCAAACTTGTCGTATGTCTGTAATTTCAGTGTAATTTAATATACGACACGCGTCTCTATTTCATTTAAACATCTCGTGATTGTTTTGTTTGGCTGGCATATTTGCGCTTTGGGTTAAAGAGTGAGCGAGTGAGTGACAGCCGAGAGTTACTTACTTGTCTAGGCCATAATTATATTTAAAAGTATGTAATTGTGGGGTGTTACTTGCAAATTAAGAGCAATAAACTGGTAATAGTTTGACAAAAGGTAACTAATCAGATAAATTCTTTTGAATAATTGTTATTATAAATGTTCACAAAATAACTACTGATGATGTGAAAGTGTTTGAAGTAAAGGGAATAGAACTTTAAAATAGGACTTTGAATGTTTTTACAACGTGGCACTAATCAATAATTCATAACACACAAACATTGAAGGACATCCGTACAAATTTCTTTAGACAAATTTCCGTAGTTATCGACAACTACAAAATGTTATGCAGTTATCGAGAACTAAAAAATGTCTTTAGTAAATTTTCTATAGCTATCGATAACTACAAAATCTCTTTTGAAAAATATCCGTAGTTATCAATAACCACAAACTTTCATTAGTAAACTTTTGTAGTTATCGATAACCATACATTTTTTTAGAAAATTTTCCGTAGTTATCGATAACTACAAATTTACTTTAGACAAATTTCCGTAGCTACAAAATATATTTAGTAAAACTTTAGTAGTTATCGATAACTACAAAATTTCTTTAGTAAATAGTCTGTAGCTTTCCATAACTACAAAATTTATTTTGTAAATATTACGTAGTTAGCTATTTCTTTCAAAAAATGTTTTGCTTTTATTTTGAAACATTTTCCCATCTTTCTGGTACCATATGGATTCCGAACCAAAAGAACTGCTCATCTTCTGAGGCCAAGAATGAATCAAGCCAATTTCGAATACTCTGTTCTATGGTGAAGCGTATCCCAGAGAGAGCGTTCTGAATCGATCGAAACAAATAGTAGTCGGACGGGACACAGTCTGGTGTATAAAGCGGGTGAGGCAAAACATCCATACCACTTCATTCTAAATAGTTTTTAGCAGGTATTGCAATATGTGGCCGAGCGTTGTCTTGATGGAATATTAATCTGGTCGCATATTTTGGACGTTTTGCTCACTTCAAACGAATCAGTTGCGTTCGGTACAGGTTCCGTGTGATAATCTGGCCAGATTTTAGCAACTCATAAAAGATAGGACACTTTTGATCCCACCAAATACACAGCATTGCCTTAGCGCCAAGGATATTTGGCTTTGGTGTCGATTCGGCTATTTGACCGAGCTTCACGTACAATCTCTTACACTTCGGGTATTCTAATGGATCCATTTTATCCCAAGTAATGATTCGGTGCAATAATGATTTTCTTTGAAAGCGTCGAAACATCATTTCGGACAAGCGAAAAAGTCTTTAAAGGTCTCCAAGCTTCAATTCATATGGTACCCAATTTCCCTGCTTTTGGATAAATCCTGTTGCTTACAAACGTTTTGAAATTGCTATTTGAGTAGCTCCCAATGATTCAGCAAGCTCCTGTTGAGTTTTACAACAATCTTCATGGTGTAATGCCTCTAATTCATGGTCTTCAAACTTTTTTGGCTGGCCTGGGCGATTTTGACTTTCGTGTCAAAATCACCACTTCTGAATCGCACAAAGCATCTCTTGCACGTTGAAACCGATGGTACACATTCCCCATAAGCTATGGTGAGCAATCGGAGTGCTTTTTGATACCCTTCACCTTCGTGAGAAGGGTATATATAAGTTTGTAATTTCGTATGTAATTTCCACAATATAATTTTACGACCCTATAAAGTATATATATTCTGGATCCTTATAGATAGGGGATCGATTAAGCCAAATGGCTGAGATATAAGGAAAAATCCGGGCCAACTTCGATTTTTTTGGCTATTTTTGATCTATATCTGGATTACTAGGTCATTAATAAAGACAATATGGATATCTAATGATATATATATCAAAGTTCAATGCAACGATCTATATAAGGCTATAGTAATTTGGATCTACAATGAGTCAAAATCGGGAAAAATACTTTTTAACCCAAATTTTTTTTACCAAAAAAATTTTTTTCATAAATTTTTTTTCAATAGTAAATTTTAAAAATTGAAAATAAAATATTGAAAAAAATTTTCGAAAAAAAAATATTTTTTAAATTTTGAAAAAAAAAATATTAATTTTGTTTATCTAAAAATTTTTATTTAAAAAAAAAATGCAGTTTACACTATAATGTTCAATAACTAAGTGAGAATAAATGACAGATATGTACCCTTCGAACTTGCATATAAGTTATTAAAAACCAAAACCGTGTTCAAAAGATACTCCATCTATTGTAAATCCCGGATTTTTAAATCATACACCCAATAGAACCCAATAAGCATTTTTACTGGAATTCAAGCTGAAAGCAAGTGTAATTCAAGTCTTGAATTATAGTCAAGCAATTGAATTATAGTTGCATTACACTTTATATCTATAGCCTTCTCCACACAGAAAAAACAGATTCATAGTAGCAACCGAATTTGTTGCCAATCAAATGATTCGGTTGTACACCAAGAATTGTTCGGTTCTATCAGCAAAAGGTCAGCTGATAAAGAAGAATTTCGGTTGAAGCAACAAAACTTGTGTTCCGCCTTCCAAAATTTCGTAACCACAACTGTAAAATTTGGTCACTACGGCAGAATCATTCGATTGGCAACAAATTCGGTTGCTACTACGAATCTGTTTTCTCTATGCAGTAAAAAGGAAACATTAATTCAAACCATATGTTTTTTGTTTGAAAAATATTTAAATTTTTCAAATACATGTCAAGTTTAAAACATAAATTTATTTGCATTCAAGTCAAATTCCTCAAAATGTTCAAGTTCTTGTTGGGGCTTTGGTGCTTATTGGGAAAATTTCTTTAGATTTACTCCAAAAATTTTCTTCAGGAAACTAAATCTGAGTTTGTATTACAAACTCAACTATGTACTCCCCCAATTGGATATATATTTTTATTATTAAACGAAATTTTGACTGACAAATGACAGTTTTAAGTATGAGATTTTCAGATGATTAGAACCAACAATTTTTAAGAGACATCTTTGTCAAGCATTTATAAAAAACAAGTTGTCTGTGATAAAGATGTTGTTGCTGTTGTTGTTTATTCCTGATGTCATAAGTAAATATTTGTGCACAACTAATTGTCAACACGTGACCTATCAGCATGTGAAATTTATAAAATCAAATGTTTATTTTATTTAAGTTTGTTAAAAATAAAAATCAAAGTGCCATTGTGTTGATATCACACTCTTGACAACAACAAGTACAAAAACATAAACATGAACGCACATACACACATACGCACACACACCTCCTTTAAATACCCGTAAAATATGCAATACTAAATGATGTTGATGACAACAATAATAAAAATTCATTAACCCGCATGAAGTCGAGTGGTTTTGCCTGTTATTAGATTTTTCTTTTTTTTTGTTACTAAATTGGGGTGGATTTTGTGTTCTATACACATAAGTGGGCAGTGTGGTGTGTTGTTAACTTATTGATTAGAGATATTATTATAGTCCTACTGTCATCAGGGAAAAATATCTTTATTAAAAGTATCACGTCGTTGAAGTCATCATCACTCTATTTAGCCTTTTTTTTATACACAAAAATATTTCTATGAGAAATTTTTGTATCGCATCGATCACATGCTGTGTCTGTTTGTTGTGTTGCTGTGGCAATTTTAATCAAATTAGTCTTCTCACGTGACTTTGATGTTTAGTTTTTTATTTTTTTGCATATTTATTAATATTGTTGTTTAACAACAATATGTTAAACAGTGGGAAATCGCACTAAAAAGAAGGAGGCAAAGTAAATTCATAAAGATGGCGTTAAAATGATGCCTTAATCTGTTTTCAAAATCTCATTTGAAACTATGGTAATGAAAATATATTAAAATAAAGTTTAATTTACTTGGGTGGAAAAAATAATTAAGCATAGATAAATACACATAAATCAGAAACTCTCCTGTCAAATACCTAACTCAGTTGTCAAAAACCTAAATGGTGGGAATATATTAGTAACAAAAACTACGTTAAAAGCACTCACAAATTATTTGAAAACTGAGAGATTTTCGTACAGAAATTTTAAAATTGTGAATCTGAGCAAGGCCCTAAAACCATAGAGCGGAAACTAGAAAAAACTCAAACTAAAAATTATTCAAAATAATCACACATACGAGTGTTGTTTTTGTATTCACATAGCTTTTTTATACATTAATACATTATCACCACTTAGGTTTTTGACAACTGAGTTAGGTCTTTGAAAGGAGTGTTTCCGATATACATATTGTCTATTTATCTATGCCTAAAAGCATAGAGAAACATAGAGCGGATACTAGTTAGGTTTTTGACAACTGAGTTAGGTGTTACACAGGGGGGGTTTCCGATCTAACTACGTGTATTTATCTATACCCAAAAAAATTTATCAAAATGTGTATTTCTTTGTTTACACTTTTTTATAATTGTCAGGAAATTTTCAAATAATAAAAAATCAAAATAAGTATGTCCAAATTTATGATAGTTATGAGTGATAAGTAGAAGTTTTTTAATACACATCCTAATATTTCAGAATCACCTCAACGTGTACCTTTCATTACCCTTACACATACGTTAATATGTACTAAACATTATTATGATTTACCAAAATACTTAAGACATTATAAACTTTATAACACTTTTGCACGTTCTAGACGTCAAGATGATGCAAAATCTCAAAAAATTAAACAACATTTTTTTTTAATAGAAATAATTAAACAAAAGGATGTAAAAACATCACATAAAAGCAAAACAAGCACAACATTAACAATAGAAAAAAAAACATTACCTAGATTTTAGTCACCTTTTATATTTAACAAAAGGATTTCATATCCTTGTTTGAAAGTGTTTACAGACATTCGCACATATGTCAGCTCTATATATGTATGTATATAATGTAAACCTAATGATAAAAACAAGTAAGTAAATTATTAAATGAACTAACAGTAACCACATAAAATGATAATATAAATATAAACGACAACATCGTGATGATGACAGCAATAAAACAGAACTACTCGTCACATACCAGCTCCTTCCGGAGTATATTACCATTTACTACAGCACAATAGTAATGGAAAATGAAACCAACTAATAAAAATAATTCTTATAATGCTTCTCAAATGGAATTTTTTTGACAGTCGATGATAAGATCATTGGTCTTGACAATGTTGAGAAATTCTTTAGTAAATCTATTATTAAGGCATTTGAAGTTTATTGTAGCAAAACAAAGGCTACGAAGAGTAAGATGGAATGATAGAATTCAGAACTCTCCTACATGCGTAATATACATGTAGAGTCTTCAATTTTGCTTACAATATCAGACCTAACAGAACAAACTTTAATCCTATTATCGGTTTCAGATGTTTCTGAATTCTCCAAATTGTGTAAAGTAAACTGTGGCAGTATTACTGTGACATGTTTAAAAACCCAACCATAGCTGGATTAACAATCAATTACTTAATCATCGCTCAATCAGTGGTTTCAAAAGTTTCAGAATTCACAAAATTGTGTAAAGAAACATGTAGGGCCTTCAATATTGGTTACAGTAATAAACTGTGGCAACCTTACGACGACAAGTTTAACGTTAATTGGAATAATCATCGATCATCAGTTTTGAAAGTAAATTTTGGTCAATGGTATGTCTATGGTCTGTCTGTAGTCAGTATATGGTCAGTCTGTTCTGTGTCTATGTTCTATGGCTTTATTTATACTAAATTTCATTAAGCAATCGTGGCTTTATTTATACTAAATTTCATTAAGCAATCGTGGCTTTATTTATACTAAATTTCATTAAGCAATCGTGGCTTTATTTATACTAAATTTCATTAAGCAATCGTGGCTTTATTTATACTAAATTTCATTAAGCAATCGTGGCTTTATTTATACTAAATTTCATTAAGCAATCGTGGCTTTATTTATACTAAATTTCATTAAGCAATCGTGGCTTTATTTATACTAAATTTCATTAAGCAATCGTGGCTTTATTTATACTAAATTTCATTAAGCAATCGTGGCTTTATTTATACTAAATTTTATTAAGCAATCGTGTCTTTATTTATACTAAATTTCATTAAGCAATCGTGCCTTTATTTATACTAAATTTTATAAAGCAATCGTGGCTTTATTTATACTAAATTTCATTAAGCAATCGTGGCTTTATTTATACTAAATTTCATTAAGCAATCGTGGCTTTATTTATACTAAATTTCATTAAGCAATCGTGGCTTTATTTATACTAAATTTCATTAAGCAATCGTGGCTTTATTTATACTAAATTTCATTAAGCAATCGTGGCTTTATTTATACTAAATTTCATTAAGCAATCGAGGCTTTATTTATACTAAATTTCATTAAGCAATCGTGGCTTTATTTATACTAAATTTTATTAAGCAATCGTGGCTTTATTTATACTAAATTTTATAAAGCAATCTTGGCTTTAATTATACTAAATTTTATTAAGCAATCGAGGCTTTATTTATACTAAATTTCATTAAGCAATCGTGGCTTTATTTATACTAAATTTTATTAAGCAATCGTGGCTTTATTTATACTAAATTTTATAAAGCAATCTTGGCTTTAATTATACTAAATTTTATTAAGCAATCGTGGCTTTATTTATACTAAATTTTATTAAGCAATCGTGGCTCTATTTATACTAAATTTTATAAAGCAATCGTGGCTTTATTTATACTAAATTTTATTAAGCAATCGTGGCTTTATTTAAACTATATTTCATTAAGCAATCGTGGCTTTATTTATACTATATTTCATTTAGCAATCGTGGCTTTATTTATACTATATTTCATTAAGCAATCGTGGCTTTATTTATACTAAATTTTATTAAGCAATCGTGGCTTTATTTATACTAAATTTCATTAAGCAATCGTGGCTTTATTTATACTAAATTTTATTAAGCAATCGTGGCTTTATTTATACTAAATTTTATTAAGCAATCGTGGCTTTATTTATACTAAATTTTATTAAGCAATCGTGGCTTTATTTATACTAAATTTTATAAAGCAATCTTGGCTTTAATTATACTAAATTTTATTAAGCAATCGAGGCTTTATTTATACTAAATTTCATTAAGCAATCGTGGCTTTATTTATACTAAATTTTATTAAGCAATCGTGGCTTTATTTATACTAAATTTTATAAAGCAATCTTGGCTTTAATTATACTAAATTTTATTAAGCAATCGTGGCTTTATTTATACTAAATTTCATTAAGCAATCGTGGCTCTATTTATACTAAATTTTATAAAGCAATCGTGGCTTTATTTATACTAAATTTTATTAAGCAATCGTGGCTTTATTTAAACTATATTTCATTAAGCAATCGTGGATTTTTATTTATACTATATTTCATTAAGCAATCGTGGCTTTATTTATACTATATTTCATTAAGCAATCGTGGCTTTATTTATACTAAATTTTATTAAGCAATCGTGGCTTTATTTATACTAAATTTCATTAAGCAATCGTGGCTTTATTTACACTAAATTTTATAAAGCAATCGTGGCTTTATTTACACTAAATTTTATAAAGCAATCGTGGCTTTATTTATACTAAATTTTATTAAGCAATCGTGGCATTATTTATACTAAATTTCATTAAGCAATCGTGTCATTATTTATACTAAATTTTATAAAGCAATCGTGGCTTTATTTATAATAAATTTTATTAAGCAATCGTGGCTTTATTTATACTAAATTTTATTAAGCAATCGTGGCTTTATTTATACTAAATTTCATTAAGCAATTGTAGCTTTATTTATACTAAATTTCATTAAGCAATCGTGGCTTTATTTATACTAAATTTCATTAAGCAATCGTGGCTTTATTTATACTAAATTTCATTAAGCAATCGTGGCTTTATTTATACTAAATTTCATTAAGCAATCGTGCCTTTATTTATACTAAATTTTATAAAGCAATCGTGGCTTTATTTATACTAAATTTCATTAAGCAATCGTGGCTTTATTTATACTAAATTTCATTAAGCAATCGTGGCTTTATTTATACTAAATTTCATTAAGCAATCGTGGCTTTATTTATACTAAATTTCATTAAGCAATCGTGGCTTTATTTATACTAAATTTCATTAAGCAATCGTGGCTTTATTTATACTAAATTTCATTAAGCAATCGAGGCTTTATTTATACTAAATTTCATTAAGCAATCGTGGCTTTATTTATACTAAATTTTATTAAGCAATCGTGGCTTTATTTATACTAAATTTTATAAAGCAATCTTGGCTTTAATTATACTAAATTTTATTAAGCAATCGAGGCTTTATTTATACTAAATTTCATTAAGCAATCGTGGCTTTATTTATACTAAATTTTATTAAGCAACCGTGGCTTTATTTATACTAAATTTTATAAAGCAATCTTGGCTTTAATTATACTAAATTTTATTAAGCAATCGTGGCTTTATTTATACTAAATTTCATTAAGCAATCGTGGCTCTATTTATACTAAATTTTATAAAGCAATCGTGGCTTTATTTATACTAAATTTTATTAAGCAATCGTGGCTTTATTTAAACTATATTTCATTAAGCAATCGTGGCTTTATTTATACTATATTTCATTAAGCAATCGTGGCTTTATTTATACTATATTTCATTAAGCAATCGTGGCTTTATTTATACTAAATTTTATTAAGCAATCGTGGCTTTATTTATACTAAATTTTATAAAGCAATCGTGGCTTTATTTATACTAAATTTTATTAAGCAATCGTGGCTTTATTTATACTAAATTTTATTAAGCAATCGTGGCTTTATTTATACTAAATTTTATTAAGCAATCGTGGCTTTATTTATACTAAATTTTATTAAGCAATCGTGGCTTTATTTATACTAAATTTTATTAAGCAATCGTGGCTTTATTTATACTATATTTCATTAAGCAATCGTGGCTTTATTTATACTATATTTCATTAAGCAATCGTGGCTTTATTTATACTATATTTCATTAAGCAATCGTGGCTTTATTTATACTAAATTTTATTAAGCAATCGTGGCTTTATTTATACTAAATTTTATAAAGCATTCGTGGCTTCATTTATACTAAATTTTATAAAGCAATCGTAGCTTTATTATATAGAAAATGTCCCACTCTGTTCGAAAATAAAATTTTTTATAAAAAATATCTCCTCTGTCTCGCTCTATTCCGGAGAGTAAACATTTTTTATAGAAAATGTCTCACTCTGTTCCACAGAGTAAAATCTTTCTATAGAAAATGTTCTTTTTGACCTTTTTCTTTACGGCGAATGAAATTTTCTAGTTGGTCTTATTAGGCAACATAAATCTAAGAGACCTCTCACATTATGTATTTTTTTTATCCAATTTTTATTTTATACAGATTTTTTTTATTTTTTGTTAAATTAAGGGTATTATGGTTAAACATATGTCAGATTTATAAAACTAAAGTTTTAGCACAAGAATCTGTTAAAATAAAATTAATAAAAAACATACATACATACAATACACTTTTAACTTTGCCACCACAACAAACAAGCACTAAATCTATAAACCAGCAGAGAGAAAAGGATAACAGCATACTGCACCATTAGTAGCAGAGAAGGATATCTAAAAAAACATACACGATACCCCCGAGAGTATATGAAAACTCTTTGTGATTGGCTGAGAGCTAAAAAGAAAAACCGCCCTGTTTTTTTTTGGTTAGAACTATGAAAAAGGAATTTGTTACCATTACCAACATTTTTAAAAGCTATTTTTTTTTCTCGTAGCATCATATAATCCTTATCATTAGCTCTGGTGATGTGTGTATGTTGAATTATTTATACAGACAATTTTTATTTTTCCTTGTTAAGTACCCATTTTAAGTCAGTTATTTGTTGGGGAAAAAAAATAACATAAAACGTGCACAAATCAAGGGAGTTTCAGGGGTTTTCAAACCACCATCCTTTTTTTCAATCTGAGTATTTGGAGCAGTTTAGTGAAGGAGGCAATGAAGGCTTTTGAAATTTGTTTTTAGTGGGGTTAAATACTTTATTGTTGTTAGCTGTTTGAGGGGCCCTCTCTGTTCCCACTCCAATACTTCCTTTACTGGGACTTCTTGTTGTGATGATGCTCTTAAATTAAGCTCTATGATGTTTTTTTATTTTTTTATTTATTATTGTTGTCGTTTTAATTTGGTATGAAAGAATGTGAAGTCACGTTAAGGCTTTTAAAATTGAATTAGTGACAGCAGTATTTGCCAAATTATCTTTGTTATTTTGTCATGACTTAAAAAAAAGAAGCAATAATAACAGCTAAAAACTTGTTTATTATATTTTCATAGAAAAATAACTCGACATGGAGGTTAGAAAAAGGAAATGTTTAAATTTAGAGTCTTAATTAAAAATAAGTGATAAACATTTTAATTCAAATAAAAATTTAATAAATTGTTATCATTTAGGCACTAAATGACAGGAGACAATTTTCTACAGAAAATTTTTACTCTCCAGAATAGAGAGAAAGAAAATTTCTATAGAAAATGTTTACGCTCCAGAATAGAGTGTGTAAAACAGTTTTTATATTCTATAGAAAATGTTTACTCTTTGCAATAGAGAGAGCAATTTTCTATATACAATTTTTACTCTCCTGAACAGAGTGAGACATTTTGATTATAAAATGTTTATTCTTCGGAATAGAGAGAGGAATTTTCCATAGAAAATTTTTAGTCTCCGGAAAAGAGTAAGGAATTTTTTATAGAAAATGTTTTACTCTCCTAAACCTTGAACACTCTCCAGAATAAAGTAGGAAATTTCAAATTGGAAACAGAGAACAGAGTGAAAAATGTTTCGTTAGAAACATATTTACTCTCCGATGGAATTTTCTATAGACACTATGTTTGTCTTAAAAAAAAGTGTGAGAAATTTTCTATAGAGAATTGTATCACCAATATACCTGCATAAATAATTTTTATTTTCACTGCGGTTTATTTTAAAAAAAAGTATTTAAAACATATGTATATTGTACATAAATAATTTTTAATTCATAAACTCCATGCCAAGAAAAATTACGCAATTGACCAAAAGTTACATTTAAACATGGTAAAATAATAATGATAATGTGGTTACAGAGTTATTTGCTCATAAATAAATACATAATAAATTTTAATATTACCAGCAGGACATATACATATTTGATTTCTACATATAGATCGAGTGTATGGTGGGACTGAAAGGAAATATTTTGGAAACAATTTAGTTCTTTGAACTGTTAAACAGTTTTCAAAAGAGGACACAATGTCCTATTGTCTGATATATACAGGATTTTCTAATGTCAAAGTAATGAACGTTAAAATCTGCCAATACATAAATTTTGTCAACTGACTTAGGTTTTTGGGTCTCAGTTGCCTATATTGTTGTCATCTATGCTACAGTGTCCAGCAGGGCTCTAGAATACGAGAAAATCTCATAAAAACTTGGCGACGATCAATCTTAGATAAAAACAAGTAAGAAAGCTATATTCGGCTGTGCCGAATCTTATATACCCTTCACCAAATTATACTTTAAAATAAAAATTTCAAATATTTTTAGGTAAACAAAATTATTTTTTTCTTTTTCAAAATTTAAAAAAAAATTTTTTCAAAATTATTTTTTTCGAAAAATTTTTTTCAAATTTTTTTTTCTAAATTTACTAGTGAAAAAAAATGTATGAGAAAAAATTTTTATGTTAAAAAAAAATTCGGGTTAAAAATATTTTTCCCTATTTTGACCCATTGTATGTCTAAATTATTATAGCCTTATATAGATCGTTGCTATGGACTTTGAAATATCTACCATTAGATATCCATATTGTCTATATTAATGACTTAGTAATCCAGATATTGATCAAAAATAGGCCAAAAATCGATGTAGGCCCGTTTTTTCCCAGAATAATTCCCGATATATTGATGTATGAGTTTGTAAGTTATTTGGGGTCTTCAGAAAATTGATTTCAACAGAAAGACAGACAGACGGACAGACAGACAGACAGACAGATAGACAGACAGACAGACAGACAGACAGACAGACAGACAGACAGACAGACAGACAGACAGACAGACAGACAGACAGACAGACAGACAGACAGACAGACAGACAGACAGACAGACAGACAGACAGACAGACAGACAGACAGACAGACAGACAGACAGACAGACAGACAGACAGACAGACAGACAGACAGACAGACAGACAGACAGACAGACAGACAGACAGACAGACAGACAGACAGACAGACAGACAGACAGACAGACATGCAGACAGACATGGCTTAATCGACTCCGCTATCTATAAGGATCCAGAATATATATACTTTATAGGGTCGGAAAATTATATTGTGGAAATTACAAACGGAATGACAAACTTTATATAACCTTCTCTCGAAGGTGAAGAGTATAAAAAAATTAAAAACCTGCCACTTTTTAAACAAGATTGTCAATTATGAGGTAAATTGAAAACAGAACTTCGAATTATTGGGTGTATGACTTAAAAATGCGGGATTTTTTAAATGTTTAGGTATGACATTTTTCCATGTTTCTGACAGAAAGGTCAGAAACGAATCAAGCCAATATCGGGTACTCTGTTCCAAAGTGAGGCGTATCCCAGAGAGATCGTTTTACTTCGAACGAAACAAATATTAGTCGGAGTGGACAAGGTCTGGACTATAAAGCGAGTGAGGCAAAACTTCCCAACCACTTCTTTCTTAATACTTTTTAACAGGTTTTGCAACATGTGGTCGAGTGTTGTCATGATGGAATATTACGGTTTCATGTCTGGCCGCATATTCAGGAAGTTTTTCGGCAAATACTCGCTCGCTTCAAACGAAATACTTTCGTTCGGTACAGGTTCCCAGTGATGGTCTGGCCAAATTTTAGCAGCTCATTATACCTTTTACTCCGACCAAATACAGAGCATTACCTTAGCGCCAAAGATATTTGGATTTGGTGACCATTCGGCTGACTGGCCGGACGTAACATACGATCTCATACACTTCGGGTTATCGTAATGAATCCATTTGTCATCACAAGTAATGATTCGTTGCAAAAATGGTTTTCTTTTATAGCGTTCAAGCAACATTTCGGACATGAAAAATCATCTTTCAAGGTCTCCCGGCATCAACTTGTCTGGTACCCAATATCCCTTTTGGATGAATCCTAGCTGCTAATGATTTTGCCAGCAGTTGTTAAGCTTGACAACAATCTTCATGGAGTAAAGCCTCCAATTCTTAGTCATTAACATTTTTGGCTGGCCTTTGCGATCTTTTTCTTCCCTATAATAATCACTACTTCTGAACACATTCTCCATAAGCTTCGGTGAGCAATTGGTGTGCTTCAGAGGCACTTTTTTCAAATTAAAAAAGTAAAGCAAAACTTCCCGCATATGACGCGTTAAATAAACCGGCTTATTTTAAATAACAATTAAAAGCGCCAAGCAGTTTTAAAATTGTAACAATACACATCAACAGTAAACATATTTGGATTACAATGACACTGTAGAATGATAGCTGGTCCAAAGTAGTCAACGCATTGGATTCACATACCGATCAGTTACCTTACTATCTACCTTGCTTGTAAACAAACCTTCATCCTACAACTCTCCAATAGATTACTTCTACAGTGCAGAACAAAAGAAACTATAAGTTACGTGGGATTTTTTTTTTAAATATTAAATCAGCCGATTTTTGTTATTACCTACTAAAAAACCTTAAAAATAAAAGTTGAGAAAAAGAAAGGGGATTTTTTTTACTTTTTCTGAAATTTGGGCGCTTTGAAAATTACTATGTTGATATGTCGTAGTGGAAATTTGTTTTCTTCTTGCCAAAAGCTATCGAAAAATCGATGGCGCAATATCGATAGATAAATCGACCCAAACTAATACACACACTTAAATTACGGTTTTTGTCAGTTTGATGTTGACTCAATCAGAATTCTCAACAAACTGACTGCGCTTGCTAGTACTACCATACACCAGCGTCTTCTTCTAGCTATTTCCAGAAGCACCCGAATGTTCTATTTCCGCAATGATCACCTAGGGGTATATAAAGCTGTTGTCATACTCATAAACATTGTTAATAACAGCGTGTTATCAACATTGTTTATATGTGGAAGTTTCAACTGACGGAAATGTTTATTAACATAACATACTGTTACGAATGTGCAATAGCGATTTGAGTTTAACGGTCTGTAACGACTACCTGCAACATTCATCATGTTTGTGAGCAAGTCCATTGGTAAAGGCTTCTACTCATCAACGATGTTGATGGCATGCAATTACTGGCATTGTTTATAAGTGTGGCAACACTAAATGTTTAAGCTGCTAACATTAACATCGAAAGCTCTAGAATTCGAATGCTCTAGTTGTCCGTTAAGATAATTGTATAAGATTCACGATAGATGGCGAGTGTATAAATAGTGGCAGAAGTTGCAGTCGGGAGATGAGTTGATCATTGGCGCTGTTAGAGTTAACATCAAGTGTCTTGTACATTTCAGTTTGTACATTATAAAGTGTGTGTGTATTTCTTCGAATTGATAAACGTGTATAAAGACACTGAGTGACTATTTGAACTGTTGTTGGTGTACATTTGAATAAATAAAGAGTTCTTACAATTTTAAACTACTAAAACTGCTTTTACTTGCAATCAAAAGTATACGGTTTATTTAAAGGAATTAAACCAACGTTTTAAAAAGGTTAAAGCGTAACAATACGTTACAGACCATTAAATTTAAATTGATAATTTCGAAACAATATTTTTCCTTCATTCAGTCTTGTGTTTGCTTTGCTTCTAATAATAAATTAAATGAATATTTGAAGCTATTTTGTAATGAATTTGAATTAAAGAAAATGTGAATGATTTAGAAAGGAATTAATTCGTTTATATTGCTTTACTTAGCATATTGGTCCTTACAAAATTCCCAGAATTGTTTATACTTTTTGTCACATATCAACAACTTATCAAAAGTTCTCTCAAATTAATTACAAATCCTTGTTACAATCATTACTGTTAATAACCTTCTGATATTTCAAATCGACAAAGTGCAAAGACAGCTGTATAGTTTTTAAACAGTCATTAAACCAGAACCTCTCTAAATTTAAACTTAACTCAAGATTGTTATAATTTACATATTTTGCACCACAGTGTTGTATCTATAATTTACTCATTTATGTAAATAATTACATACAAATACATAAAAATGCGTTTACACACATCTATTTGCATTCATACAAACATATTTATATATAAAAAATATACAATACATACATAAATATACAGATTGGTGTGTACATTGCGTACATTAAATTCATTAAATGCCACAATTATTGTAATTAATTTATGAAAGAAAAATATTAATTGATAAAAACATTATTTATCCCTATGCATGGATGGTATGTGTGTGTGTATGATTATAGGAGTATCTGTGTATGTTTGACAGGACACTTTTGTAGGTGTATGAGAGTGATTGGTATCCCAGTAGTTTAACAACTAGTCAATGTATCCCTTTTAGACAGTAATTGTCATTAATGTTTGATCACTTGTCTGACTCTAATTTATATATTTTGGTTCATTTGACACGTATATGCTCTTGGTAGTGCAGAGAGAATTCAATTGGTTACTTTATACATCCCAGGTAATCTAGCTTAAAGACAATTGTCACTTTAGTGCCTCTAAGTAACCTGGAGTGTAGTCACTTTAAACGTTTATTATGTACTGCTCTTTAAAAAGTAGTTATTTTACCCACCAGAAGTAATCTAGTGAATAGTTGTCGGAGAAAGGTTTGTTTACAAGCTATCGTTTATTGGAGATGTCTTTTTAACTGCTGGGATTTATTGTATAACATTGCTAGTAGTTATGTTTGTATATGAAAATATACATAAATTCTATGAATATATTACGTTGTTATGGTAGTTAATTTCAACAATCAACTAGGGAGGGAGTCGAAAATGTTAATTTGATGCGGATACACGTGTGTATACACACATTTATTTATACTTAATTATTGTATTTATGGGTAATAAAGATGTTAAGAATTGTAAAAGTTATAAAAATATATGACAGTAGCTACATTTATTAAATATAGCTCAATAAAAATAATTTTAAATAAATTTCCTCACAATTCAACTTATGATAAAATGTCTACGTCCATGATCACAGATTATCTTCCACTATTTATGGATCCTTATTAAATTTTTCATAAAAAAAATGAAATCACGTTCGACCATTATCGTATTTTACTCGATTCGATCACTATTTAAGGACCTGTTAACCACATTAGGTTTGTCAAGTAAAAATTGATTTTTTGGTGGAAAATAAAAGTAATTAAAGTTCAGTTTATTTAAAATCTTTTTTTAAGAATTCATTGTAGATTTTCAGTTTTTCATATAAAAATCGATTTTTTGCTGAAAAATATAAGTGATTACAGATTATCGTTCATTTATCATTTTATGAAACTAAATTGGCTTTTATGTTTTTCGTAAAAAATAGATTTTTGGTAGCTAAATCAAGTCATCACAGATTATTTTCCTCTTCTCATTTGGACCTCTATTTAAGAAACTAAAGTTGAATTTAGTTATTTCAAGTAAAAAAATTATTTTAGGTAAAAACCCTCACGGAGGTGAAGGGTATAAAAACAACAACGCCAAACGAAACACCAAAAAACAAAATTCGCAAAGCAATGAAACCAACACACATCCAAACATACGTTTTGTTGCTTTTTTGTAAAAGCATGCAATAAATTGTCTTTTTTTGATGAAATTTTCAGAGGTTGTCTCGGATTTTCGCTCATATCTCCGTTATTTATGGAAGGTTTTTGCTGATTTTAAATAGGAAAATTTTCGAAAGCATGTCTGACAGAATTATTGAAGATTTGGATCGCGAAGATATCTGGGGTCTTCAAAAAATTGATTTCAACAGACGGACAGACAGACGGATATGGCTTATCCGCTATTTATAAGGATCCAGAATATATATACTTTATAGGGTCGGAAAATTATATTGTGGAAATTACAAACGGAATGACAAATTTATTTATAATTTAATATTATCTATAATTTTTCAAAATTTAAAAAAAAACATTTTTTTTCAAAATAAATGACAGATATGTATCCTTCAAAATGACATATAAGTTATTTAAAAAAAAAAACCGCGTTCAAATGATACGCCATCTATTGTAAATCCCCCATTTTTAGATCATACATCCAATACAAATACTCTTGAATTTAATTAAGATTGCTGGCTTAATATGGCAGTAAGTACCTAACTAATTTCCTAGAAACAATAGATAAATTGTTTTTGAAAGCTAACATAACAAGGATTCTGATAATGAAAACAGTTTATAAAATCTTCTTAAAAAATAAAAAATTAACAAGGCTTAATATAGCAATAACTTACTTTCTAGAAACAATAGACAAATTCCGAAAGTTGTTTCAGAAAGCCAAGATAACAAGGATTCTGATCCTTTAAATAATTTATAAAAGCTTATTAAAAAATCAAAATTAAACAAATATTGAAATTATAGCAAGGCGTATGATTAATATTTAATTAGAGGTCTTTGGCTTAATATAGCAATAACTTACTTTCTAGAAACAATAGACAGATTCTATAAATTGTTTTTGGAAGCTAATATATCAAGGATTCCAATTAAATAAACAGCTTTTAAAATCTTGTTAAAAAAAAACAATTTTTAAAAATAATATTGAATTTATAGGAAAGCGTATGATTAATATTTAATTAGAGATTGTTTTCTTAATAGAGCAACAACTTAGTATCTATAAACAATAAGCAAATTCTAAATATTTTTTCTGAAAGCAAAGTTATTAAGGATTCTGATAATTTAAATCGTTTATAAAAGCTTCTTTAAAAAATCAAATTTTATAACTTTAAAAAAATAAATTGTTTTTCACTCAGTTATATTTCCAAGAAAATTATAATTATTAACCAAGAAATTGTTTGATTATAAAGGTCTGCTATATAATTTATTAAAAATACCAAAAAATCATATAAATTTCGAATAAGGGAGCAAATAAATCCAAATATTCTTGAATTTATAGGATGGCGTATGATTAATATTTAATTAGAGGTTGTTGGCTTAATATCACAATAACATATTTTCTAGAAACCATAGACAAATATCGAAAGTTGTTTCTGAAAGCTAAGATAACAAGGATTGTAATCAGTTAAGTACTTTATAAAATCTTCAACACATTTTAGGTTTTCATAGAAAAAATCACCAAGTTTTAAAGGCAACATTTCATTCTGATAGCTTTTACAAAAGAGCTGACTACGTATGAGCAATATAAATTCATAAACAATTTCAACAGATAATTAAGCATAAAAATATGTCAATATTTATTTATAAATAAAAAAAATTCGCTATAATTGAATTCTCTCATAATTATGCACAATTTACCAGAACGAGATGAGTAAGCAAAGAAAAAAAAATGAAAATTATTAAATGAAATTATAAACGTTGACAAGTTACAAGCAAATTACACAAAAAATTATTATATAGTCAGCAGCAGTCAGAGTAAAATTAATGACAACAGAAGCAGCAGCAACACAAACAAAAAATCAATACGATGAGAATCCTTAAGTCGTTTATGGTTGAATTTATGTACATAAAATTATTATTGCTACTACTACTGCTGCTGCTACAATATGAAGCACATTACATAACTAAAGAACAGCACTGTTGCAACTACAATTAAGGAACGAATATGATTTCTTATTCGTGCCACACAGAGACATGTATTCGTAACAGAGTTGCGCAATGAACAATTATAATTAGAAGCTATGCAATTGAAATTAATAGACTTTTTCGGATATAATTTCGGAAATTTCTAATTTGGTTACACTCTAGATTTCTTAGGGACAGTAAAGTGTTAATTAACTTAACGATCAATTGCCGGGCAATTGTTATTACTTAGCTTTACGAGGGATACATAAGCATTAAATGATTAAAAAATCCAAGCAAGGAACTAGACATTAGCGAAGAGTACTATAAAAAGTGGGTGGGTACATTGTCACCATAAAAACTTCGGGAATATTGCATAGAGTTGAATAAATTCACATTCTTCTTGCTAACATTGTTGGCATGATATTCCAATATTTTTTTAAGCTCTTCTGGTTTTTAATCAAAATTTCCGTATTAAATGCTCTGCTGTCGTCAAAAGTTCTTTTCTGGGAAAAAACTTCAGATTGATACAGCTGTTGCTGAGTTAACAATCGTTAGCCGAATGAGATTCGGGTTTTTCCGGAGCGAAAATCCAATTGTCATGGGAACATCTGTATTTAATGAAGAGTTTTAGGTATTAACATTCCGAAAAAAGTAACTTTGAGTGCCAACTTTTTCACTCCTTGTCCCTACTCGTAATACCTACTTAATGATGTGTAAAAATACTTTGACATGATAAACGAACAAAACACAACTTTTATATAAATCTATACAACACACCCACGCACACACATTAAATCTTACCCATTTGACCAAATCGTACAACAGTAAGGTCTGTCCGAAAAAATTATATAAATCTGTATCTTATAAACTACTAGTCCGATTGCAAAACAATGTACGAACGAATCACAAAAGAGGACACAAACTTTCAGCAAATGAAACTTATTGCAACACACTGTTAGAATACAAGCTGAGATACAGGGTGTCATAGTCGGCCACCTCTGGTTTGCAAAACTTTGTTGAGCTCATAACGTGTACAAATATGGGCAAATTCCAAGTTAAATCTTATACAGGGTTTTCCAACAAGAGGTGTTATTTTGGTAATCAAAGAAAAAAGACATTTTTTGAGATAAATTATCGGATGTTTATTTCATCAAATTCTATCTTTGAGGTCTTGAATCGACGCTGGGCGGTTTGTGTAGACCTTATCTTTTACGTGGCCCTAAAGGAAGAAGTCGTAAAGTGTTAAATCACAAGATCTCAGTGGTCAATTGTGATCACCTCTTCGAGAGACAACACGGTCCGGAAACTTTTCTCGTAAAAGAGCAATGGTTTCGTTGCTTGTGTGGCACTTAGCGCCGTCTTGTTGAAAGCAAACGTAGTCCAGATCAATATCATCCAAAATACGGTGTAATGACGTTTGTGGAATGCCCAATTCCAAAGAACGACGAGGAATGGACAAACCTGGATTTTCTTCAACACTTTGGGCTACATCAGCAATATTCTCAGTTGTTCTTGAGCAACGTGCACGGGTTTTATTCTTTACATCACTAACTTGTCCCAACAGCTCGAATTTTTCCACCAATTTCTGTATTGCGTTCCGACAAGGTGCTTCACGACGACCCAAAAATGCTTTAGTTTTGCGAACTGTGACTGCAAGATTTTCACCAGTGAATTTTAATCATTTCAATGCGATGTTGAAGCGTGTATCGTTCCATTTTTAGTAATTGCGTACTTGTCAAATGTCAAAGAATAAAAGCTTCAAAGGTGACAGCTACCGAAATACCATGTGATTCAAAATAACACCTCTTGTTGGAAAACCTTTTACTTTAAAAGATATTTAAGTTAGAATTTTGAACTTTTCATGTTTATAGGCACCATCAACATATTTATCGCAGATCCACATTGGTATATATATTCTGGGTCCTCATAAGATTCTAAGACGATCTAGCTATGTCCGTTCGTCTGTCTGTCTGTCTGTTGAAAATACTATAGGGCCCAAACAAAAGGAGCTAGCTTACTGAAATTTTCTATGTTTTTTCCTTATATCTTGTAGGCCGATTTCCTCGATTTTAAATAGCAACCGAGCCGGGAGAATTCCCGATATATTGATGTATGAATCAAGTTTGTAGAAAATTGATTTCAACAAACAGACAGACGGACATGGCTTAATCGACTTCGCTATCTATAAGGATCCAGAATATATATACTTTATAGAATCGGAAAATTATATTGTAGAAATTACAAACGGAATGACAAACTTATATATACCCTCAAAATATGTTTTTTTTTTTTTTGTGAAATGATTTCATTGTTGGAGTCAAATCTCTTGCCGCCCAGACATTCCTTAAGGAGAGCAAACGAGACACCAATCATGCGGAAAGCTTTCTCACACCCAAGTGATCATTCAAAATTGAAACCACTGAGCCATATGAGACTTCCACAATCTCTCGCAATTTCAACCTCTGATCGGCCAACATCATATCGTGATTTTGTTCAATTGTTTCGTTGTAAAGAAAACAACTGGTCGTCCAGAACGTTCGCATCTTCCATGCTCGTAGGGCCACATCGAAATTCAGTAAACCATTTTTTTACCATTGACATTAAAGGTGCAGAATTTCCATAGTATTTATCAAGCTTAGCCTTTATTTGAGAAAAAAGTGCGTACGATAATTATTAAATATTTCCTACAAAAAGTTGGCCAAACAACCAAAGGTCTGCCGTCAAACTGATTTCAATGTTATTAAATAGTATCGAGAGATCTTGTTCGTTGATAAAAAAATCGGGTTCATGTAGAAGGAATGGTACACATGATGATTCTAAAGCCAATAAATTGAAAGCATTTTCAAAAGAGCTCCCAACACATCCGGTAGGAAAGCAGTCCGGTTAGCTCAGTGCTCGGACTATTTGGTACGAAATGTTAAAGCTAATGCAGGTTTAAAAACATACAAGGCTCAAAAAGTTCGTGACAGGAACGCTGCTAAAAATTTAGAGGCCAAAAACAGAGCATGGAAATTGAAGTTAAGAATTTTTCGATCTCACTCCTTAAATGCTTGATTTATATAGATATCCACACAAATAGTTTCACAAATAAGAAAGAAGTTTCATATAGAAATAAATCACGCAACCTAAATTCATGGCGATAGATTCATAACTGACCATAGCTTCCATATAAGGCCCACTGCCGAAAATCACTCACGAATATAAATTGTTGAAATTTTAAAAGAAAAACGATTTTTCTTTTCAACTTTGTGTACGAAAAGGCAATGAAGGTTTAAAAGCATACAAGGCTCAAAAAGTTCCTGACAGGAATTTTGCCAAAAATTTAGAGGCCAAAGACAGAGCAAGGAAATTGAAGTCACATTTTATACAAAAAAAATATACCTGCTGTATAATAGATGCCGAAACTTAAGTATGGACAATTTTTCGCAGCTTCCGGGTAAATATATTTGTATGTTGCTGATGCTCGAGGGAATGTTGTAGAAAAGTTCTGAAACCAAAAGCAGAAAATTTTCGCAAAAAGTTCTTGGCCTGGCAAGCAATATGCAGTTGCGGCAAAAGAAGCCAAACATTTGTTACAAAGGGCTCTATGAATACCGTAATTTACATCAAGGAATGTTTACAAATAAGGATGCTTCCATTCCATAAGACTTCTTAATGTGTCCACTTATTTTTGGCCTGATTTGGCATCCTGTCACTATGGTAAGAAAGGTCTTGAGTGATACAAGAACAATAATGTGGAGAGGCCAAACTGCCTCCAAACTGCCTGGAGCTAAGGCCAGTGGAAAGATATTGGGCTTTTGTTAGAAGTGAATAGAAGAGCTCAAAAAATGTGTCAAAAAGTGTGGTAGATTTTAAACCGAGATGGACTACGTGTTTGAACAAAGTAACAGAAAGCTCTATAAAAACCTTAATGAAAGGGTTTCCGGTTTGTAACAAAGTGACAGAAAGCTCTATAAAAACCTTAATGAAAGGGTTTCCGGTTTGTAAGTTGTAATAACATATTCAATAAAATAAAAAAAAATTTTAAGATTTTTTCAATCTCAGTCCTTATTCGTATTCTTCTAGAGGCAGTCAAAAACGAGTTTAATTTTTTGTCTAGTTCAGGGCTTTATTTGTTGCTAATATATTGGAAACAACTCATCGAGAAAACCTATATTTTGCACTAAACATTTATGCCATCAAAAATTGTAAATAATTTTTTTTCTGATTTCTTTACTTTTTTCGACTTCAAAGGCGTACAAATGTCGCGTTCGTGACCTTGCAAATGCCCATATATGTTTTTTTATGAGCTGTCAAATCCAAAAAAATAGACCAAAGACAGAGGTGGTGGCCTTGTGTTCTAACAGAAGGTTGATTCTTAAAGTCTTGTACGATATTCTTGCTCTGGCTGTCCCTTACTTGTATTTAACTGTAACCATTCTGCTATCATTTAAGAAGTCTTAAAAACTTGGCCAACTGGGTATATCTCCAACATATGTATATTTGAATGTGTAACACTAAATAGCAAGAACCAAAATCGAGAGACTATAACCTAGTTAAGACTAAAATAACACACTAATTGGGGAATTACACATGTATATGGGGGGAGAAAAAATTGAAACGATAAAATAATTCTGTTGAAATTTTTAAGGACATTTATGTGAAAAAAAATAAATGTATAAAACAGACCAAAGGAAGGAGAAAATGTTAATATTTTTAAGTAGGTTATATTTATACAAGTGAGAAAGAGACAACTATATGTTAAGGTTTCTAAAGGATTTGCTAACTGAAGAGGGCGTTAACATTTTGTATGTTTGATGAGCGTGAGTGTAATGTAAAAATTGTTATTTTTATTGGAGGAAAAAGGGATGATTTTTAAATGGAGATAATGGCTGATATAAAGCATATAAACTGCATGCATCATATAATGTTGTTAACCCATGAGGGAATAGAGGGGTCTTTAAAGTGTTTAGACAAAAATTACTGGACTGCTAAATTAGCTAACAGGAAACTATTTAAAAGTAATTCTAGCGCACTAGACCAGAGAAAGAACTGTTTGTTGGATTAAAAGGGAAGACGCTTGTCAATGATAGGTCTCTGTTAAGAGTCAGATAGGCGAAGATGTTATGGGAAAAATTATTGTAATAATGATTAATATTAAGCTTGGTAAGTGATCACGAGTGCCACTGATTTGACGAGAAGTCCGGCTGTTTAGGACCAAAACTCTTATTTGGTTTAATTAGGAAGATGCTTGACAATGAACAGTTTCTGACTGGAGCCATTTAGGCGAAATATAATTGTAACAAGGTCATGATCATTCATGCACGAGTCCCATTCTGTTGCAGAGAGAGCTGTCTAGTCCTTAACTAGAACTCTAATTTGGGTAGGCCAGAGAAAGAACTGGTTATTGGCTTAAGAAGAAAGATGCCTCTGACAAGAGTAGAATGAGAGGCCTCTGACAAAAGTCAGGCAGGCGAAAATGTCGAGCAGAAAGACTATTGTAATAACGATGTTGACGAGTGGGCAGACAGTTTAGGACCAGAACTCTTATTTGGTGGGTAGGCCGCGGAAACAACTGGTTATTGGGTTAATTAGGAAGATGTTTGTCAATGAAAGGTCTCTGGCAAGAGTGATATTGTGCTGAATGAATGACATCCATGATCAGTTACATGAGTGTCATTCTGTTGATGACAGAGCTGACCGTTTTGGATCAGAACTAATTTTTGGGATCTTAGGTGGGTAGTCCAGGGAAAGAACTGGTTATTAGGTTATGAAGAACGATGCCTCTGACAAGAGTAGTATGTGAGGCCTCTGACAAAAGTCAGACAGGCGAAGTTGTCGTGAGGAAAGATTATTGTAATAACGATTGACATTGTGTTGGGTATCTCATCATGAGTCCCGTGCAGTTAGGACCAATACTCTTATTTGGAATCTTAGTTGGATAACCGTTTATTGGTTGAAGTAGAAAGATGCTTGTCAATGAGGCAGGCAAAGCTGTCTAACGGAAAAACATTATGATGGGTACCTAATCATGAGTGTCATTCTTTTCACGAGTGGGTTGACTGTTTAGGACTAGAGCTAGTCGGTATGTCTGGGAAAGAACCATTTATTCAGTTTATAATGAATTTACTTGCCGATGGGATGTTGAATCAGGACATAAACTGGCGAAGCGGTTAGTTATTGGGTGTATGACTTAAAAATTCGGGATTTACAATAGATAGCGTAACTTTTGAACGCGGTTTTTGTCTTTAATAACTTATATGTAATTTTGAAGTGTACATATCTGCCATTTATTCTCACTTAGTTATTAAACATTATAGTGTAAACAACAAAGTTTTATTTTGCTTCTAAAATGTTTATAGCAACAAAGCATCATATGCGGAAAGTTTTTCTTCTTTAGTTTGTAAAATAAAGTGCCACTGAAGCACACCGATTGCTCACCAAAGCTTATGGTAAATGTGTACCATCGGTTTCAACGAGCGAGATATGGTTTGTGCGGTTCACAAGTGATGATTATGACACCTAAGACAAAGATCGCCTAGGCCAGCCAGAAAAGTTTGAAGAACCATAATTGAAGGCATTACTCAATGAAGATTCTTGTCAAACTCAATAGCTTGCAAAATCATTGGGAGCTACTCAAGCAGCAATTTCAAAACTTTTGTGAGCAGCATCATTCATCTAAATGCATGGAAATTGCGTACCATACGAATTGAAGGATTGAGAAACCTTGAAAGACGATTTTGTATGTCTGAAATTCTGCTTCATCGCTATAAAAGAAAATCATTTTTGCACCGAATCATTACTTGCGATAAAAAATGTATCCATTTCAATAACCCGGAGCGTAAGAGATCGTATGTGAAACGCCAAGTCGACACCAAAGCCAAGTATCCATGGCTCTAAGGTAATCTTCTGTATTTGGTGGGAGCAAAAGGGTTCTCTATATTATGTGTTTCTGATATCTTGCCAGACCAACACAGGAAACCTGTACCGAACGGCACTGATTCGTTTTAAGCATTGGCGGAAGACACCCCAAAATATGCGGCAAGTTATGAAACCGTAATATTCCATCATGACTTCACTCGGCCACATGTTGCAATACCTATTAAAAACTATTTATAATGAAGTGGTTGGGAAGTTTCGCCTCACCCGCCTTATAGTCCAGACCTTGACCCGACCGACTACTATTTGTTTAGATCGATGCTGAACGCTCTCACTGGGATACGCTTCACTTTGGAACAGAGTATCCGAAATTGGCTTGATTCATTCTTGACCTTAAAAAATGAGCAGTTCTTTGGGCTTGGAATCCATATGTTGCCGGAAAGATGGGAAAAGGTCATGGCTGACAATGGTCAATACTTTAAATAAATTTATTTTGTACAAATGTGTCAAAATAAAAGCTAAAAAATTTAAAAATTCCTACATTTTTATGTCATACCCCCAATAGAAAGATGCCTCTGACAAGAGTAGAATGAGAGGCCTCTGACAGGCGAAGCTGTCGGGAGGAAAGATTACTGAAATAACTGTTACCGAAAGAACCGGTTTTTTGGTTGAGAAAGAATTTACTCGCTCAATGGGATGTTGAATCAGGGCATAACAGACGGAGCGGTTAGTTATATTGTCTAGGAAAAAGGTTTTTGTCTTAAATACCACTAAAATCCCGCCTATTAACTGAAAGGATAATACTGCTCCTGAAACAGACATCTGTCAGTTGACTCCTGTCAAAATTTTAACAAGCTGTGTCATTTTGTTTGTGTTACACAACCATTCATAGCAGACTACAGCGTGACTTGAGGATGAAATGGAAAAAAGTCTTGGCCGATCGGAGATTGAAAGTGCGAGAGATTGTGGAAGCCATAGGCATCTCACATGGCTCAGTGGTTTTAATTTTGAATAATCACTTGGGTATGAGAAAGGTTTCCGCAAGATGAATGCCGCGTTTGCTCACAATCGATTGCGTTTGTGAAATAGTATGACAACTTCGCAGGAGTGTTTGGTGTTGTTCAACCGCAATATGGACGATTTTTTCCCGGACAACACAACAGAGACCAAACAGCAGTAAAAATAGTGGATTTCTCGGGGTGAATCGGTAATCAAATTCCCCTTTTGATGACTTCGACAAATCTTATTTTTTGGAAGGGATAAAAAAAATGGGAGAAACTTTGAGCAGAGCTCAAAGGAGACTATGTTATAAATAAAATGATTTTTTTATCCAAAAAGACACGGGATCAAGCAGTGTAGATTTTGAAAAGTCGTTAGAGTATTTGGTATGCGATTGCCCTGATTTACAATAATGAAATCGTGCGATGTTTTCGGACATACACAAGATATCTTCTGCCCTCCAAGGGTTAACAATAACCTTAACAGTTAAGGTGGGGGTTGCAATACAAACTAAAAGGATAATTGAATTGCACACAACTCAGGCTAACTAACTACCACTGGTCCTGTATGGGTTGGTTGGTTTCCTAACATTTCACAGGCACGAGTAAATGTGGTTGTTTTATTATTCATATTTGAAGAGATGTAAAGGAAAAGAATAAAAATTTCTGAACGATATAAACTCAAGTACAGATTTTGTGGTATATTCTTGTTAAATCACTGTTAATGCAACCGTCAACGAGTAAACAACTAACGGTTATTTATCTATCTATCTAAAAAAAAAAACCTACAACTAAAAATATTTTCTCACTCATTTAATTACAAAATAAATTTATATGTATAAAGTTGTATAACTTTCGCAAACAAAAAAAAAAACGCACCAATTAATTTAAAACCAAAAAAAATGTCTATACAATTAAGTGAAAATTTAAACTCAACAACTGCTACCAATTTAGTAACAAAATTACCACAAATGATGCATCACAATACAGTGATGCAGACACAACAGCAGTCCCATCATCAGCATGAACAGCAACAAACTCAAGCTAATACTGCAACCTCACCCACAACAATGATCTCATCGAAAACTCCATTTTCCATAGAACATATTTTATGTCAAAATTTAAACAATAGTAACAATCAAAATAATAATAATAACAATAACCATAGTGTTTTAAATAAATTAAAATCTTCGTCTAAAAATTCTTTAAAATCATCTGCAAGTGATAGTGATAAATTAAAAAATACATCACTGCCATCAAGTGAATATAATAATAATAATAATAACAACCACAATAATAATAATAATTCTCATACAAAATCCCATTCAAATAATCTTAATAATCGCCATGAATCGGAGGAATATCAAAGGATTATGCATAGAGAAAGGTGAGCTTTTGACAAAGAACTACACAGAAAAATTTCTATAGTAGAAACTTAATTAAGGCTACAGTTATTTCATTATAGAAAATTGTTTTATTTTAAACATCAATAATTAAGCATCGAACAAAACAGGTTACTGAATTTGGATAAATGATTTTGAAAATGAACCCCTAACCACAACGAATGTGACAGAACAAATTTTAGTTTTGCAAAAAATACCACGAACATTTCTTTATTTAAAAATTGGAGTAAAACAATGTTATAAATAGAACAAGTAAGAAAGTAAAGAATAATACCCTACACAAAGTTGAAAAGAAAAATCGTTTTTCTTTTAAAATTTCAACAATTTATATTCGTGAGTGATTTTCGGCAGTGGGCCTTATATGGAAGCTATGGTCAGTTATGAATCTATCGCCATGAATTTAGGTTGCGTGATTTATTTCTATATGAAACTTCTTTCTTATTTGTGAAACTATTTGTGTGGATATCTATATAAATCAAGCATTTAAGGAGTGAGATCGAAAAATTCTTAACTTCAATTTCCATGCTCTGTTTTTGGCCTCTAAATTTTTAGCAGCGTTCCTGTCACGAACTTTTTGAGCCTTGTATGTTTTTAAACCTGCATTAGCTTTTACTTTTCGTACCAAAAAGTCCGAGCACTGAGCTAACCGGGCTGCTTTCCTACCGGATGTGTTGGGAGGAGCTCTTTTGAAAATGTTTTCTATTTTTTTGGCTTTAGAAACACCATGTGGACGATTCCTTCCACCAGAACCAGGTTTATATCAACGGACAAGTTCCCCCGGTACTGTTGAATAGCATTGGAAACAGTTTGACGTCAGACCTTTGATTGTTTGGCCAACTTTTTGTAGGACCAAGTTGAGTTTTGTTGAAAATATTTAATAATCTTGTCACTCATTTTAATCAGATTAACAACAAATGAATATAATTGACATTAAACACAATAACTGACATGTTTTTCAAAAGTAACTTGATAAAAAAAATCAAATAATACTTGGGTTAAAAGTTTTTATGAAAAACGTGTGTTAAGAATTTTACGATCTCACTCCTTATGGCCCATAAAGTCCTATTTCGTGAAGACATTTGTGTGGGAGCTAGTTGAAATACTGGACTTGTTTTTACCAATTTCAATAGACTTCGTCTTTGGGCCAAATGTCTTTGGTCTTTGCCAAATTTTATCGAAATATCTTCGAAAATGGCACACAAACAGTCAAGCGGACGGACATCGTTATATCGACTTAGAATGTGATTCTGATCGATTTTATTTCATTATTATTAGCATTGTTCGAATACATTTCTAGTAATACTAGTAAAATAAGAGAACAACAAAAAATATTCTCAAAACTATAAAATGTTATCGAGCGAAATCCAAGCAAATTTTGTTTTATTGTCATTAGTATTTGAAAACAAACAAGCTGAACCCGGTCCGCGTTGCTGGCCCTTAGAAAACATCTGATTCATATTGCATCTCGATCTCGATTTTAATATACAGTGTCGGACAAAGTCGGTGATCCAACCTTCAATGTTAATACATGTGATGGCAGTCCGGCTGGTTCCAATGAATTCAAAAATTCAGTAGGATAATCGACGGCTTGTTCTTCGTTTATTACTGTGTCAATCGATTTGTATTTTATTGTTTCGCCAGGCAGTTTCAATTGTATTCGCTTATTGAGCTTGTTAACATTATAATTTGTTGGTGCCAAAATTGCATGTTCCTACAGCCAATCCGAATTTTTGTAGTTGATTGTAAGACATGGCTTGAATATTCATTTGCATTTGGCGGAATTCCGGAAACGAAATCTCATTTTTGACGGGATTAATTGGAATTTTGCCATTTCCGATGTCCAACAATTGTTTCGAGAATGTTTCGGCAGAAGGGTATTGCAGCAAATGCACACGCATGTTTGTCGATAGCGTTCGGCTTCTATAGTTTCATTACCAGAGAAATAAATTTGAAGGTTCTTTCGCATCATCATTGGGAAGCAGGAGCAATGATCCAATTCTGTGGTACATTTGGCCTTGAACTTTAAAGGTGGACATGAAGCCGATGTCATTTAAAAGCATGAGTTGCACTTTTGGATATTTTGAAGAAAGTGCTTGGATTGGCGCTGGAACTTAGAAGCAGCTCGGGCGGCTCAATAACTGGTGGCTGAATAACTTTACCGTTCGAACAGCATATTCTCGGGAATTCTTTAGGGAACTTAAAAAAGCTATAATGTAAACAATGTTTGTTCATTGCGCCAATCAGTACGTCCTTGTGATTCCTGTAGTCATCATACTTATTATAATAAAATGCCCGCAACTTTAAATCGATTCATTTCTCTTGAGCCATTCGGGAGCGATTGGCTTCTAGACTTTCGATATGCTGTTGAAGTGTCTCTGCAGCACTCGATGAAGATGCACTGCGACGCATTAGCTGAAGCCATGATTCTCCATCACCTCCCGTTTGATTTTGCCACGAATTACACTAGTTTACAAGGTTTTTGTTAATGATGTAAAACATGCATTTAGTCGTAAAACTCTACATAGGATTTAATTTTTTTCAATAAATTTCACTTTTTTGTTCTAAGGCAGTACTTCGCTTATTCCAAACTCTTGATCGAAATATTATCCCAACCCAACAATTTAGCTTCCGTGAACACTAAGGGGCTATTGAACAAGTAAGTCAATCGTATAAAATTTACTTGCTCAGCTATTTCTTTGGCCATCTCACAAGCATTTGACAAAGTATGACCCGATGGGCTTATACACAAGACTAAATGTCCATATATAGGACTCCAATAGTTTATGGATACCGAATATTTATAGTTAAATACAGTGATTATGTAACGGAAAATTTCGAGACTCAAGCTGGTGTTCCAACACTTTAGTTAATCTATACCTCTGATTTTGCTGTATGTGGTAAAGCTAACATTATCAACATTTGCTATTCTTAGCTCGCATGGAACTGGGCAACTATATTAGACGTGTGGAGATAGGGTTAAAAAATTAGAGAACACCTATAAATTAACTCAAAAGTAAACATATTACTTTAGCACTCAGGAGAGGCCATTGTCCACCTGGCTCACTGTCTACTGTTACATACCTTGGAATTCATTTGAATCGACGCACACAGTGGCGCAAAAATCATAACTTTTGAATCAAATGAAATAATCTAAAAATTTTAAAGGTTTATGATAGATAATTGATCAACCTATTAAATCAGCATTTGTAAGGGGCTCTACGCCTTTTAGGTGCCTACTTAAGGGTTAGCAAATCAATGTTATGGAAAGTCAAAAAAAATATTTTTGTTTGATTTTTTATGTTTTATTTTAAAGGCATTTATGATTTAAAATTATTTAAGAAAAAATTAAAAAAAAAAATTTATTTCTTGTAAAATATTCCAGAAAAGATTTAAAAAAAAAAACATGTAAGAGAGCTAAATTCGGCTGTGCCGAATCTTATATACCCTTTACCAAATTATACTTTAAAATAAAAATTTTAAATATTTTTAGGTTAACAAAATCAATTTTGTTTCAAGTTGTTTTTCAAAATTTTAAAAAAAATTTTTGTTTTTCAAAATTGTTTTCAATTTTTTTTTTTTTTTTGAAATTGTTTAATTTTTTCCAATTTTTTTTTTTAATTTTTTTCCAAATTTTTGAAAAAAAATGTTTGTATTTATTGGTGAAAAAAAAAATTATAAAAAAATTTTTTGAGGTAAAAAAAATATTCGGGTTAAAAAATAATTTTACCGATTTTGACCCATTGTAGGTCAAAATTACTATATCCAATATAAATTGTTGCAATGGACTTTGAAATATCTATCATTAGATATCCATATTGTCTATATTAATGACTTAATAATCCAGATATAGATAAAAAAAATAGGCCAACAATCGAGGTTGTACCGGTTTTTTCCTTATATCTCAACCATTTGTGGGCCGATTATCTCGATTTTATATAGCGACCGAGCCGGAAGAATTCCCGATATATTGATGTATCAATTATGTTTGTAAGTTATTTGGGGGCTATGGAAAGTTGATTTCAACATACAGACGGACAGACGGTCATGACTATATCGACTTCGCTATCTATAACGATCCAGAATATATATACTTTGTGGGGTCGCAAATGAATATTGTAGAAATTACAAACGGAATGACAAACTTATATATACACTTGCCACTCATGGTGAAGGGTATAAAAAATTGTGAACGTAGCTTAAAAAAAAAATATGTAGCATCGAGTTATTAAAATATCTTCACAAATTTGTATAAATAAATTTATTGGGATAGCAGATTTTCTAAAAATAGTCAAATTTTAGTAGCATTTTATTCAACTGCATATAAAATATAATAACATTTTATGACGTAAAACTATTTTTTGGTAAAATTAAATATTGGGGAAAAATAAATCTTGGTGAAAAAAAATTGGGGAAAAAATGTTTGCTACAATTTTCGCAATTTTAAATAGCGATCTGTGTTGAAATATAGCGGATATATTGATGGATCAATCATGTATGTAAGTTATTTGGGCGCTTCGAAGCACACCGATTGCTCACCTAAGTTTATGGTGAATGTGTTACATCAGTTTCAACTAGCGATAGATGGTTTGTGCGGTTCAAAAGTGGTGATTTTGACACAGAAGACAAAAACTATTTAGAAAAAACTGATTGGGATATTTAGCTTCACCCGGCTTATAGTCAAGACCTTGCCACTTCGGAATACTATTTGTCTATGGGATACGCTTTACATCAGAACAAACACATAGCATGCTGCATTAATAAAAATATTGAGGCAAATAGAAATTGCAGCGAAAATAAGGAATATCTCTAAGTGTTGCTTTTGGCGTAAATAATATTCTTTATACAAACCGCGAAATACTAGTATAATACTAGTCCACATAAGAACTAATTTTAAAATAGTTTTATCAATTATTATTGACACATTAATTAAATACAACCTGCGGTAGTTGTTTGTATTTGATAGTTTTACCATGAAAGCTGATAAATTATATAATATACTATTTATGTAAATTCCGATAAGTAAAATTTTTATATAGAAGGCTTGACAGTGGTTCAAAGTAGATCATATTCTAAGGAAAATAAATTCGAAACTAAATTTTTATATTTAAATAACCCTATATATAAAATACATATTTCCAGAACTCACAAATCCTCCTCAGAACGCTTAACATCTTCCGGCGCAAGTTCAACAACACCCACACAAGCATCGTCAACCGCTTCCTCAACGTCAGCGGCAACAACAACACCGTCGGCCTCCAATGCTTTGCTAAACAGTGTGGCGGCCCACAATTATGCACCCGCACATCATACACAGCCATCGTCGGTCTTAACTTCACCTACGCATTCACATCCTCATGTAACAGTACCGCCGCCACCACCGCCCAGTAATGTTTTATATCCCAGTGCAGCGTATAGTGATCATGGATTTTTGCAAATGACTTTGGGTTATTTGTCACCCTCGTCGGGTGCCTACAAATCGGTGGATCCCTATTTTTTGTCACAAGGTAAGTGAAAACTATGAAATTTAATTAACACTTGCTTTAACTTGTTAAGGAGGGGAAATCTAAACATATTTTATGGCTGGCTATTTAATTTGAAAGTTTTGTGTCCTTTTTTTTTTAGTTGTAAAGACCTTTTTATATAATTAAATTATTGGTAACTATTAATTCCTTTTTTTTTTTTGTTTATTTTTCTCCAGCTGGTCTGTTTGGTGGTGGCCATTTGTTTGCTGGTGGTTGCATGCCAGAACTTGCCTTAGGTTTAGGCATGGGTGTCAATGCTTTGCGTCATTGTCGCAGACGTAAGGCACGCACTGTATTCAGTGACCCTCAATTGTCGGGTTTGGAGAAGCGTTTTGAGGCACAAAGATATTTATCGACACCCGAACGTGTAGAGTTGGCCACTTCGTTGGGTTTGAGTGAAACACAAGTAAAGACATGGTTTCAAAACCGACGCATGAAACATAAAAAACAATTGAGAAGAAGGGATGTCATGAATGGTGAGTACTTTGAGTGGTATGTTTGGGTTTTATGGTTGCAATGAAAATTGAAATTAAGGTTAGGGTAAACTTAAAATTAAGGATTTTTAAAGAAAAGTTTTTATAATGAAGAAGTAAATGTTTAAATTTCTACTCGTATAGTAAATTTGGAACTTTTAAAAATACTAGAACTTAAGCACAGTAGAGGATATTAAACTAATGTGGAAAAATCAAACTATTCTATTATATTATCTATTTGCATTCAAAGTTTTGTATCATTACAATTCCTAGATTATAAAATTGCAGATATAAGGAGATATTTCTACAGTTTATCCGATCTAAATAGTAGCTTAAGCATCATTTTTGCATTACCTTATTTGCAATACAATTCATAAATCCTTTCTTTTTAGTAAAATTTACAAAATTCGAAAGTTTGTTCTACGCTGAGGTGTTCAGTGTTGACATGCTTTAGCACACCCTATGTTTTTGTCTAGCTATGTCTGCCTGTTGAAGGTACGATAGGGCCTACAGGGAGGGACTCCTCAAATATTCATTTTTGATTAGAAGTGTTTGGATTAACAAAATCGGTCAAGTAGAACCAGAGTTATGGATCAAACTGTCACCATCAAAAAATATGGGGGGTATATTGATTTTGTCATTCCGTTTGTAACACATCAAAATATTTGTCGCAGATCCAGATTGGTATATATATTCTGGGTTCTTATAAGATTCTAAGACGATAGTTGTGTAAAGTATGGCGAAAAACGGGCAACATTTATCTCTAGTCCCCATACAAGGCCCCCCTCAGAAAATGACTTGAACATTCATTATAATAAACAATATTGTGAAGTAATTGGACATAAATAAGTTTTATACGAACCTAAATCTTTCTACCAACTTTTGTGAGGATCGATTCATAATTGACCCAACTCCCCATATAACCCCTATATCAGAAAAATATATATGTATATTTTATTGTCACATATTGATGGTGGCTATACAATATATATAACACTCTTACTTGTTCTTAATAGAATTCAGAAATCTTTAAAATGAATTCAAATTTGACAAATTTAAAAGTTCCAAAAACCTTTTCACCCCAGAGTAGGTTAGCTTTGTCATAAGCTGAACCCGTCCCCTGTGCTTTTATTTGACATCTCTTAACTCCCCCTCTAAATCTGCCATTTCTAACTTGCTGTTCGGATTGCCATGAAGTATTCGAGTAAATTTTTTGACTACAGACACCAAAGACTCCTCATGACCGGCGCAGAGGGGTCTCATAGTAGGGCACCTCAAATATACAACATTTTTAAATGTTTGCCAATTTTGTGTGATTTGTCTAAAATCACTTCTTAAAGACCTAGATTAGGCCTATACAAAACATAGTGACGTGAGCAATTTATATCTGACAGCTATTAAACTATACACAATTGCAAAAAAATTTAAAAATTTCACATTGGACACAATATATGACTTCATTAAAATTGTTTTATAGTTGTTAAATTGTATTTCAATAGGGATAGCTTTCAAATAGAAAACTCCCTAAATATGCTAATAGGGTTTCCCTAGGCCCTTCCGAATTTAACCTACTGGATGTATGACTTAAAAATGCGAGATTTTTTAAAATTTTTAGCCTTTATTTAGAAGCATTTGTACAATATAAATTTATTCAAAGTATTGGCCATTGTTAGCTATGGCCTTTTCCCATCTTTCTGGCAACATATCCAAAATATAGCCAAAATATCTACTCATCTTTTGAGGCCAAGAACGAATCTAGCAAAATGGGGTTGTCATAGAATACAATCATATTCGGAATCGGTTTTGAAAACGAAAAAAGGTACATTTCACTTATGAAATCCAATGTAATTTTTCGTTTAATCGATAAAGAATTTAATTCTAGATCGAATATAAAACCGATAACTTTCGATTTCACGAGACCAATGTACTTTTTCTGTCGTTTTCAAAATCGATTCCGACAATGATTGGATTCTATGACAAACCCGAATATTGACTACGCAGTTCCAAAGTGAAGCGTATCCCAGAGAGAGCGTTCTGCATCGATCGAAACGAATATTAGTCGGACGGGGCACGGTCTGCACTATAAAGAGGGTTAGGCAAAACTACCCAACCACTTCATTATAAATACTTTTTAACAGGTAATGCAACATGTGTCCGAGCGTTGTCATGATGGAATATTTCGGTTTCATTTCGGCCAATGCTCGCTTCAAACGAATCAATTGCGTTCGGTACAGGTTCTCTGTAATGCTCTGGTCAGATTTCAGCAGCTCTTATTAGATAATATCCTTTTGCTCACACCAAATACAGAGAATTAGCGCCATGTATATTTGCCTTTGGAGTCGATTCGGCTGGTTGGCCGATTTCTTATTATTCGGCTTGTTGTAATGGTTCCATTTTTAATCGCAAGTAATGATTCGGTGCAAAAATGATTTTCTTTTTTAGCGTTCAAGCATCATTTCAGACATACAAAATCGTATTTCAAGTTCTCTCGGCTTTAAATCCTATGGTACCCAATTTACCTGATTTTGGATGAATTCTGCTGCTCGCAAACATTTTGAAATTGCTGCTTGAATAGCTCCCAATGAGTTTGCAAGTTCTTGGTGAGTTTTACAACAATCTTCATGAAGTAATGCCGCCAATTCTTGGTCATCAAATTATTTTGTCTGGCCAGAGCGACTTTGTCCTCCGTGTCAAAATCACCACTTCTGAACCGCACAAACCTTCTCTCGCACCTTCAAACCGATGGAACACATTCATTATAAGCTTTGGAGAGCAATCGGCACTTTTTTTCAAAGCAAAAAAACTTTGCTGTTTAAACTATAATGTTCAATAACTAAGTGAGAATAAATGACAGAAATGTACCCTGCAAAATGACATATAAGTTATTAAAAAGAAAAACCGCGTTCAAAAGATACGTCGTCTATTGTAAATCCCCCATTTTTAAGTCAGGCACCCAATAGTTTAGAAGATATAAGATTACTAAATTTACCCTGCATAAAAAATTAAACTAAAAACTAAAATAATTCTGTAATTCATGACTATTGTTTTAATCTCTTTTACATACAAAATTAATATTCTATTAAAAGTTTATAAAACAACATTTCCATTCTAAATTTCTTTGATAAAGCTTTGTTAAAATAAAAATTCCATTATAAATAAAATAGCTAGAATTTACGGCTTTCTTGACCCCTCCACTTTATAAACTTAATAGTTTTCAAACAACAAAAACTTTACTTTCATTAAATAAATTGACCTGCTATTTTCTTTAACAAAGATTTTTCACAAAGACTATTAACCACAAACAACTATTTACAAAATTGAAAACCATTAAAGGCAAAACTATTAGACAAGAAAATGTTCTTAATAAAACACAAAGACGGCCGGTCGGCCATCTTTTCTTCTAATAGAAAACACAGAAAATGGAAGAAAACTTGGCAAATAATGGCCGACTTGTAAAAAACTTTTATAATTAAATTACCCACTTGCATTCACAAAACCATATTAAGACAACCAAACTTTTCCTGTTTTACATTTCAGAACCCGTTGATTTTTCACGTACCGAAGGAGCTGCAACTAACAGCAATAATGGCGCTGTTAGCAGTAATGGCAACAATAAAAATGGCTCCTCAACGTCATTATCCACATCTAACACATCCTCTTCATCGCATGGCAACAATAACAACAGTAATACAGGAAGTACTCACAATGAAGGCAAATCCTTACACTCAAATTCTTCCAACTCCCACCATCCACATTCTCATCATCCCCATCACCCTCATCATCATCACTCCCAGCAGCAGCATCATCATCAACTGCAAATATTACGCAACATGTCAAATGGTCACAATTTGGATGGTGGTGCGGGTTTCTTGCATCACGATTACTCAACCGACGATTATTCGGATTTGGATGACGACGATATGGACGATGAGGAGGGCAGTGATGTTGATATTATGGGTGATACTAAGTTATATAATTTAACATAATACACGCAAAATTTCTAAGTCAGCATAGAGATGATTTTGAATTGAAATGTAAATAGTTTTTTCCCGATAGGGTTCTTTCTTATCCCGGTTAAAAGGAGGTAAGCAAGGAACAATTGCCAGATGAGTGTGCAAAACTAGTCATTTTAGTGATAATTTATTGTATTGTATTTTATTTTAATTTATTTTGGAAAATATACTCGTACAATAAGAACTTCCATGTTTAATATTAAAGTAAAATGAAAAAAAATCAAGAGAATTAGATTAAAAATTTTATGAAATGTAAAACTAGAAAAAGTGTTTTAATTTAAAGCAATTATCAAACTAAGTTCACAATATTATGAAATTTTTTTCTAGCAGAGCGGTTCATGTTTATAGGAAACTTGTAAAATACCTCAACGCTGAAAATTTCAGTCGAATCGTATGTTTCATCGACTCTGAATTATGTCTCATCGGAAATCTTTTTCTAAAATTTTGTTATTATTTATAGTTTAATTTCAGTATCTATTTATAATGTAGCCACAATCTTTACCGACCATTAAATGTATCAGGAATTAGATGCAAAAAAAGGTATTAAGATCCATAAAGGCAGCACTGAGGGCTTTGTCATATGATACACTCGAGTATAGTGTTGAAATGTAAGAGGGCTTTAGAAGCCCTCTTACTGAGAGGTTAAACTATATATATGCCACAACTATAGGTTGATATTCTAAAGATTTCGGGACTCTACGAAGCAATCCTAGTATAGTGGAATGGATTAAAGGGTGTCCAGTACTATTTGGCCAAAGGCAACCAGAATACCAATTGGGTTTGATAGGAAAAGTCTCATGTCTTTAGTAGGAGAGATAAGCTGTCACTGCTCAATTGAAGCCTTCATTGGGATATGAGTGGACAGAACCTTCGTGCGACAACTCTCCAATAGATTGCTTCTAATGGGTAAAATAACTACTTTCTAAAGTGCAGTAGAAAATTAACGTTTAAATTGACTTCACTATAGGTTACAAAGAGACACTAAAGTGAAAGGGATATCATAATTATATCAACACAATTTGTATAAAACCAGTTTGTATGAATTACTCACAAAACGTTCACTCTAGATTACTTAGAGACACTTAAGTGACAAGTGTCTTCACGCTAGATTACCTGGGATGTGTAAAGTAACCAATTGTCCCAAAATATATAAATTGGAGTCAGCCAATTGATATACATTACTGTCTATAAGGGATACATTGACTACTTGCTTAACTGCTGGTATGTGCGAAGATATTGAGGAACTAGAAACAGTGGAATATATTCTGTGTAACTGTCCTAGATTACAGGGTCTCAGGCAAAAATGGCTAGTGGAAAGATTTCATGATGAACTGGGGAATTTAGCTAGATATGATATAGTTAATCTATTGGACTTTATCAGGGGAATAGGCTGGCTATTTTAGCTAACAGGCCTCTGGGAATCCCAATCTTTACTCATTTCCTGCCCATTTTTGGAAAGGGTTTTTACTTTATTTCCTTTTTTATCACTTTACTTCTTTATTTTCTTTCCAATTTCATTTCTTCTCTTCACATCTAGTTCACACCTAGTTATATTTCTAAAGGCTATCACAATGGATCTTATGGGTATCCGAGTGGAAGTGTACTTCTTATAGTACACAGCCCTTCAAATCTATCTAACATGCATAAAAACCTCTGATATATGCAGTGGTTGACAATACTTTTCCAAATATAAGTCAAAATCCAAAAAAAAATTCTAAAGAATTTTGTACAATATAAATTTATTCAAAGTATTGGTCATTGTTAGCTATGACCTCAATCCGAAAACGAAAATGTTTGAAAATATGTGCTAAATACATTGTAATTCGAAAAGATTTCCTTTCAAATCGAATTAGGCAGTAACCCCCCAGGTATTGCAACATGTGGCCGAGCGTTGTCATGATGGAATATTACGGTTCCAATTCTGACCGCATATTCTGGGCGTTTTTCGGCCAAGGCTGGCTTCAAACGAATCAGTTACGTTTGGTACAGGTTCTGGTCAGATTTGAGCATCTCATAATAGTTAGGACCCATTTGGTCCCACCAAACACAGAGCATTTGGCTTTGATGTCGATTTGGCTAGTTGGCCGGGCTTCACATACGATCTCTTACGCTTCGGGTTATTCTAATGGATCCATTTTTCATTGCAAGTAATGATTCGGTGCAAAAATTATGTTATTTTATAGCGTTAAAGCAGCATTTCGGACATGCAAAATCGTCTTTCAAGGTATCTCGGCTTCAATTCGTATGGTACCCAATTTTCCTGCTTATGAATGGAATTGCTGCTTGAGAAGCTCCCAATGATTTTGAAAACTACTGTTGAATTTGACAACGTTCTTCATGGAGTAATGCCTCCAATTCTTGGTCTTAAAACTTGTTTGTCAAAATCACCACTTCTGAAACACACAAACCATTTCTCGCACGTTCTAACCGATGAAACACATTCACCATAAGCATCGGTGAGCAATCGGTGTACTTCAGCGGCACTTTTTTTTTACAAACTAAAGAAGTAAAGCCAAAGTCCCCACATATCTCGAGTCGTTGGTATAAAATTCGACATTTTTGAAGCAAAAGAAAACTTTGTTGTTTACACTATAATGTTTAATAATTAAGTAAGAAAAAATGGCAGATATGTACCCTTCAAAATGACGTATAAGTTATTAACAAGTAACAGAGCTATATTCGGCTGTGCCGAATCTTATATACCCTTCAACAAATTATACTTTAAAATTAAAATTTTAAATATTTTTAGGTAAACAAAATTATTTCTTAAAATTTAAAAAAATTTTTTTTTTCAAAATTTAAAAATTTTAAGTAGAAATTTTTAACCAGTTATGCCCAATAGGCTAGGTTGTTGAAAATAAATAAAAATTTTTTTTTTTAATTTTTCAATTTTTTTTTTTAAATTTACTAGTGAAAAAAAATTTATAACAAAAACATTTTTTGGTAAAAAAAAAACGTGTTAAAACATATTGCTCCCGATTTTGACCCATTGTAGGTCCAAATTACTGTAGCCTTATATAGATCGTTGCAATGGACTTTGAAATATCTATCATTAATGACTTAGTAATGCAGATATAGATCAAAAATATGCCAAAAATCGAGGTTGTCCTGGTTTATTCCCTATATATCTCAGCCATTTGTGGGCCGATTCATGAATCATGTATGTAAGTCATTTGGGGGCTACGGAAAGTTGATTTCAACATACAGACGGACATACGGACATGGCTATATCGACTTCGCTATATATAACGATCCAGAATAAATGAAAAGTGTAGAAATGACAAACGGAATGACAAACTTATATATGCACTTGACACTCATGGTGAAGGGTATAAAAACAAAAACCGCTTTCAAAATATACACCATCTATTGAAAGTCCCGCATTTTAAGTCTACACCCAATAATTAATAAAGCCAATTGGATGGCTATTAAACACGTTTTTCTCAGTTTTATTTAAATTTAAGATTCTCCGCCTTTATAAAAACACCCTTTAGTTTTCAAAAAAGTTTCCATTGTATTTTCACTCACTGTATATATAATCAATTTATTACGAATTGGAATATGGAATAAATGGGAGACATTTTTTAATTCCGAATTAAGATTTTAGTGAATTAAGCTTAAATTGAATGAATTAATTCGAAGCTTTATATACAATGTTATTTTAATCATACTTTTTATCTGCTGAATTTGAATAATTAGCCAAAAATATATCCCCCGATTCCAAATCCTTAGTAAACCATTCTTCAAAATCCGAATAATCGAAACTAGGTATAGATGAAGTAATGTCATCAATAGATTCAATAGAAAAATCCCCAAGATTTTCATCCTCATACTCTTCAGGTTCTTCAACAGTAGTAACCTTATCTTTCACGACCTCTAAGGGTTTTGTAGTAAGTGTATTATTACTGGATTTTCCCTCGGGTTTTACTTTGCTAATAGGAGTTTCATTTGCAACCCTTGAAATGTTGAAAAATCTGTGTGAATTCAATAGATGTTTAACTGAAAGTCCATGATTCTGTGGTACAACTTTGAGGTTTTGTTTTTGTGGGCCAAAATTGGGGCTGAATACATTATGAGTTTCATCTAAGGTTTTATAGGAAAGATTTTGATACATCAAGTAATTTAATTTTTATTTTAGAATGTCAAATCTTACCCTTAGCTACTGCAAAACCAAATATTAAAAACAGTGTTAAAATGTTCATGGTTTCTTCTATAGATAGGTCTTTAATGATTTACTTTTGACGTGATACTAAACAAATTTGTATCTTTATTATAAATAACACGTTTTAGTCTTATAATGGCTGGTGGTAAAGTACTTTTTATTGACTTTTAGTTAATTAAAATTTGTTTTCTTTGGAAACAGTTGTTTAAATACCAAAATTTTCAACTTAATTTGTCGGTGAATTTGGTAAAAGTGAGTATATCTTTATAAAACATTTAAGAAATTACAATAAATTCAAGCCATATTTATTCTGAGCAAAATAATCTGCCAACAAATTAATGAAATATCATAACATAAATGGCTAGGACCTAACCACATGTCTATACTTGACAAATAATTATCACAACATTTAATGACGATTGTTATCAATTTTGAGCTGAAGCTCTGATAATTTTAAAAGATAATACTAATAAATGGAAACTATACCTGATAGTTTTTTCTCTTGACAACCATTATGGAAATATATCAGACATATACTTTATCAAGTATAGACGTAGTGCAAAGAATATCTTACAGCATTGTGTTGAGAAGTTTTGTTAAATAACTAGTTGGACATTTTAAAATATATTTCATGTATCCTGTAACCAATATAGATTTTAAGTTAAGTAAAATTAATTTTAGGGTGTTTTGACAGTTGTAAAATTAACAAATAACCTTATTATCAACTTTTTCCTATTTGAAAATCCCGTAACAGTTATTTAAACGCCTTTTCATTGAAACAAATTGAACATGATGTCCACCTACAAATAAAAATTACCACCAAATCAAGGGTGGGTTTTCATTGCAACCCTCTGACAACTGACTGGTTTAACTAATCAACAACAATAATTGTGGGTTGCATTTGAGAGTCAATTAAATGTCACTTAATACAGTGATTTCGAAACAATTGTAATTATCTTTAAATAAAATGGAAAGAAAAAACAAAGGATAAAGGCAGGAGAAACAAGTTCAAATTATAAAGCAAATCTTGAAACAAGTTAGTTGGAAAAAACCTTTTCTATTTTGTATTGAAATTAAATTAAAAGAATAGTTAAACAGTTATTTGTGTTAAGGGTGCCTTAAATGATACTTTCTATATATAAAAAAAAATTTATGAAAAAAATTTTTATTAAAAAAAAATTCAGGATAAAAATATTTTTTCCGATTTAAAAAAAAATATTGAGGTTAAAAAATGTTTCTAGATATTGAAAAAATAAATTTTTAATACCAATTTTTGGTGAGAAAAAATTGGCAGAATTTCTATGTACACTTAAGTACTGAGATCGAAAAAACCTTAACACCCGTTTTTCATTAAAACTTTTAACCCACGTATTATTTGATTTTATTTTTGATCAAGTTACCTTTGTAAAGCATGTCAGTTATTATGTTAATTTGTTTTTAATCTGATTAAAATGAGTGACAAGAAAAAAGTGAGTACTAAAATAATTAAATATTTTCAACAAAACCCAACATGGTCCTACAAAAAGTTGGCCAAACAATCAAAGGTCTGCCGTCAAACTGATTCCAATGTTATTAAACAGTATTGGGAGAACTTGTCCGTTGATAGAAAACCTTCATCATGCAGAAAGAATGGTCCACATGATGTTTTTAAAGCCAATAAATATAAATCATTTTCAAAAGAGCTTCTAACACATCCGGTAGGAAAGCAGCCCGGTTAGCTCCGTACTCGGACTATTTGATACGTAAAGTTGAAGCCAATGCTGGTTTAAAAACATACAAGGCTCAAAAAGTTCCTGACAGGAACTCTGCTAAATATTTAGAGACCAAACGGAAATTGAAGTAAATTTTTATACAAAAAATATACCTGCTGCATAATGGATGTCGAAACGAACGTATGGAAAGTTTTTCGCATCTTCCGGGTCAATATTTTTGTACCAAAAGAGGCAAACTGTCTGGAGCTAGAAAGATATTAGGCTCTTGTTAAAAAAGAATTGAAGAGCACAAAAAGGTGGCCAAAAGTCTGGTAGATTTTAAACAGAGATTGACTACGTGTTCGACAAAGTGAAAGAAAGCACTATAAAAACCTTAATGGAAGGGTTTCAGGAAAAGGTTCATAAATTCATCACTATTGATTAGAACTATAAAAATAATATTTTTTGTAAATTGTAATAATAATTTCAATCAAATAAAAATATCAAAACTGTTAGTTTAGTGGTTTCATTTTTATTAACACATAGATTTTTTCGATCTCAGTCCTTAGTAATCGAGATATATGTAGGTAAAAAAAAATCAAATAGTAGTGGTTTTTGGTTATATCGAAGGCATTTGTGTGCCGATTTTCCCGATTTAAATAGCATCCGATACCCGATATAATGATGTATCAATCATGGTTGTAAGTTACTTGGGGGGTTTTCGGAAAGTTGATTCCAACAGGTCGACTCCACTATCTATAACGATCCAGAATATTGGGTCGGAAATGAAAAATGTGGAAATTACAAACGGAATGACTAATTTATAAAGAGTCTTCCAATAGGGAAGAAAAATAAGGATTTTTTCTACCCAAATCAACATAAGTGACTAAGCACATTAACTATTTTCATCGTGATGGCTTTTATGATCGTCAAAATTGCCACATTTGGGGTTCAGAGAACCCACATGTGAAAAATATTTTCAATCTTTTTCTCACAGTATGCTTTGGTGAAGGATATATAAGATTCGATACAGCCGATACTTGTTTTTGTATATGTTGGATGAAGCTGTCAAATCTGCATGCTGATCGGTTGACCACACCTGTTAAATCAATTCGCCTTGCCATGTCTAATCCATTTTGGGGCAATAAAGATATGTAACGTAATGATAAATCAATGAATTGGATCGAATTTTTCACAGAATCCATCTTGTATATATTTGCCTTGATGTAAAGCATACAAATATATAAAATTTTACAAGGTGACAGCAGTGTTGAATTCAAGTAAATACAGGCGAATATCATTAATTGTTTATCCCCCTCTCTAACCTTGATAAATATTTATCATAACAATTAATGACGTTTGTTGTCAATACAAAGTTGTCTGAGCAAAAGCACTAACAATTTTGTCATAACGAAGCAATAATACTAATAAATGAAGACTATACTTGATAATTTTTTATCTTGACAACCATTTTGACGTTTATTATTATACAAATTTATCAGGTATAGACAGGGGGTATATATGGCGTGGGGCTACTATTTTTTATATTTAGAGTTTGACATTTCACCGTACAATTTATAAATCTTTAAAGGCATTAGCAACAAGTGTTGCTAATGTACTGATTAAGTTCTCACCTTACCAGAGCATGCATAAATTGTTACACCATCGAACATTTGAGAACCACTGTCGATTCGAAAATGTTCACCTGGCGCTCAGTTTGTTCAACTGTGGGAGAACAATATTAACAACGAATGATTAGCAATATCGATTAAGATTTATTTACTACTAGCTTGACCCGGTGCGCTTCGCTACCCCTGTCATAGTTAAAAAAATATGTAAGGATTTTATATAAAAAAATCGGTTTTCTCCCTGTTTATCCCTTTCTGGTCCAAGTATTGAAAAAAGTTATAGCCTATTGACGCTTTCAAGTAAGGATCTATCTACGTTCTAAATTTCTATAAAATCGGTTCAGCCGTTTAGGCGTGATGCTCAAACAAACAACAAACAAAGAAATAAACAAACAAACTTACAAAGACATTTATATATTTATATAGATTACAAAATACAATTTCTAGGATTTACCTTTCGAAAAATTATTTAGAATTATTCGGTATGGCGAACATTCATATTCTCGATATTTTTACGAACATTTTTGTTTGAGAATTATTCGCCGTGCGAAAGTCAATGCGAATTCATAAAGGGTGATTTTTTATGTATTAAGTTTTTCGGGCTGGCAGCACTGGTTGGTAATTGTGTCCAAACGACATCTGTGAAAGTGAAAAGTGTTCAGTAGTTCGAAACCACATATCAAGTGGTTTCAACAAGACGGTGCCACATCCCACACAGCTCGTGAAACAATGGACATATTGAAGGATGAATTTGATGAGCAGTTTATCTCTCGAAATGGCCCTGTGAGTTGGCAGCCAAGATCATGTGATTTGACGCCTCTTGAATATTTCTTGAGTGGTTATGTGAAGTTATGTGGACAACACGATTGAAGCCTTAGAGTATAACATAACTCATGTTATTCATGGAATACAGGCTGAATTTACATGAAGTTATTTTTTAAAAAGTAAATAGCAAAGACCAATTTATCGATTCCAATTAAAATTTTGAATATATGATGCAAATTTGAGTGTGTTATTAGATTTAAAAAAAAACTACACTTAAAAAATCACGCTTTATATGGTGGTGACATCTACAAAAACAACAATTGGTCTTAGCAAATGTCAGAAAACAGAAATAAAAAATTAATTAAATGTGTATTAAAACTTATAATAGTGGGGAGATTTGAATAATGCTGGTTTAAGTTATTTATGTAAAAACTAATAATACTTTTAAAAAGCATTGAATAGGGCGATATTGAAATATATCGAAAACAGTCTTTGACAGCCGCTAAAACCAAACAAGCGAAAAATAAGTAATAATATAATAAAGCTGTTTGACTGACTCCGCCTTATAGGAATTTGCCTTGGCAGAAGTGAATAAATTTTAGATTCTTTGGTCGAGGAGCAAAAATATTGTATGTGGGTTCGTAACGCATTTACGAAGGCACCCAAAAGTGATCAAAGAATTATCTTATTTTCTTACAAACAAAATCACTATTTTTTAAACAAAATTATAGAGGTAAGTTTTAAGTGTTTCCATAAATAATTCATTTTATTAATAAAAAGTATAGAAATTTTAAATTTTTAGCACCAATATTTTCGTACAAAAAAGCAATTGATGGTGTCAGAAAACAACCTGACTAGAATTTTAAACAAGATGTTTATGGAAAAATACCCCAATAACTAACAAATTACTTTGGGATAAGTGTTTAACCTTTAAATTAGAGAATAGTTCCTTAACAGATTTATTCATAATCAATTTTTTAATTTTATAAAAGGTTTATACATAAAAATGTCCATACAAAATTTGTTTTATAAACCTGTAAGGCTTTTAAACTATATTTAATTCCAAATTTCTTAGACCTTTGTTTCACTAAATATAGTAATAGTAAACATTTCTTAATTAAAGGTTGTTTCAAAGTCAAGTTATATCAAAATATGTATTCCTAAGAACTTTGTCTCTGAATTTTGAAAATACTAAATAAAAACATATTTTTTTTTTCTTGTCGTAAACAAAAACAAACAACAACCACAGTCCACAATAATAATAATAATATTAAGTATTGGTAAATGTTAGTGAGACTGATAACAACAAATTTAAAAAAAAAGAAATAACAACAAACCAAAATTAAAATTATAATAAATAACAAAAGAGAGCGTTAGTATTTTTTAATGTATCCCACGTGTTTGTACTATGAAACAAAAGGCCAGGCCCCCTTTTTATTGTTAGTCTTTTACACAATTTGTTTTTTTGAGGTATGTTTTTTAATGTCTCTTTATTCCCTTTATGTTAAAAAGATCTATTTTTAGTTTAGTTCAATGGGAATACAAACAAGTAACAAAAAAAAACTTGTTTGGGTTTGGTTTGGACCCCCACTAAAAAACATTCAGATGGTTAATTTGCATAAGAAGACGATGAAGTTGAACCAAACGAATAGCATAAAGAAATAAACACAGATGGCGACATGGCTCTCTTAAAAAAATTCTCTTAGGCTCAGTGACGTCAACATTGACTAAAACTGATTGTATTATATGAAAATTGTATGTGATTTATAATGGAAAAGTCAATAATTATGTTTAAAAGCTATTTATGTTTAATAAAATGAAATGTTTTTAGGTTTTATGTTATTAGACATATTTTACATTATTAAATTTTCAATATTTTTGCTATATTTTAGTTCAAGTCATTATTTTTTTATATTTTCATTTTCTTGATGTCGCACTATCTCTGAGGTCTTCATTAAGTTTTCTTATTTTTAAGTACATTCTTGAACACTGTAATTGGTAATAAAATACCGATTTAATTATTTTTTGTAATGTACAAATTCTTCAAGCCAAAAATTAAAAAAAAAATCATAATTTCGGTTTCGCTGCCCATAACTTACCCATTTCGAATTATAAATTGTTTTAAAATCTTCGGTTTTGAAATGCGCCATACATATTTTGGACGTTTTAACGTTAATTTTTTTTATTGCTGCAACAAAAACTTATCGATTGCTTTAATAAGGATCTGATGGAAACTTAAAAAAACTTATTGCACACGATTTTGATTTTTTATTATTATTATTATTGCAATTTTTGACTGCATACCACATTTTATTTATTTTTTTTATTTAGTTTTCACTATTTGTTTTGAAATTTCATATAAAAAGTAAGTATTTTACATTCAAAACATAAGAAAACAATCAATGTTGACGTCACGAATAAAGAGTAAAAGAGTACACTAAAATAACGGTATCGTCGATGTCGCAATCTTGTTTATTTCATTCATGAACGAATAGTATCTCAGTTGGGGCTCTCTTGGTAGGCTCTCACTCTCTTTGATTGTGGTATGAAGTAGTAATGACTATTTAGCGTTTTTAAACAGAAGTTTTTTAATGTTTGCTTTGCGAGATGTGTGGAAAACTAATAATACTTATGTTGTTATGTTTCGCTTCATTTGATGGTCTTTAGCTTGAATCATAGGCCTTTATGTAGTTAAATTTTAGCTACATTTGAAGGTCTTTATGTAGTTCAAGTTTATCTTCATTACAGGGTTTATGAAGTTCAATTTTAGTTTCATTATTTTATCAATTTTAGTCTTCATATAGTAAAATTTTAACTTCATTTAAAGGTCTTTATGAAGTTCATTTTTTGCTTCATAAAGTGTAGTGCAATATTAGCTTCATTTAAAGTTCTTTATGTAGTTAAATTTTAGTTTCATTTGTATGTCGTCATGTAGTTCAATATTTGCATCATTTGAAAGTCTTTATGTTGTTCAATTTTACCTTCATTTGAAGGTGTTTATTTAGTTCTATTTTAGCTTCATTTGTAGGTCTTTAATAGTTCAATTTTAGCTTCATTTGCAGGTCCTTATGTATATAAATTATACCTTTATTTAAAAGCCTTTATGTAGTGCAATGTTAGCTTCATTTAAAGGGGTTTATGTAGTTAAATTTTAGCTAAATTTAAAGATCTTTGTGTAGCTCAATTTTAGCTTCATTAAAAGGTCTTTATGTAGTTAAATTTTAGCCTCATTATAAGATCTTTATGTAGCTCAATTTAAACTTCATTAGAAGATCTTCATGTAGTTAAATTTTAGCTTAATCGTAGGGGCCTTTATGTATTGGGTGTATGACTTCAAAATGCGGGATTCACAGCGCAGTTTTAGTTTTTATTAACTTATGTATATGATATTTTGAAGGTTACATATCTGTCATTTATTCTCACTATTTTATTGAAAATTATAGTGTAAACAAACAACAATGCTTTTATTGCTTCTAAAATGTCGAAGTTTGTACGAACAAAGCGTCATATGCGGGACGTTTTACTTTACTTTTTTAATTTGAAAAAAGTACCGCTGAAGCACACCGAAGCTTATGGTGAATGTGTTTCATCGGCTATGGTTTGTTCGGATCAGAAGTAGTGAGACAAATATCGCCCAGGCCAGTCAAACAAGTTTAAAGACCATGAATTGGAGGTATTACTCCATGAAGATTGTTTTCAAACTCAACAAGAGCTTGCTAAATCATTGAGAGCTACTCAAGCAGCAATTTCAAAACGTTTTCAAGCAGCAGGATTCATCCAAAAGCAGGGAAATTGGGTACCATACGAATTGAAGCACAGATACCTTGAGAGACGCTTGAACGCTATAAAAGAAAATAATTTTTGCACCGAATCATTACTTGTGATGAAAAATGGAACCATTACAATAACCCGAAGCGTAAGAGATCGTATGTGAAGCCCGGCCAAACTGACGAATTGACACCAAAGCCAAATAACCATGGCGCTAAGGTAATTCTCTGTATTTGGTGGGAGCAAAAGAGTCATATCTATTATGAGCTGCTGAAATCTGGCCAGACCATCACAGGGAACCTGTAACGAACGCAACTGATTCGTTTGAAGCGAGCATTCAAAAATACGCCCAGAAAATGCAGCCAGACATAAAACCGTAATATTACATCATGACAACGCTAGGTCACATGTTGCAATACCTGTTAAAAAGTATTTAGAATGAAGTGGTTGGGAAGTTTTGCCTCAGCTGCTTTATAGTCCAGACTACTATTTGTTTCGATCGATGCAGTACGCTCTCTCTGGGATACGCTTCACTTTGGAACAGAGTATCCGAAATTGGCTTGATTCGTTCTCGGCCACAAAAGATGAGCTGTGGCTCGGACTCCATATGTTGCCAGAATGATGTGAAAAGATCATAATGGTCATTACTTTGAATAAATTTATATTGTACAAATGTTTCAAAAAAAAAGCTAAATATTAGAAAAAAATCCGCATATTTACGTCATACACCCAATAGATCTTTAATAGTTGAATTTTATATTCATTTGAACTTCTTTACTCGTTCAATTTTGTCGTTAGTCTTATTTAAAGTTAAATTTTAATAAGCTTTTGTTAAAAAAAAATCACTAAATAAGCATTACTTTTTAGTTTCTTTTACTAAAGAGTAGTAATTAAACATAATTTACTCTATCAGACTCTCACGCATTGTTGGCTCTTGGTGGTTTTATTTTTAATTTTTTTTTTATATTTATTATTTCAGTTTGAGCAAAGAAAAAATTCAGTTTGAAGTAACAACTCGTGGGCAATAGACCCAATCAACAAGTTGATTGGACCATAAAGGATTTAACAAAAAAATATATATATATTTTTATATTTTTTTTATAAAAAATACACAAAAACTAACTAATTTGTAAGTAAATATTGTTATTGTAATTAAAATGATAAGAATACATTATAAAAAAAATTAAAAGTATTTATTTAAATATACAAAACAAAAGTGAAAATTGGACTTTAAACTAAAAACTCATGAAAAAACTTAAACAATAATAAACAATAATTAAAGAATTCTATATAATTTACATAAACTATTTAACAATTTCTTGAAAGAAAACAAAGGATTTAAGAAAAAAATTAAAAACCAAGCACGTGTGAAAGCTAATATTGTAGACATGTGTATTTCAACTAAAAAGATTTTTAAGAAATTATTTAAACACTTGAGTGGGTGTGTATCTAACACAACACCTTCCCCTCCCCCTTTTAATTTAAAATAAAACAAAAACAATTTCATTTTTTTGGGGAGCTACGTAGTCGTTTTTTTAAGTTGGTAGAGGAAAAATCATGTTTAATAATAATTTTGTTCGAATAAACTAGTTTTGTTTGTTTTTTGATGGCAGCGTAAGGCAAATTGTTGCTATAGTTTAGAACTATTTCTGGTTATCAATAGGTAGTTGTTGTTTTGTTAATAAAATAAAAAATATACATACATATATAAAAAAGTGATAACAAAATCTTGTTTGTATGTTTAAAAAGTGGATCTTTTTTCAGAGACAAACACATAAAAAAATGCCATTAACGACAAACACATGCCCAACAGCTAAAAATCATTACTCGACCTTGATAAGGCTTCGAGCGATATGAAAATATAACAAATATTCAATATTTTGTGAAAAGAGAAAACTTTACAAAACTGTATTGAATAAACTATAAATAGAAAATTAGGGAGATGGGTGAAATGTCTCTAGACAAATAAAAATGTTAAAGAAAATTAAATGTCACTTGTCAATTAAAAGCTGTATTTCGAACAAAATTATATTTTCGAACTAAAACCTGTAATTTTCTCTTGTACAGGAGCTCAGAAAATGTATAAATAACGAATATATTTTGTAAATGTCTGTTTTTTTTAAATTTTCATACATCTACATAGGTTTTATTTTAGAAAACCGGATTTCAAATAATATGAATTATGAATTTAGATGTTTTACATATTTCGAAATACATAGAGACCTGTGATTGAAGTTAAAATTGAACTACATAAACCCTACGATTGAAGCTAAATTTGAACTACATAAAGACGTGCAAATGAAGCTACAATTGAACTACATAAAGACCTACGTTTGAAGCTAAAGACCTATGATTGAAGTTAAAATTGAACCACATAAAGTCGTTCAAATGAATAAAGACCTACAATTGAAGTTAAAACTTAACCACATTAAGTCCTTCAAATGAAGAAAAAAGTCCTTCAAATGAATAAAGACCTACGATTGAAGTTAAAGTTGGACTATATACAGACCTACGATTGAAACTAAAATTGAACTACAAATAAAGCAAAAATTTAACTACATAAAGCCCTTCAAATGAAGCTAAAATTTAACTACATAAAGACCTACAAATAAATATAAAATTTAACTACATAAAGACCTTCGAATGTTGCTAAAATTTAACTACATAAAGACCTTAAAATGAAGCTAAAATTGAGTTACATAAAGTCCTTCAAATGGAGCTCAAATTGAACTACATAAAGGCCTTTGAATTAAGTCTAAATTGAACTACATAAATACCTTTAAATTAAGCCTAAATTGATCCACATAAAGACCTTCAAATGAAGCTAAAATTTATCTACATAAAAACCTACAATGGAAGTCAATGTTGGACTATATAAAGACCTACAAATAAATAAAAAAAATTTAACTACATAAAGACCTTCAAATATTGCTAAAATTTAACTACATAAAGACCTTTAAATGAAGCTAAAATTGAGCTACATAAAGTCCTTCAAATGGAGCTCAAATTGAACTACATAAAGACGTTTAAATTAAGCCTAAATCGATCTACATAAAATCCTTCAAATGAAGCTAAAATTTAACTACATAAAGACCTCAAAATGAAGCTAAAATTGAGCTACATAAAGACCTACAAATCTGCAATTCTCTCTCTTAATAAAGTTCTGAATTCCTATAGGTTTTATTATCAAAAACAGGATTTGAGATATAACGTAAATAATGAATTTAGCTTTTCAAATTGATTTTGTTTTTACTGAAAAATCTCAAAATCTTGAACATCTTGTTTTTTATATTTCGATCTTTTGCTGACCTTGTTATGATCCGCCACATACGTAAGCATGATCAGAATTTTATGCTCAGCTATAAAATATTTGCGGAAATTTTTCAAAACATTATTTTGTCAATAAAAACATATGTTTGTTTTTAATAATTATACGCAAATTATACAATAAATTATTGTATCATATGATAGAAAAAAACATACATACATATTTATTAAAAAAAATGTTTAAGAAACTTGTTACAAACAAATCATTACAGATTTGTTTTTCATATAAGATTTCTTCAATTGCTATTATTTAGACAATAAAGATTAGATAAGGTTGTTGTTATACTAAATTTATTACAACAAATAGAATACTATAAAAAGTTCAAGTTTTTAACAACTTTACTAATAAATCTCACGTATTCTCCAGTTAACTTTAAGGTTTAATAAAGAAAATTATATAAATGCATTTAAAAACCAATATTAACTTCGAAAATTTAAAGTGATAACATTTTTTAAATTTTCATAATGGCTAAGGTCATAGATTAATACACAATGATCGGAAACTCTCCTGTCAAAGACCTAACTCAGTTGTGAAAAACTTATGTGGTGAAAATGTATTAGTAAAAAAAACTATGTGAAAACAAAAATAAAACAAAAGTGTAACTCTTTTTTTAGTAATTTTTTCTATTTAAACATGGATAATGCATATAGCTTGTTTCTGTATGTATTTTGAAATTTCGAATATGTCACAAAACTGAATTTTTTAATTTCTCTTTTGAGAATTAAATACAAAATGCAGTAATTTTGAATTTTCTTTAAGAAATTCTATGTTCGAAACATAAAATTTATACGAATTTTTCCAATTTTTTATTCGAATTTTTAAGTTCGAATATAAAAATTTGAGTAAATATGATTAATAACAGAATTTTGTTTGCTTGAATTTACGAATTTTGTTGAAAAACTATATAATTTTTTTAATTATTTATTAAATTTTAAATTCGAATTAAGAAGTTTTGATAAATATGACTTTTACTTCATCTATCTAGTTTGGTGAGAAATAATAGTTTGTTTCTATGTGATTTTTTAAAGTTTGAAAATAAGTTCGAATATGTCACAAAACTTAATTTTTTAATTTCTCTTTTGAGAATTAAATACAAAATACAGAAATTTTGAATTTTCTATAAGAAATTCTATGTCGAAACATAAAATTTATACGAATTTTTTTCGAATATAAAAATTTCAGCAAATTTGATTAATAGAATTTTGTTTGCTTGAATTTACGAATTTTGATGAAAAACTTTACAATTGTTTTAATAATTTATTAAAATTTTAAATTCGAATTAAGAACATTTGATAAATATGACTTTTAACTCCATATTTTTTCATATCTAGTTTGCTGAGAAATAAAAGTTAGTTTCTATGAGATTTTTGAAATTTCGAAAACAAGTTCGAATTTTCGAATATGTCAGAAAACTTAGTTTTTGTATGTGACTTTGTATGTGACTAAAATTCCTTAAAGAAAATTTTGAATTTTCTTTAAGGAATTTTATGTTCGAAAAGATAATATTTATATGAATTTTTTTTTCAATTTAGGTAAATATAACCAGAATAAAAGTTTTTTTTTTAACTTCGAATATAAGTTCGAATTTTCAAACATAAATTTTTTAATTTTTCTTTTGAAAAATAAATACAAAATAAGGAAATTTTGAATTTTCTTTAAGAAATTCTATGTTCGAAAAGATAATATTTATATGAATTTTTTTTCAATATTATATGCGAATTTTAAGTTTAAATATATACAAATTTAGGTAAATATAACCATCGATACTAGAATTTTTAACTATTTCAGCAACTAAGGAATAAAAGTTTGTTTTTTATATTTTTTAAAACTTCGAATATAAGTTCGAATTTTCGAACATGAATTTTTGAATTTTTCTTTTGAAAAATAAATACAAAATAAGGAAATTTTAGAATTTTTTTTAAGAAATTCTTTGTTCGAAAACATAAAATTTATAAGAATTTTTTTAATTTTTTATGCGAATTTTAAGTTCAAATACGTATATACAAATTTAGGTAAATATGACCATTGATACTAGAATTTTTTTCTATTTCGGTTACTAAGGCAATAAAAGTATGTTTTTATATATTTTTTGTAACTTCGAAAATAAGTTCGAATTTTCGAACATGAATTTTTGAATTTTTCTTTGGAAAAATAAATACAAAATAAGGAAATTTTGAATTTTCTTTAGAAGTTTTATGTTCGATAACAAATAATGTACATATATGCATTTTTTCAATTTTTTATGCGAATTTTAAGTTTAAATATATACAAATTTAGGTAAATATGACCCATTGATACTAGAATTTTTTTCTATTTCGGTTACTAAGGAATACTTTTTGAAACTCGAAAATCAGTTCGAATTTTCGAACATGAATTTTTGAATTTTTCTTTTGAAAAATAAATACAAAATAAGGAAATTTTAGAATTTTCTTTAAGAAATTCTATGTTCGAAAATATAAAATTTATGTGTTTTTTTTTTTTTTAATTTTTTATGCGAATTTTAAGTTCGAATATGACAATTTATTTAAATATGAACAATAATAATAGATTTTTTCTGATTCAAAATCTTCGAAATAAGTTCGAATTTTCAAACATTGTCCAAAACCAAATATTTGTCATACTCCTTTAAAAATAAATATAAAATAGAAAAAATTTTGATTTTGATTCTGGTGTAAAAAAGTCCATGTTTGAAAAGTTAAAAGTTGTGTGACTCTAAACATTTGATTACTTTTATATTCTCTCTTTATATTCTCTAGCTATGTTCTTATACATTTTGCGTTATTTATAAATGTTCGAATATAATTTTGAATTTTGCCAAAAAGTTAAAAATCAAATTTTGATTGCTGAATTTTTTTATATTTCGTTTACTGGAGTACAAAAAGTTGTTTCTATATATTTTATGAAACTTCGAAAATAATTTCGAATTTTCGAACATTGCCCAAAATCAATTTTTTTACATTCTCTAAATATTAATAAAAAAAGCTTTAATTTTAATTTCGGGTTAAAAAAATGTCATGTTCGAAAAGTTAAGAATTCGTATAGAAGGCTTTGGCACTAAAAATTTTATTATTTTTATATTCTCTAGGCATTTAAAATCATTTTCTTATACGTTTTACGTTATTTTGAAATGTTCGAAAATAATTTCGAATTTTTGAACTTAGCCAAAACCTTTAAAATCAAATTTTTATGGAATTTCGTTTACTGGGGTACAAAAAATGTTTCTATATATTTTTTGAAACTTCGAAAATAATTTCGAACATTGCCCAAATCCAAATTTTTGGCATTCTCCTTCAAATATTAATAGAGAAAGCTTCAATTTTAATTTTCGTGTAAAAAGGTGTTCGATTAGTAAAAAATTGGTATACAAGTTTTGTTTAGAAATGTTTGAAAATAAGTTCGAAAACATAGCCAAAAACTTGAAAATTTAATTTTTAATGCTGAATTTTTTTATATTTCGTTTACTGGGGTACAAAAAAAATAAGTTCCAATTTTCGAACTTAGCCAAAAACTTTAAAATCCGACATTTAGTGATGAAAAAAGTATTTTTTTTAATAAAAAACTACATTTCTTAAAGCAGTCAATTAATTGTAAAATAAGGTTTACTGGTATTAAATACATGACAACATTAATCGATTTCAAATTTATTAGGTGTCGAACTCGATTTTTGTAATGAAATCGATTGATTAATCAAATAATATATATTAAGTAGTATTTAATTTTATTCTAAAATAAAATATTTAAGCTAAATATCTATATATTCTTTATTAAAAATCTTTTGTAAATTTTATTATATTTTAAACAGATTAAGGTCATAAAGGTTTAATACAAAATGGCTGACAAAGGTAATAAGTTTTTTAGAACAGCTACTAAATGCTAAACTAAACAACTTGTTCAGCGTATTATCAATTGAATTCGATATAATATTGAATCTCAAACTAACTTTGACTGATGTTTAACGATATCGAATGTAATGTAGGTTGAACAAATTTGTATCAAAATTATTCGAAAAAATGTAAAAAAACTGAATTTTTCATACAAATTAGTTTGACTCACTTTTTCTTTCGACATCGTGGAACTGTCAGTAAAACATTGAAATTTTATATATGTAGCTAGTAAATTTTGTAATTTAAACTTTCCTACTAAAATGTGTAACTGTAAATAGAAATTAAATGTAATTTGACTTACCATGTAATCCTCAAAAGCCTGCTACTTATAATGCCAAGAAAATTTGCAAATATCTGCGTATTTAGCTAGCTCTTCCTTTCCAGCAATTCCTGTAGCTTTGTTGTTGATTAGCCAAATTTTGCATGCTTTGTGTTACACTTGTTATTACAGCTCCTTTATTTTTCAGCCACCAATTAGCATGAGTTCTTTTTTCTGTGTTTATATAAACAAATTTCTTTAATTATGTAAGCTAACTCTTCCTTTTTTAATTCCTTTAGACAATATGACACAACAAGGTCAAGCTTTTGACTCGAACGCCATGACCTTAACACGTTTCGTGTTGCAGGAACAGCGTAAATTCAAAAATGCCACCGGTGATTTGTCACAATTGTTGAATTGTATTCAAACCTCGATTAAGGCTATTGCTTCGGCGGTACGTAAGGCTGGTATTGCCAAGTTGCACGGTATTGCCGGTGATGTAAATGTACAAGGTGAAGAAGTTAAGAAATTGGATGTTTTGTCCAATGAATTGTTCATCAACATGTTGAAATCTTCATACACCACCTGTCTTATGGTGTCCGAGGAAAATGAAAACTGTATTGAGGTGGAAGTTGAGAAACAGGTGAGCATTTTCAGACAAATTTATTGAAAACAAAATTCAATTTTATTTTAATTGTTTCTTTTCTAGGGCAAATACATTGTTTGCTTTGATCCTTTGGATGGTTCTTCCAACATTGATTGTTTGGTTTCTATTGGCTCCATCTTTTCCATTTACCGCAAACAAACCGAAGGCGTGCCCAATGTAAAAGATGCTTTGCAGCCTGGTAATCAAATTGTAGCTGCCGGTTATGCTTTGTATGGCTCAGCTACCGCTATTGTCTTGGCTTTGGGCCAGGGATCCGGCGTCAATGGCTTCACCTACGATCCTTCTATTGGTGAATTTATCTTGACTGATCCCAATATGCGTGTACCCGAGAAGGGTAAAATTTATGCCATCAACGAGGGTTATGCTGCCGACTGGGAGGCTGGCGTTTTCAATTATGTTGCTGCCAAAAAGGATCCCTCTAAGGGTAAACCCTATGGTGCCCGTTATGTCGGCTCTATGGTAGCTGATGTACATCGTACTATTAAGTACGGTGGCATCTTCATCTACCCCGCCACCAAATCCGCCCCAAATGGAAAATTGCGTTTGTTGTACGAGTGCAATCCCATGGCCTATTTGATGACTGAGGCCGGTGGTTTGGCCAGCAATGGCAAGATTCCTATTTTGGATATTGTGCCACAAAAGATCCATGAAAGAAGTCCCATTTTCTTGGGCTCCAAATTGGATGTTGAAGAAGCTTTAGATTATTATCAAAAAGCATAATTTAGTCGGACAACAATTCTCTCCTATTGTGATTAGTTTTTAAGTTACGTTTTTATTTTTATTTAAATGTGTTTTTTTGTTTAATTCTAATGATTTTTTTAGAACGTTTTCTATACTGAAAATATAATAGAAAAATAAAACCAAAATTTTTTCAAAAAAAAAATCTCAAAGTTTTATTGTGTGGTATTACCTTATTAGTTCTTTAATATGAATTAGCTTTATGCTTTGGCATAAATGTAAAACCCTCTGGTACCGGGCCCAACAACATTTCACTCAGCTTAACCCAATCTTGGGAGTTGGGCGAACTCATTAATGTTTCCATTTCATCGCGTCCTCTAAATGATTGAGGTCTTTGATTGATTTTTTGCGGCGGCTGCATCATGAGATCGTAGGGTATATAACGGTATAAGAAAGATTGCCATTCCAGCAAGAAACGTCTGGTGTTCTCTACACCTTTAGTATCGGAACCCCAATGTTCAAGGCCATAGTTCACATATTTACGCATAATTTCAAAACGTTCGGCAGAGGAAGGATCCCAATTCTTTTGTTCCTTGATTTCTTTGAAAATCCAAGGTTTTATTAAGGCACCACGACCAATCATTACCGAAGAAACATGGGGTGCAATTTTCTAAAGAAAAAAAACAACAAAAATATCTTTATTAAAAAAAAAATATGGTATAACAGCATTCGTTGGAAAAAAAAACATCTGTTTTAAAAAATGTTGATTTAGAAATAGCCAAACTTTCATCTAAACCACAGGCGGTGTAACATTCCTGAATTAACAAAAATACACAGAATATTCCAACCCCACCACTTATGGTGAAGAGTATTCAAATATTTCACATTTATTAAAAGTTCTGCACGCAATTTATTAAGAACAAAAACTGCTTGCTTGTAAATTGTTTAAACTTACCCTCTTTTCCATATAGTCTTCATAACTTAAAATATCACCATTACCAATGACTGGTATATGTTTAACTTTGGCAGCACATTCCTCTATATATTCCCAATTTGCATTCTTGGTATAACGTTGTTCCCTTGAGCGTCCATGTAACTAAAATAAAACAAAACAGTTAATATATATTCTTAATTTCTTTAATTTGCATCTCCAAACTGTTATACTCACCGTTACCGCAGAAGCACCCCACTCCTCTACCATAGGCATCAAATCATGGGCCACACTTTTATCCGCATATATGCCCGTGCGCATTTTCACAGTAAAGGGTATTAAAGGATTCATGGCCGAACAAGTTCTTACTGTCAATTCCAAAATATTAGTTCTCCTCATCAGGGCACTACCACCGCCCTGCTGGTAGATTAAATCGATGGGGCAACCAATATTTAAATCTAGAAAATCTACTTTGGCTGTTTCCTGTAATAGTTGAGCTGTTTGTGCTATTATATTGGGATTATTGCCACATATTTGTACACCAAATATATCCTCGGATTCATGACGCTTAGTGAGAGCCCATTCTTGGGTCATACCCTTAACCAAAGGTACACAACAAGCCATCTCACCACAGGTTATATCGGCTCCAAATTCTTTGCAAATACGGCGAAAGGGTAAGTTACCCACTGTGGTTAAGGGGGATAATACTAATTTCTCAGCAAAGTCTATGGGTTTGTTTTGTTTTACATCTCTGCCCTTTGTTTCCTCCTCATCCACACAAGACCCTACTGGTTTTTCTTTGTTATTTTCTTCTTCTTTATTTTGTTTTTGTTCTTTTTCAGCTGCTTGCTTTTCTTTCCTAGCATCACGCAATTTTTCAGACTCTGTTACCAGTTGTTTACATCTGGAAAAATCATAATCCCTTTTGCGCAAACGTATCTGCAATTCTGAGGTGATGCCATTGCAAGTGGTGGGAGGTAAATTTTCATTATATTCCGGCTTTTTGATATTACGACCCTCGCTATCAAGATGACATTTGGCAAAACGACAGGTGACACCGCGAGGACAAAAACCTTTGGCTTCATACACGGGACATTTTTCGCCCAAATCCTCAGCTTTATTGGCCATATATTGTTCCAAATCATGAACATAGCGACAATTTTCCAAAGCACATTTCTTTTCGGTGGGACCATTTATTAAGGAATGGCAGAGATGTAAGTTACGATCTTCTTTATAAATGGGACGATGCTAAAAAAGTAGTTGTGAAAGAACTATATAACTTTCTGCGGTTGCAAATGACATATGTGGAAATTTCAAACGGAATGACAAACACATATACATATAAGATTGCCAATCATGATTAAGGGTATAATAAGTATAAAAAATTTACAAATAGAGAGAAATCTTCCGCTAGCTCAAAATTTCATTAAAACGATAATTTATTCTAGATGTCGCTAGATCAAAATTTCCTTTCTATCATCAGCTGAAATTCCTTTAGGTCAATTCACGATAGTTAAATAGTTTATTTAGTAGGATAACTCTAAGTAGCTAAAAATGTTCCTTAGAAGGATAAATCTCGATAGCTCAAAATTACCCATTGGAAGGTTAACTGTTCCAGTTCATATTTTCATAATTTATTTCTATTAATATTCATATTTTCTGTATTGTCGACTTTCAGCCGGTGTATCGAACACCGGCTTAGCTAAAATCACTTTTTCTGTGTATCAAAATTATATGAAGTACTGTTATATAAATTGAAAAAGGAATTTTTTTGTTCACAATGTTAATAAAAAAATATCATATAAATCGTATTTTGAAGCACTATTCAATGATAGCTATAATGATCAGATAATTTTCTAAATACATGAGAAATTTACTAATATATATATTAACTTTAAATTCCTAAACTAAGAGACAAGGGGGGTTACCGCGTAACTCAATCCGAAAACGAAAATGTTCGAAAATGTGTGCTAAATACATTGCAATTCGAAAAGATTTCCTTTCGAATCGAATTAGGGAGTAACCCCCAAGGTGTATTAATACGCCTTAAGAGAGAGCAGGCAAACATTTTAACGTTTTTGTGCTTATAATTATGAGAGCTATCAACACCATAAACATTAATTAAATTCAACCTGTTTCAACGATCTTGATTTATTTTAATTTCTTACCTTATTTTGTCCCCTTTTCCTATCCTTTTTATTATTTTTCTGAAATTTTCTCCCTTTACCGTTATTATCTTCAGTCTCATTCTGTTCGTTTGTGGGGTTACCTTCTCCTTCTGAATGTTTTCTTTTGTTGTTTTCCTCTTTATTTACATTCTCAGCGGCGGCTGCATTTTTCTTCACATCTTCAACTAAATATCTGCACAAGAATTTTTAATTGTAATTTATTGCTTTTATAATGCAAATATTTAAGACAAAAACTTACTCCGGTTTTATATAACATATACCTGGTTCCATTTTTTATAAAATATTGCTTTAAATTGCACTTTTTTTAATTGAAATATAATAAAATAGTTAACAGATTCTTGATAGAACTTGTTACACGTGCGACTCGAATGAAAACAAAACTAGAATGAGTAAAAAATAAGAAAGAATTGAACAGGCCAGACAACAGGGCGATTCAAAAATTATTGAAAATAAAAAAGGGTTGCCTGTTTAAAGAATTTTCTAAACATTAACAGTTTTAAGAGAATTTAAGCTAATAAAACAAAATAAATAAGAAATTGTATTAATATTATTCAAATATTTTAAAATTGACTTAAAATTCATTATTTTAATTACAAAATATAAAAATTTGTATGATTTTTTTTTAAAGATTTGTTAACAGCTTTTGTCTTGGCAACTCTGATATAAAGAAATCAAGAGAATAAACAGCTGTTTTTTGTTTACATTTTCATTTGTTGTTGTGCTACAATACCGGGTTGAATAACTTCTAGTTAGTATAATTAAAAAGTTAATAAATGTTTAATTGTTTATAAAAATGGTACAATTATTTAGTTTTTTACTTAAAGCCACTAAAAAGGTAACCATTTTAACTTAATTACAGCTTTAAATTCTTTAACTAATGCACTTTATTTCCTTAGCCACCACGAGCTCACATGAGAGGCGGCAATGTTTTCTTAGACACTTTACGTTTAACAGTTAAGGGAGGTCATGGTGGCAATGGAATACCCAAATATGGTGGTATTGGTGGCCAGGGAGGCTGTGTCTACATAGAGGCCAAGGAAGGTGTAACCCTGAGAAATTTAGCCCAAAAATACAAGGAGAAGAAGGCAGCCGCCTCTAGTGGCGAAGACAGTAGTAAGGTGCGTATTTTAGGCAGACGTGGAGTAGATGAGAAAATAGAAGTTCCAGTTGGTGTACAAATCTATGATGAAACGGGTAAACTTATAGCAGATCTAAATGAACCCGGTTCGTCGTGTATTGCAGCTGGTGGGGGATTGGGTGGTTGTACCGGCACAAATTTCTTGGGAAAACCAGGTGAACACAAAGTAGTCAATTTGGATTTAAAGCTAATTGCTGATGTGGGTTTGGTGGGCTTTCCTAATGCCGGCAAAAGTACGTTCTTAAAGGCGATTTCGAATGCTAAGCCCAAAATAGCATCGTATCCATGTAAGTGTGAATTTAAACAAAAAATAATAAAATATGGAATCCATAAAGTTTGTCTTTTTCAATTAATCTATATAATTTTCTCTTTTAGTTACCACCATTAGACCGCAAATTGGCACAGTAAACTACAGCGATTTACGCTCCATAACTATAGCCGATTTACCCGGTCTAATTGAGGGTGCTCATGCCAATTTCGGTATGGGCCATAAATTCCTCAAACACATCGAACGCACACGTCTACTGCTGTTTATGGTTGATATATTTGGTTTTCAATTAAGCGCCAAACACGAAAAACGCGATTGTATACAAAACATTTTTGCCCTCAACAAAGAATTGGAACTGTATGATCCCACATTGCTGGAAAAACCATGTGTTTTATTGTTAAATAAAATGGACGTAACAGGTGCCACTGAAATACTTAAAAACACTAGGAATTCCATAGAAAATCTTGAAAACAAATTAATGGAATGCCCCCGAGAAATAAGACCCGAAAAAGTTTTAAAATTTGAACGTATAATACCAATATCGGCTAAAAATGCTTCTAGAATATCCGAAGTTAAAAGAGAATTGAGAAAAGTTTTGGATGAACAGGCAGAAAAGGAACAGTTGAACGATGAGTTTGAGCTAAAAGAAACATTGAGGAGAAAAGTGGGTGAAAGAGGACCTAAAATTACATAAATTACGTTTTAAGTTTAAAAAAAGATGAGCCTAGTTTTTTGTTAAAATTTAGAATGTGTTATGAAATATATTTTTAATCAAACTTACTGGTTTGCGAGAATTAGTAACAAATTTAACATAACAATGAGCCCATCTGTGAGGTAATATTTTGTTTATAAAAAATTTTGATTAAAAAGAAATAAAAAGAAAAAAGTTCATGATCTATGAGTGATTTTAAATTTTTCATATAAAACTCGATATTTGGTGGGAAATATGAATGATCACAGATTATTGTCCTTTTTTCCCTAGGACATCTAATAACGATCTATGAGTGATTTTAGTTTTTTCATATACAAATTCGAACATAATGGCTTCCGCTTATCCCTTTAGATTCCTGGTATATATCGTATTTATTATAATATTTGTTGGCTTCAGTATATTTACACTATTATGATGATTGAGGGGTTCAAGATTATGAATATTATAAGCTAGTTATGGAGTCCGAGTCTAAGGCCAAGAAATTACCTGTTAGTACTAACTACATTGGCTTAGTTATCCCTCGGATTGTTTGGTTTGTGCCTCTATAACCGGCATCTGTTGCATTTTAAATATATCCTTAAATGTCCGTAAAATGTTTACTGCCATCCATATTGTTTTCGGTCTTAGTATAGCCATGACATATTTCCTGATTTGTGTGTCTTATGCTCAGTACTTCAAGACCTATAATATAACCGTGACCATCATAATATTTTATTATCTGAGATTATCATTGGTTATGTTATGTCCCCAACTGGTTAACTATTCCTAGATACTTAGCTAAATATTTAGAAGAATTAGAAGTAGATAAAGATAAAGAAAAAATAGAAAGGCTGAGACAAAAAGCCATAATTTAATATTTGTTAAGTTATTTTAAATTTGTCAATATTAAATACATAAATTGTTATTTTCTGTTAATTCTAATTAAAATCAGTGTTGAACTTCCTAGGATAAAAAAATATTTGCTTACGTGCGGGCGTTGTTCTAGTTCTAATATTGACAACAGCGCCGGACGTTTTGTCCCCACTGAAGAACTTTTAGCAGCGGAATCTTGTATACCCACCATAAGGCGCGGATCCAGGTCAATCATTTGGAGGGCGGGAAATAAAGTAAAATTTATTTTACATTTTTTCTTTTTTATATTAAAACTTTTCGGTTTTGTGAGGGGGGAATTGCCTTGTTTCACCCCATGGATACGCGCCATAGCGGTAAGGGTATTATAAGTTTGTCTTGTGCCTGTAATGTAGAGAGCGGAGTTGATATAGCCCTGTCGGTCTGTCCGTATGCATTTCTGTCTGTTGAAATCAACTTTCTCCAAATAATTTACATACATCAATAAATACGTCATAGTCCTGGTTCGGTCGCTATTTAAATTCGGTAAAATCCAACCAACAAATGGCTGAGATATAACACCCTGTCTATACTTAAAAATATTTAGCATAACAATTAATGATGTTTTTGTCAAGACACTAACAATTTTGTCGTAACGAAACAATAATACAAATAAATGAAGACTATACTTAATAATTTTTTATCTTGACAACCATTTTAACGTTTATCATAACATAAATGTATCTGGTAGACATTGGGCCACAGTTAAACATAGAGCCATAAAGAAATATACATAGAGCGGAAACTCTCTGGCAAAAGACCTAACTCAGTTGTCAAAAACCTAAATGGTGAGAATGCATTAGTCATAGAGAATACACATAGAGCGGAAACTCTCTGACAAAAGACCTAACTCAGTTGTCAAAAACCTAAGTGGTGAGAATGTATTAGTCATAGAGAATACATATAAAGCGGAAAATCTCCTGTCAAAGACCTAACTCAGTTGTCAAGTGGTAAGAATGTATTATGAAAACAAAAACAACACTCGTATGTGTGATTATTTTGAATAATTTTTTAGTTTGAGTTCTCTTTCTAGTTTACGATCTATGCGTATTTCTCTATGCATAGAGCGGAACTCTATTTGAAATGTTTTGACCGCTACTTTTTAAAAATTAATAAAAAGTATGAAAAAGGTTTTAAATAATCATATATTTATAAAACTAAAAATTTGTATTTTGAGATTACACTGGTAACCCCGATTACGATACAAAATTAATTACGTTAAAAAATCAGTGATGGCATCTATGCTACAATTTTGCATACAGAAAATGGTACATTTTCTAATTACTTGGTCCTATTAATACAATTTACTTTAGAATTTAATATTTTAAAACCTTTTTGAATAAAATAAAGACATAGATATGCAAACTACACATATATTATTGCTATTATAAGGCAAATTACATCAATATTAAATAATAGTTTTTGTTTAAATATTATCAATATTTTACTGGGATTTCATTCGAAATTTATTCTGTTAAACATTTTCAAAATAACATCAATTTTATTTTACTATGGTTCCAGTTTATTCCACCAAAAAATATCAAAAATTTTGAAAAACCTAAAATGCAAAATTGTTTCAATGACAGTTGAGCATTATCACTAAAGAAGATTTTAAAAAAGCCAATTCATAAACGTTCTATGCGTCCAAAGCATTCCATGGTTAAAATTTGGCAAGTTTGTACTAAATAAATGTCAAATGATGACAACTCAATTCTTGAGATTTCATCATTTGACAGCCAATATAATTTCTCATATCAAATATGCTCAAATTACAAATAATTAAACAACAAAATGTTAAATATACTAAACAATAAAATATTTTGAATACTAGACTCGTTTTATTTAAAATTGTTAAGAAAATCAACAAATTATGACACAAAACATTAAAATCTGACAGAACAGAATTTCCATACAAATTTTTGATTTATAAACCTTTGATGAATGTAAAAATTGATTATAAATAAGGCCTTGAATATGTATAATTCCGGTAGAAAGCAACAATTTGCAATATTCACTAAATATGTTATAATTGTTACTTAACTTTTCAAAAGAAAAATCAAAATATTTTGCAAATGCAATAAATAACATGTGCTATTTGAAACCTTTTTGCCACTTTGGTACTTTCTGAAACCCAATTGGATAATAAATGTGTACGAAATAACCTAACACTCACATGCCAACACAAATTTTTTAATCAGTTGTCAAAGTGGCACCAAACGGAGTGGTTGTATATTTTTCGTGTACGGCAAATCTGCGATACTTTTTTACAACAGCTTTTTCAATAAAAATAAAATCAAAATAAACCATAAAAACGCATTAAAAACAACATAAATCTATTTACAACCAATAAATGCATGAAAATCTATAAGAAAATTACACGAAATTAGCCGAAAATGTGAGATTTTTAATGGAAAATTCAAAAGTGAAAAATTTTTCTAATTGGGAAGTCAGATTACAAAGCTTAACACGAACGAAGAAAAAAATATCAAAAAGTAGAAGTAGAAAAAAAATGTGAATACATAAAGGCACAAAAAAAATGGTATATAAAGAGAGTGCAAATAAATAATAAGAGGAGAGTGAAAATGCAATGAAATAACAAAAAGAGCGAGAGAATGTGTTTATGTTTTGGTTTGGTTTCGTAAATAAATACAAAAAAAAAAAAAAAATAATACAAAAACACAGCAACAATAATAATAATAACAACAACAGCAAAAAGAAGTGGCGGTGTGTTTATATTTTGATTTGATTTTAGCCGGTTTGTTGTTTGTTTATTTTCGTTTTCTTTTATTTGGTGTATTCTCGTGCGTATGTTTAAGTGCGTAAATTTCATAGGAATTTCGTGTTTACATTGCTGTTGTGGTACTTAATGTTTACAAAATGTCACAAAATAATCAACGTAAACATTATCACATACATGCTCCCTATCAACACCCTCAACAGCAGCAGCAGCAACAACAACAGCAGCAGGCTCAACATCATCATCACCACTTAAGTTCATCGCAACAGCAGCAACATCATCATCAACAACAACAACAGCAATGGTACTCCCAACAACATTATCAACATGGTCTTCACCTCAGAGATTCGCGCCATATTCAGCATTCTCAACATCATCATCACCATTCGCAACAGCAGCAACCACATCACAGTCATACAATGGCACCACATATGTTTACAAGTGGTTATGTTGGTATGACACCATCCGGTGGAGTTGTAGGCGGTGTTGGTGGTGCTAGTACAGCTAGTGGTGGGGTGGCAGTGCCGAGTTCAGCACACAATGCTGCAACAATGGGCTCTACACATAACATGCCGGCTTCTTCGTCGTCGGCACATCATTATTCTTCTCCATTGGCTGCTACGAGTGCGAGTGCTGGTGGGGGTGTTACCAGCAATGCAGCTAGTGCAAGTAGTGGTGGTGGTGCCTATGTTGGTCGTAACAGAATCTTTGACCTTGAAATGTTAACAACACAACCAACACAACAACATGCCCAACATAGTGTAGCGTCTGCTTCACATTCACACACTATGCTATCTAGTGGCAGTACGAGTGGACGAGCAGGATTTGATGCCTATTCCCATAACTCCTTATACTCACAACCAAATCAACGACATCATTCTTCTGCTCCTGCCTCCACACATCATCATCTGGCTGCTGCACATCATTCGTCAGCAGCTCATTCCCTGCATCCTCATCATACACATCATCATGCTCAGCAGCCACACCACACAAACCAGTCGTCTCTTCATCATCATCAGCAGCAACACCACCAACAACAGCAGCAGCCGCCGCCGCAGCAACATTATTATCATCATGCTCCACAAACTGCTCTCCATCGGCCACATTCTCAAGTTATGCCCCCCATGTTACAACATATTAAATCTGAGCCAGTAGAGCAAATAACCGTAACACCGTCTATACAAACCGAGGAAATCATCATCAAATGTAAGTTGTACTTATTCCTTGTCACATTGTATGTTTCGAGGAAACAATGTTGGTTTTTTTATGTTTAATTTTTCTTTCCTGTGTGAAAACAAAGTTTTGTTTTTTCTTTAATAGGCATTTTAGTAAATATCAACAACTTTTATGTAGTTTATTAGTAATGTGTCTGCCATTATTTAGTAGCTAAACGAAGAAATAACAATGCGAGGATTTTTTTATGTAACTTGTTTGGAAGGTATTGGTATGTCAGTATAAGCCCAATATAAACGCATCTGCTCTAAAGCGAATCAAATACAATGTGTTTATTCGTTTCTTATAAATCCGTTTAATCATTCAGAATGGGACTGTCCAGTATTGCTATCGTGTGGCTTAAGAAAGCAGCGTATAGTTAGAGGACGAATAAATGTACAGTATTTGGTATGGCTCTGTATGCCGGGAAATGGTTTAAAATACCATGAACAACACGATATCGATAGAATTCTCGCTATGCTGTATCTACCGCAATACCGCTTGGGATTATTAAAAGCGAAATCTTCAGACATTTTCTTCAGAATGCTGACAATAGGTGACCCAAAAGGGAAACATGCAGAATCACTCTTGAACAGGAACCAGATGGTCATTTCGAGGATAATAGCTGTGATAACACAATTTAAACATTATTTTGTGCTTTTTACCTCCCAGTTTTTTATTAGTTGCTATACAGATTTCTTAACATAGATATTAAATGATGTACCTGAGACATCGGGTACCACACTATGTGATCTAATTGTATACCAGAATGCGACAAGTTGGATCTAGTACTCTTTTCACTAGCACCTAAACTTAATATAAATTTCGTCAATCTCATTGAATGGTGTGGCTTTTATACTTGTTGTCTTCCAGGGGGAAAAACTTTTAGTTGATACAGCAGTCGCTAAGTTGACGAGTGAGACTTTCGTCATTCCGGAGTGTAGATTCAACTCATTTTTCGTAAACACCAAACTATTTAAACTTTACAAAGAAATTTACTATTTTTAGAAAAAAGTGGTAAATTAAAATGAAAACTGCTATAAAAAAAAGTATTATCTCGGAGTAAAAATAGACAAAAAAACTGTTATTTACAAGTCGACATCCCGACTTAATAAACAGATCAATAAGATATTACACAATATTATATTGTCTAAAACATGTATGGATGTTCCATTTAATGAATTGCAGCAAAAGATCAGATCCAATTACATACATTGATACACAAAATCTGTAACTCAACATGTTCAAGATTTGTAAAAAAATAATTTGGTGAAAAAATTTTTGAGAAAACCGTCACGAGCAGACCCCTTCTAATATGATGGTAAAGATTGCTGCTTTATATTTACGCAACAATCTCCTCCTTGTCATCTGACTCAACTGGATTGGTCGCAGTGGATCCTGGCCTTTGATGATTTTTGTAACAAGATCTTGAAACCATCCAGTATATCACTAACAAGGACAGGATTTTCCTTCAGGATCCACAAGTATACTCCAAACATATTTGATTATTAGCACATCTATCAATAATAACCAGAGTCAGAACGAATTTCGGTTTTGGATCAGGCCAAATGCCGGAGAAAATTTGCCCGAATACAGCAAATTTTAAAATGAAAACCGTTAATTATGTAATTTTAAAGGAGAAACAAGTTTTGAATATCTTTATATAGTTACCTTAATATTGAAGGCTCTAACTAGTTAAGGAAAGCGTTAGTTAGGCCCTTTCTATATTAAGGTAGTGATATATATAATTCTTCTGTGTTAGTAACTGAACACCTACCTCCTTAACGGCTGGGCCGATTTCGATGAAATATTTTGTGTGTTTTTAACTAGCTCCTTTCGTTTGGACATGGACATGGCTAGATCGTCTTAGAATCTTATGAAGACCCAGAATATACATATATAGTTTTTGATTCTACGACCAATATTTCGATATGTTACAAACGGAATGACAAAATCAATATATATGTTACCTATAGACCTGGTTCTGTTGCTGTTTAAATTTGCCCAACCAATTACTGAGATATAAGCAAAAAACCTCGACTACCTCGATTTTTTTTAAATATTTTTAAAAATATTTTTTTTTTTTCAAAAGTTTTTTTCTTATCAAAAAATGTATATAACCAAAAATTGGTATTTTTAGATTCGGCATAGCACTCATACTTGTTTTTACATAAATGTGTTTTTGATTTCGGTTAAAAACTCGATACAAATATAGAAATATTAGCATTGATATAAAACGAAAGTACATAAATATAAGTTTTATTGCAAACATAAATGCCTTGGTTGGTACTGTTACCCCTAAAACATACGTTCAGCTGTACTATAGTTACATCTAAGCTACCGATACCGAAATAACTGTAACTACCGCTCAAATACATTTACCAATATAATCGTAAATACCATTACCTCTAAAAACCGTTACCAATATTCGATAAATAATTTAAAATTATAAAAATACAAAGTTTTGATTTAAAAAAATTAATTTATTGAATTCTACAGAACCTAAAATGTAATATAATACCAACTATGTCAACTTATTTTTATACCCATCATCAAAGAAGATGGAGGTATATTGATCAAAATATTTGTCGCATACCCACATTAGTATATACACATTTGCCCAAAACTAAAGCAACTCACATTAGAAAGCGATGTTCAGAGACCTGCGCCGACTAAATTTCACAGCGGCTCAATGCCGGCTGTCAGCCATCAAAATATTAATTACTCAAATTGTAAAAATTTAAAAAGGAAAATTCCGAAAATTTTATGAAATTTCTAAGGAACTTTAATCAAAAAAGGTCGGGTATTTTCAAGCCGATTTAAGACGCAAAACTTTCGGCGGCGGTGGCTTTTAAAATTTATCGGCGGCTAGGTTCAGCCGGCTTACAACCGGAGCAGGTCTTTGGCGAAGTTATGGCTAATATATCTGTTTTAATATTAGCACTGTATATAAATAAAACGTAAATACAAACAAATTTATAATTCATTATTTTTAAAAAAATTTTTTTCAAAATAACGAAATGAGTATAAAATGTGACCGGTCAAAACTAAAGTAACTTTTGTACACGTGTCAGAAAACTTAAATATAAAAGTAGTAGTAGATAGCGTAATATTTATTTTTAATGACTGCAGCACATCTACGGGGCATTAAATCAGAAAATCTCTCAATTTGATCTTTAGAAATATTGTCTTCTGGATTTTCAATAGGGTTAAGGTCAGGCGATTGAGCTGTCCACTCTTACTTTTGATTCACACGACTATTCCTTGACAAGGGTCGTTATCATGTTGGAAAACCCAAACCAGAGAAATGTTTTCTTCAGTACAAGGCACCATTACATTTTCCAAAAAAAATTTATAATTAAATCTATCCATTTTCTCAGTTAATTGGTCCAACTCAAGTGTATGAAAAACAGCTCCACACCATTATGAAGCCTCCAACAAGCTTTACTGTACCTTTAGGCTTAAGGCAGTAATTTTTTGGTTTTCATACAGTGAAATTCTTCATTTCGGAGCCTTTTATATTGAATTTGGATTCGTCCGAGAACAATATATGTCTCCACTGGGCAGCAAAAGCTTTCCTGGCTTTGTGATTTGTTGGGGAAATAAACGACTTATTTGATAGTTTCCGAACACATAAACCAGCTTCTATAGTTCGTCTTACAGTTCTACAGCTTATACCCAATGATAACTCTCTCAGTTATCTGGACAGTTGAATGGAAAAGGGTTTCTTTTTTATATCACGAATTTATTTTATCTGCACGTTGTAAAGTTTTCCGCGGTCTACCTCCTGAATGTACTGCCACTACTGATCCACTTGAATGAAATGGACTTATTATTCGAGAAAACACTGATTTGCATATTGACAACTTTTCAGAAATTTGTTTTTGTGATAAACTCACGATAGTCTTTTATAATTTGTTCTTTAAGAAAGGTAGAGTTAGTACTGAGATCGAAAAAACCCTTACACACGTTTTTCATTAAAACTTTAAACCCAAGTATTTTTTGATTTTTTTTTTTTATCAGTTACTTTTGTAAAGCATCTCAGTTATTATGTTTAATGTCAATTATGTTAATTTGTAGTTAATCTGATTAAAAAGAGTGACGAGGAAAAAATGCATACTAAAATCATTAAATATTTTCAACAAAACCCAACTTGGTCCTACATAAAGTTGGCCAAACAATCAAAGGTCTGCTGTCAAAATGTTTTCAAAGTATCAGGAGAACTTGTCCGTTGATAGAAAACCTGGATCATCTAGAAGGAATGGTCCACATGGTGTTTCTAAAGCCAATAAATATAACGCATTTTCAAAAGAGCTCCAAACACATCCGGTAGGAATGCAATCCGGTTAGCTCAGTACTCGTACTATTTGGTACGAAAAGTTAAAGCCAATGCAGGTTTGAAAACATACAAGGCTCAAGAAGTTCCTGATAGGAACTCTGCTAAAAATTTAAGGGCCAATGACAGAGCTCGGAAATTGAAGTAAAATTTTATACAAAAAAATATACCTGCTGCATAATGTACGACGAAACTTACGTTTGGAAAATTTTTCTAAGCTTCCGGCTCAACATTTTTATGTTGCTGATGCTCTAGGGAATGTTATAGAAAAGTTTAGGACCCAAAAGCAGAAAATTTTCCCAAAAAATTATTGGCCTGGCAAGCAATATGTTGTTGCGGCAAAAGAAGCCAAACATTTGTTACAAATGGCTCTATAAATTCGAAAATTTAAGTTAAGGATTGTTTAAAAAAGAGGATGCTTCCATTCCATAAGACTTCTTAATGTGTACACTTATTTTTGGCCTGATTTGTCATCCTGTCACTATGGAAGCAAAGTCTTGAGTGGTACAAGAACAATAATGTGGTATTTGTACCAAGAGAGGCAAATCCTCCAAACTACCTGGAGCTAAGGTCAGTGAAGAAATATTGGGCTTTTGTTAAAAGAGAATTAAAGAGCACAAAAAAGCTGTCCAAAAGTGTGTTAGAAAGCTCAATAAAAACCTTAATGGAAGAGTTTCCGGAAAAGGTTCATAAATTCATCACTAGTGATTAGAACTATAAAAATAATATTTTTTGTAAATTGTAATAATAATTTCAATCAAATAAAACAAAAATCAAAACTGAAAGTTTAGTGGTTTAATTTTTAGTAACATATATGTATGTATGTTAAGATTTTTTCGATCTCAGTCCTTATATAAAAATGAAATGGTCCATGCATGTAATCTCATTTTCAGGCGATGGTTGTAAAGAAAGAAAAAATTCAAAAATTCGGGAATTTTACGTTTTTAATAAATTGCCTCCCTCTTTCACTTCTCATTTTTCTTAATAAGAGACATTTTTTGGAGAAACTTGAACAACTAGCATTAGTAAATAGCTACCGAGCGAAGCCAGGCGGTCAGCTAGTTGATAATATAATTCAGGATAAAATTACCGTTATCGAAATAACAACAGAACCGTTAGCGAAATAAGGAAAATATCCGTTACCGAAATAATCCAAATTAGCGTTACATTTTTTCCATTTTGAGTCGGCAGCCAACCTTGTTAATTATAATCCAATAACTTTTGATTGAACTGAATATTATATTATTTAAATTTTTTACATTTTATGTTTTTATAAAATAATATTAAGATTACATTATTGATAAAACTTAAACAAAAAGAATAATAATATTCAGTTTTGTAATAATTTTCTTTTGAGAATTCTGTATATAAAACAAAAAGTTTGGTTAGAATACTTACAAAGAAATCATTTGAAAATATTGCTTATTTCTTTAAAGGAAGTATTCTGAAAGAACAAATAACGGTCATTATTTTAATATTTTTATTATCGACATAAATAATATAATATATAAAAGTATTTTAATTATAATACGACAAGGTTATATAATTTGTTGATAATTTAAAAGATTTATTATAAAGTAATTACAAATATTAACAAGATACTTTGTAAAGAACACGAAACTATTTTTTGATAATATAAATTATGCTGAATTGTTAAATTTGTGTAACAAATATTAATATTTTTTTTTTATTATTATTATAATAAAAATTCATATTTTGAAATTCAATTAGCAAAAAAATAAAAAATAAAAAAATCAAAAAAGAAAAAACCTACAAAATGGGTAGAAATAAAAAAGCAAAGAAGAAAAACTAAAAATTGATGATATAATCAAAAAAATGTTCTACATTGCAGTTTTTATTGTTAGGTAGAGAGAAATACATTGAAAATTTTTGTAAATGGAAAGAAAATAATCTATAATTTTTAGTATGTATCCAGCAAGAGCTGAGTAAATATTTACAAAGAGCATCATCGTCATCGTCATCAACAACATCATCATCATCAGCATGAATGTGTACTTGGGCGGTGAGGGACGACGATTATGGTGACGACGACGAAACCAAACCAAAAAAAACAAGCACGACGGAGACGACTACTACTGAACAACTACAACTGCTGGCTGGCATTACTTCCACTTTGTAAAGTGACTGACCTACCTATCCATCCATCCAACGGCGAAGTGAAATGAATGGGAACATAATGTACAAAAGACACATGAAATACAGAGAAAAACACATACCGAACAAAAAAAATAACAAAATAACTCAAAAGTGCTGAAGTACTGCTTTGTTGGTTAAATGTTTATACGAGAAATCTACCCAACTATAAACCAACTGAAATTCATGAAAACAAAGTAATCAATTTTGATTATATTTCATTTTATTTTCGAAAGGAACAAGAATTTTGCAATATTTTATAATTTTCGTTTGTTTGTTTTTTTAGATTTCTTTTTTTTATTATTATTATTATGATGATTATACAATATTTCCAATTTATGGAGCTGGGAAGCAATATAAATGGAGCGTTGTGGAAGAAGAGAGAGAGAGAAAGAGAGAGAGCGAAAGGGAGACAGAGACAGGGAGAGTGAATGAGGAAGATGGATTTGGAACTGGGTGGGAGGGATATCATTTAAAGCAAGGGATATACTATACTCCAGCAAAACTAAACTAACTATACTTTAATATTATACTATAGTATACTAAAAATATAAAAGCATTAAAGAACAACTTTCATAAAAGTGGGAAAAATACATAAAAGTTTTTAATGCCAAGAAAAGTTTTTTGTTACTACTCTAGTACGTCGACTACAACGACGAGGAGTACGAATACAATATTGCCAAGAGCCAAAAAATTAAAGACGAACAAAATAATTTTATAATAAAAATGGCAAAAACAAAAAAATAAAATAAAACTAAAACACGTAGAAACAGCAGTGACTGGCTTGGCTTGGCTTGCTGGTTGGTTTGTGGCAAACAGCATTTGGAAATCATCCATCTTCATATATACCTATACCTCTATACCCACAAGATGTATGAGCGTATCGTATATACCCAACAAACTCAATACTATATACATACAATACATTCCTACTCTACTATATAATTGTATATGGGCACCACCATTGTAGTATACACACCCAAAATTATTGACTCGTTTTAAGTTGTATCCCTATAAAATGTAATACTATCCATTTAAAACATTTGCACATACTATAACTTAAACATGGCTAAAGAATATTTCTTTCTTTACATTTCTTTATGTACACACCACAAATAACTAACTATACCCATTAATATATTTCCCCAATGAATACAAAAAAATAAAAAAAAAAACGCTCTAGAAATTTTACTTTTCAAAAAATTTATACACACATTTCATGGATAGTCATCATTTTGCAATTATTCCCTAGAATTATTATAGAAGTTTTTAGAAAAATATTTTATAAATATGTATTCTCTATTTACTTTGCTATTCTTAAAATATGTATGTATATAAACAAAAACTAAGTCCAAAGTCCAATTTATTTAAAATTTTTAAATTCTTTAATGTAACTCTGTGGCAATAACTCGATTTTTAGAGTTATTTTTCTTTTTTTAAAAAAATCAAGTCAATTATCATCTATTTACCTAACGCCTTACATTAGTTTCCATAATATTATTATATAAAAAAAAAGAAATATTTAATGAATACAATTTTTGTTTTTGGTTAAGGTTGTTTGGGGTCACAATGCGAGTTTCTGTTTTGTTGGTTAGTTTTTTTATATATATATATATTATTTGCAGGGTATATAAAATGAGTTTCCAGCTGTAAATGTTGTTAATGGCTTTTTGGCATTTGACACCTTTTTTGTGAGGAGGGGGGAGGAGGGTAGAAAATATCGAATATATTATGTTTTATTTTGAAAAAAGGGTGGTATTTGCACTTAAGCTTTAAATGGTTACAGTATCACAGATTTTCTTTAAATATCCACCATTTTGTTGAATGATTAAAATGAAAAAGATTTATTGGATTTGTCAAGGAATGCCAAAATCAATATCAAAATATATTACTAAAATTGTTTGGTACAAATTTTGAAAAATTTCTTGAAATTATTCCTTGATATAAAACTTGATTTCATTTAGAAATATGGATATAATGTAGAGTTTCCAAAAAACCGAAGAATTTCAAAACCGCAGTTTCGGTTTTAAAAAATTGAAAACCGATCGGTTTCGGTTCGGTTTTGTGATAATTGATTAACTATTAAATCAGTTGATAATATAGGAACTGCTAAGCAAATTTAAAGTTCAAATTTGACAAGTGTTTACGAGAATAAAGGAAAATTGGTACTTTTTCTTTATATGATACCTTTTTAATATATTAAATTAGTTAAAGTTGGCTAATATGCTTCTCAGTAAAGAAATAATCAAGAATAGGGTGCTCAATTGTATTATGATACCAAAAATGGAGAACTAAACCAAACTAAGGAGTACTTTTTCGTTCTTCAAAATGAATTTTCTATAATATTGAACCTAGAATCTGGAAATTACTTTGAAATTTAAAACTTGACAGTGGTTTAAGTGTGGAAAATTTTTACTTTTTCTTCTAATGTTACTTTTTATTATAATAAATTATTTTACTTATTGTATATACATAATAGTTGGCTGATATGCTTCTGAGTAAAAAATGGACGCAGAAATATGAAATTAAACATTAATGATGCTGAGTAGGAAAAAAAATGTGGGTCTTTATGGTACTCTTTATATTCTAATAATACGACTAGAATGAGGTACAATCCACTTGAATCAATAAACATGAAATTAGAGACAAGTTTTCCTGAATTAGTATTAATTTACAAAGGGAGACTTAATAGTACTATTTCTATATTCCAATTGAGGCGAAGCGCACTGGTCAGATAGTACTCCATACTTTTATCGGATATTTTGCATTATTTAGCCTGCGAAAGGTCGCCTGCTACATCATCTGAATTTAAATAAATCTTAAGAAATTTTTACCGATCTGTGTTTAGAGATATTGAATGAATAATTGGATGAAAAAGTTTGTTTCTCATTTCTAAATTTTGAATTTTTCGAGTGAAAATAGATTAAAAGTGAAAACCGAAGAATAATTGTCGGTTTCGGTTTCGGTTTTAGGCCTTGAAAAACCGCGGTTTCGGTTTCGGTTAAAACCGAATTGGAAACTCTAATATAATGAATATAAAATATGGATATAATGAAAAATTCTTTATATTCTAACCAATGAGCAGAAACTAGCTGTCAAAAAAATAAGCCTGTTGTCAAAAACCGAAAGTACTCCCCCATCAATAAAGCAAGTAGTCAACGTATCCCATATAGTGACAACAATTGTCCCTAATGTCTGACCACTTGGCTGATTCCAATTTATATATTTTGGGTCATTTGACAGGTTTGTGCTTTTGGTTACTTTATACATCCCAGGTAATGTGGTGTGAAGACAATTGTCACTTAAGAGTCTCTATGTAATCTAGAGTGTAGTCAATTTAAACGTTAATTTTGTTAATATAATTCTCAATCAGTTTATTATCTTTTTGCTTAAGTGTACTGACATTTCATGTAAACCATTGTAAAGGCAATTACCCCTTTAGTGTCTCTAAGTAACCTAAAGTGCAGTCACTTTAAACGTTTGTTTTGTACTGCATTTTAGAAAGTGACGATTGAGCCGAAAAAAACCGTTCAATATAAAAATTCTCAAAAATAGGTAAATTTATTAAACATTAAATACTCCTATTCAAGATTTTATAGTTGCTTCCGTTACCTTTTTGAACGAGGTGGTTCACTTACGCTTAAAATCGGATATGTCCTGGGATACCTTTCCTGTGTTCTTTAATTCCTTTTTTACATAAGCCCAATACTTTTCCACAGAACGAAGTTCTGGACAGTTGGTTGGATTTACCTCCCGTGGTACAAAAGTGACATTATTTTTTTAATACCACTCAAGGGTATTTTTTTCCATAGTGACAAAATCTGTGCTGTATTAAGAAAGAAAAAAACCGTTTTTGTACACTCCGTAATATATATTCCTGTGTTTATCCTGCCTGATGTCACAAATGCTTCTTTTGCCACAACTGCAAATGGCTTGCCACACAAGATACTTCTTATGGAATTTTGTTCCACATACAAATCTTCGCCCATAAGTTGTGCAAAGTCTGCCAGTACATAAGTTTCATCATCCATTACACAACAGGTTATTTTTTTATAAAAATTTACCTAAATTTTTTCGCTCGTTATTCAAGGTCTTTACCGCATTTCGATTTAGAACTTTATACGACTTTAACCCAGCATTAGTTTTGGCTCAGTGCACAAAAGAATCAAAGCATTTAACTTTACGAGCTGCTTTTCTGATAAAAGTGGTCGGTGATCTTCGAAAGAGTTGTTCGACTTTTTTTGCATTACCAATATCTGTTATACCTTTTTCCTGATCCAGTTTTTTTCAATGTTTAAGTTTTCCTTATAAGATTTATGGCGTTTGAAACAGTGTGAAGAAGAACCTACAAATCTTTTGCTATTTTGTTGTAAGTCCTTATTTTATTTTTTCTAGGACTGAACTAGAACTGAACTAGAACTGAACTAGAACTGAACTAGAACTGAACTAGAACTGAACTAGAACTGAACTAGAACTGAACTAGAACTGAACTAGAACTGAACTAGAACTGAACTAGAACTGAACTAGAACTGAACTAGAACTGAACTAGAACTGAACTAGAACTGAACTAGAACTGAACTAGAACTGAACTAGAACTGAACTAGAACTGAACTAGAACTGAACTAGAACTGAACTAGAACTGAACTAGAACTGAACTAGAACTGAACTAGAACTGAACTAGAACTGAACTAGAACTGAACTAGAACTGAACTAGAACTGAACTAGAACTGAACTAGAACTGAACTAGAACTGAACTAGAACTGAACTAGAACTGAACTAGAACTGAACTAGAACTGAACTAGAACTGAACTAGAACTGAACTAGAACTGAACTAGAACTGAACTAGAACTGAACTAGAACTGAACTAGAACTGAACTAGAACTGAACTAGAACTGAACTAGAACTGAACTAGAACTGAACTAGAACTGAACTAGAACTAGAACTGAACTAGAACTGAACTAGAACTGAACTAGAACTGAACTAGAACTGAACTAGAACTGAACTAGAACTGAACTAGAACTGAACTAGAACTGAACTAGAACTGAACTAGAACTGAACTAGAACTGAACTAGAACTGAACTAGAACTGAACTAGAACTGAACTAGAACTGAACTAGAACTGAACTAGAACTGAACTAGAACTGAACTAGAACTGAACTAGAACTGAACTAGAACTGAACTAGAACTGAACTAGAACTGAACTAGAACTGAACTAGAACTGAACTAGAACTGAACTAGAACTGAACTAGAACTGAACTAGAACTGAACTAGAACTGAACTAGAACTGAACTAGAACTGAACTAGAACTGAACTAGAACTGAACTAGAACTGAACTAGAACTAGAACTGAACTAGAACTGAACTAGAACTGAACTAGAACTGAACTGAACTAGAACTGAACTAGAACTGAACTAGAACTGAACTAGAACTGAACTAGAACTGAACTAGAACTGAACTAGAACTGAACTTGAACTAGAACTGAACTAGAACTAGAACTGAACTTGAACTAGAACTGAACTAGAACTGAACTAGAACTGAACTAGAACTGAACTAGAACTGAACTAGAACTGAACTAGAACTGAACTAGAACTGAACTAGAACTGAACTTGAACTTGAACTAGAACTGAACTAGAACTGAACTAGAACTGAACTAGAACTGAACTAGAACTGAACTAGAACTGAACTAGAACTGAACTAGAACTGAACTAGAACTGAACTAGAACTGAACTAGAACTGAACTAGAACTGAACTAGAACTGAACTAGAACTGAACTGAACTAGAACTGAACTGGAACTGGACTAGAACTGAACTAGAACTGAATTAGAACTGAACTAGAACTGTAGTAGAATCTGAACTAAAACTCAACTGCGAGGAAATTTAAATTGAAATAAAACAGTGAAAAACATTTTTAATATCCATCCAGTTGACTTTATTAGTCATGCCATTTGGATGTATGGGTATTAAACAGATTTTTCTTTATTTTATTTATAAAAAACACAATTTAGAAATAATCTAGAACTTTAAGTGGACTAGAACTAGAATCTGAACTAGAACTAAGTCTGTACTGTTGCAGGTCAAAATTTTATTGTATTTACTTCGGCTGTGACTTTTGGCCGATAGTTCAATATAGCGACATCGGACCACATTATAATAAATTCGTTTTACTGTTCAATACGAGGTTGGGTCCCCGACTTTTTGTATTTCCCGACTCTTAACTGAAAGGGTAACACTACTCCTGTTAGTTGACTCCTGTCAAAATCATTTAGTTTGTATTGACAACTATGAAAAAAATTGAATTTCGTCGTAGTCATCTCACATGTCTCAGTGGTTTCAAATTTGAATGATCACCTGGGTATGAGAAAGCTTTCCGCAAGATGGCTGCCGCGTTTGCTAACAATTGGGTGCACAAAAAGATACACACATGTGCAGTTTCCATGGCAAAAATGCTCCCTTTTTTTCCATATTCTCCGGATTTAGCCCCGAGTGACTATTTCTTGTTTCAAACCCTGAAATAATGTTTGGGTGGAAAGAGATTTGACTTCACCGATGAAATTATCTCACAAAAAATACGTATTTGGATGACCACAACAAATCTTATTTTTGGATAAAATGTATGGAAAAATAAAATGATGTTTAATCCAAAAACCTGTGTTTCACTATAAATGTCAGGGGCTTTATGACCCACTCGTACATAGACTTGATCAACTGTTATATAGATCATCTTAAAAGTCAGGGAATTTTTGACTCCCTCGTACATAGACTTCATCAACTCTTATATAGAACATCTTTGCTTTTCCAATTCATCGATTTTGATCGGCTGTTCGATACAGCGGCTTCGTTCAACTGTTTAATTCAACGACTTACGTCAACTAGTTAAAGTTGTTCGATAAAATATCCAAACAGAGGCTTAGAATGAGAGGTTCACTATAATTTCCCAGATTATTTGTAACGATTTACTATGTGTGATTCGGATAGAAAATAAGACAATTGCTACAGAAAAATATAATAAATCCGCCCCCTAATTATTAGTTTGTGGTGTGAAGATACTCTAGTACTCAGTAATGTGTGTCGGCATATCTTTTGTTATAAAATACCACTCACTTTAAGTCAGTTCTTTTAACTTCAAATGAAAATGTTAAATAATAAAGTCTACCGTTGATCACGAATCCTTTTGTGCCTGAGTTTTCAACAATTACTTCCATTTGGGTAGACTCATGCCACTTCACATTTGATATGTTGCAAAGTATCAGTAGCTTTCTCGCAACTATTAAATTCCTTCAAGACACCTTTCTGAACATCTCGACAGTTTAGGTTTGGTTAAAAAACCGTTAGGTCAAATTGTTAAGATTACTTTTATTATAGTTTCTAGTATTTATCTTAAATCATCATTACTTCATTATTCAAAATTATAATGTACTATATTTTCTTATAAACAATGTTTTTTTTAGCTGAACCCGTGGATGATGTTAGTTATCACAAAAGTGCGCCACAAATTGAAAACAATTCTTTTCATATGGAAGAAAAACGTAAACAATATGAGCTGCAGCAGCAGCAACAACAGCAACGTATTCAGCAACAACAATTACATGAGCAACAATTACAGCAACACCAGCAACAACAACAACAACAGCAAATAAAACTGGAACCTCATGATTATCCTCAACATCAGAGTGAACATACTCATAATGAAGATATTTCCCAACAAACACAACATTGTACAAATTCCGAGAATTCTACTACGATACTACCAGCAGAGCAAAACCAGCAACAACAACAACATCAGCTGCAACAACAACCACAAGCAGAACAACAACAGCAAATATCCTTGACTAATATAAAAACAGAAGCAAAGGTAAAATCAAACAACAACAAATAAAAAAAATAAAAAAACAAGAAATAAAAACAAAACAAAACAATATGAATACAAAAGAGGAAATAACAGCAACAACAACAACAACAAAAATAAACAATAACATAACCTACAATACTACTCCATATACATATGTACATGCATATGTACAAGCATATTTATGTACATAAACGTTTACATATTTACACACACACACACATTTACTACGGTACTACACAAATATTTTCATTCATTTTTTCTCGTTTTTTTGTTTTGCTACAAATTTATTGTTTGTTTTTCTTGTTGTTGTTGCTGCCGTTATTTTCACTTATTCTGTATGATTTTTTTTTCTACTAATACTTTTTTTGTCTTTCTTTTTTATTTTGCACAGCCCCTTAACTTTCCTCGTCGCAAATTACAAACAGAACGTTCCTCAACTCTGCCCATATGCCAACGATGTAAACAAGTTTTTTTGAAACGTCAAAACTACACACAACATGTTGCTCAATCCAGTTGCAATATTGTTGAATACGACTTTAAATGCTCCGTATGCCCCATGTCCTTTATGTCTAATGAGGAACTGCAGACGCACGAACAATTACATCGTTCGCATAGATATTTTTGTCAAAAATATTGTGGCAAATTCTATGAAACCATCGATGAGTGCGAACAGCATGAATACGGCCAGCATGAATATGAAATGTATAAATGTAATGTAAGTATGGCAGGATAATTTTTGAAAGTTATAGAAAAGGATTGTTTACATTAGCATTTTAAATGGAGGTAAATTTTTAGGTAGGGGTATATAACTTTTGAATTACTAGAGATGCAATGGGTCAGTGTTTTGTCGTTGCTTTAATTGAAAGACGAAATTATGGATAAGTTTCTCATTATCCGGAAAAAACATTCTTCTCCTATTGGCTAATGCCAGCATTATAATGAACCCAGAACTATGGTACTGTTCTATTCTATTTGCTGCATTCATATCGGGGGAGACGTATTTAGAGCTCTATAATGTCGTAGTAGTTTCTCCTGATGGATCTAACATTTTATCGTCGTGAAATGCCTAATAAACATCAAACAAAAGAGAGCATACTGACGCTGCTTCAGTAAATTTACCGACTACATCTTCACTGATCTTCTACCTTTTTTCTGGTCGATAATCTGTAGTGCGATCGCACTTTCCAATGGAAGTAGCGGTAATCGCAGACGAACTTGATGATTTCCGAAGAATCAGGGATCGTTCAACTGAATATTGATATCTGCAGGTTGGTAAATGATGACAATATGGGCAATGTCTAGATCAGTACTGCAACTTGAGTTCAGGAGTTTTGTTCTATAGTCCGGTCTCTCCCCCACCCGACGAAGTAAGTCGATAGGTTAGCGATTAAGATTGCAGATACCACCATAACCAGAGATCGCGTGCTTTCACTGAAAGCCTTTCAGAGACATAGCGAAGAATTGGCCATTCACTACATGAACTTCCAGTCACGGACACATCAGAATTGTATACGACATCTGAAGTTGCAGAAGCCATCAACGCAGCCAAGCATTCTGCTTATCCATGTTGATGTTCAACCAACTTTGCGTTTTTAAGCAGTCAGTAAAGAGCTTAATAATACACAGCGTCTTGAAAATGGGTCAAGTAATCCTGTTACTGAAACCCCAGTAAAGTGATGGATATTAGTACAGAACTATTTCTATCCTATCAACTGTAGCGAAGACACTCGAAGCTCTTTTCCTTCCCAAGCTTAACTATCAACTAACAGCAGCTCACCACCTGATTGATAGATCCGCCTTGCAATTGGGCTATCAAAGACTTCATTTAACGCTGTTCTAGGACATCCTGAAGTCCACAATGCCTGAAAATATGAACAGATAGATAGTGAAGTATATGAATGGCCTCATCTTGTTGAACTAGCATTATTCCTTCGACTTGACTTCCATGCAAACCATGATTAGGAACTGAATTTCAACTAGAACTGAACTGAACTAAACTAGAACTGAACTAGAACTGAACTAGAACTGAACTAGAACTGAACTAGAACTGAACTAGAACTGAACTAGAACTGAACTAGAACAGAACTAGAACTGAACTAGAACTGAACTAGAACTGAACTAGAACTGAACTAGAACTGAACTAGAACTGAACTAGAACTGAACTAGAACTGAACTAGAACTGAACTAGAACTGAACTAGAACTGAACTAGAACTGAACTAGAACTGAACTAGAACTGAACTAGAACTGAACTAGAACTGAACTAGAACTGAACTAGAACTGAACTAGAACTGAACTAGAACTGAACTAGAACTGAACTAGAATTGAACTAGAACTGAACTAGAACTGAACTAGAACTGAACTAGAACTGAACTAGAACTGAACTAGAACTGAACTAGAACTGAACTAGAACTGAACTAGAACTGAACTAGAACTGAACTAGAACTGAACTAGAACTGAACTAGAACTGAACTAGAACTGAACTAGAACTGAACTAGAACTGAACTAGAACTGAACTAGAACTGAACTAGAACTGAACTAGAATTGAACTAGAACTGAACTAGAACTGAACTAGAACTGAACTAGAACTGAACTAGAACTGAACTAGAACTGAACTAGAACTGAACTAGAACTGAACTAGAACTGAACTAGAACTAGAACTGAACTAGAACTGAACTAGAACTGAACTAGAACTGAACTAGAACTGAACTAGAACTGAACTAGAACTGAACTGGAACTGAACTAGAACTAGAACTGAACTAGAACTGAACTAGAACTGAACTAGAACTGAACTAGAACTGAACTAGAACTAGAACTGAACTAGAACTGAACTAGAACTGAACTAGAACTGAACTAGAACTGAACTAGAACTAGAACTAGAACTGAACTAGAACTGAACTAGAACTGAAATAGAACTGAACTAGAACTGAACTAGAACTGAACTAGAACTGAACTAGAACTGAACTAGAACTGAACTAGAACTGAACTAGAACTGAACTAGAACTGAACTAGAACTGAACTAGAACTGAACTAGAACTGAACTAGAACTGAACTAGAACTGAACTAGAACTGAACTAGAACTGAACTAGAACTGAACTAGAACTGAACTAGAACTAGAACTGAACTAGAACTGAACTACAACTGAACTAGAACTAGAACTAGAACTGAACTAGAACTGAACTAGAACTGAACTATTCTGGAACTGAAATAGAACTATAAAAGTACCAGAACTGGTTTGGAATTGAAAAAGTAACTTTTTTAATTCATTAAATTTGTCTAATGTAAACACTCCAAATATAAAAACACACCAAAATTAAACTAACAAAATTATGTTTCTCTAATTTCCAGATTTGTTGTATAAGTGTAACCGAACGTGATCAATTATATACGCACCTAAATGAGCATAAATACCAGCCACGCTACGACTGTTGTATATGTCGTTTATGTTTCCAAACTTCTATGGAACTACATGATCATTATATGGCCAATGAAGATTTCTGTGGAAAATTTTATGATAAAGAAGGTAGGAAATCATGCTGAAACTATATTTAAAACTGGACTGAAATGATTTTCCATTTTATAGCCTTTAATAAACCAATTACCTCGTCGTCATCACCTTATCTGGGAAAACCGGAAAGTTCTAATCTGGAAATTGCACATACATTTTCGTTAAAAGGTACGAATAATTAAGAAAACTAAAGACATTTTACTGATTGTTTTTTACTCTATTGCAGATATACCTCCTGGTAGTAGTCACCACTTGGAACCTTTATATGCAAAACCTTCCACCTCAAAATCTTCCATGGAGCCACCTACCACACCAACAACACCTTCCTCAACAGCGTTTAGTACGGTAAATGAGTTTGCGTTAGAGCCACATGTTGAGGTAAAAACAGAAATTAAAGTAGAACCGGATTTTTATCCACCCATGGATCAGTCCGACTTTTCGGCCTATGACAATGATTATAGCACACCCGACTATACTTCGGGTTCCAATCAAAGTTTAGCTTTTCTGCATGATTATCAGGATAATGCTTCCAGTTCTACCAACTCATCGTATTCCTTCAATAATAACGATGCCATACAAGATGAAGAAGCCGTTTGTTGTGTGCCCAAATGTGGGGTACGTAAATTCTCCTCGCCATCTTTACAATTCTTTGGCTTCCCCAGAGATGAAAAGTATTTGGCTCAATGGTTGCATAATTTAAAAATGGTCTACGACCCAAATGTTAATTATAGCATTTATCGTATTTGTAGTTTACATTTTCCCAAACGTTGTGTAGCTAAATATTCTTTAAGTTATTGGGCAGTGCCCACTTTTAATTTGGGTCATGATGATGTGGGTAATTTATATCAAAATAGAGAAAGTTCGGGGGGGTTTCCTGCTGGTGAAATGGCCAAATGCAGTATGCCGGGTTGCCCGTCTCAACGGGGCGAAACCAATGTAAAATTTCATGTGTTTCCCCGCGACTTAAAGACCTTGATTAAGTGGTGTCAGAACTCTCGCCTACCGGTGCACAGTAAAGATAATAGATTTTTCTGTTCGCGGCATTTTGAAGAGAAATGTTTTGGTAAATTCCGTTTAAAACCCTGGGCCATACCTACACTCAATCTGGGCACAGTCTATGGCAAGATACACGATAATCCCAATATTTATCAAGAAGAAAAAAAGTGTTTTTTGCCCTTCTGCCGGCGCAGTAGATCGTATGATTGTAATTTGTCCTTGTATAGATTTCCACGTGATGAAACTTTGTTGAGACGCTGGTGTTATAATTTAAGATTAGATCCCAATATGTATAGAGGTAAAAATCATAAAATTTGTTCTTCTCATTTCATTAAAGAAGCCTTAGGCTTAAGAAAACTTAATCCGGGCGCTGTGCCCACTCTAAATTTAGGTCATAATGATAGATTTAATATATATGAAAACGAACTTTACACGCCTCCACCGCCACCACCACCTCAACCATCAACTTCGTCCAAGGCTCACAAATATGCCGAATTATTTAAGCAAGAAATGGGACAATCTTCGGGGTCTCATATTTACGATGGTGTTTTTATGAGCTCCATGGTGCAAAAATTCTCCTCTTCCTCTTCGTCAGCAGCAAATAACTCCAATAATTTGGATTTGGGTGATGTGTGCCTGGTACCTTCTTGCAAGAGAACCCGTCATTCTGCTGACATAACTCTACATACCGTGCCCAAACGTCCCGAGCAGCTAAAGAAATGGTGTCATAATCTGAAAATGGATTTAATTAAAATGCACAAAAGTGTTAGGATATGTAGTGCCCACTTTGAGAAGTACTGCATAGGTGGCTGCATGAGACCTTTTGCTGTGCCAACTTTAGAACTGGGCCATGAGGATTCGAATATATTCCGTAATCCTGATGTTATAAAGAAACTAAATATTAGGGAAACTTGTTGCATACAATCGTGCAAAAGAAATCGCGATCGTGATCATGCCAATTTACACAGATTCCCCACACACCCTGAATTGTTGCAGAAATGGTGTGAAAATTTACAAAAACCCATACCAGATGGCACGAAACTGTTCAATGATGCTGTTTGTGAGATCCACTTTGAAGATAGATGTTTGCGCAACAAGCGTTTGGAGAAATGGGCCATACCCACCCTGAATTTGGGTTGGGATGAGGCTCCTCATTGTTTGCCCTCCGAGGAAGAGATCAATGAGAACTGGGTTAAACCATTTGCTCCCAATAATGGCGACGAACAGGGCGAGTGCTGTGTTATAAGCTGCAAACGCAATCCCCAAATAGATGATGTGAAATTGTACAGACCTCCCGAAGATGCCGAACAATTGGTTAAATGGGCTCATAACTTGATGGTGGATGTCACAGAGCTGCCTAATCTGAAAATTTGTAATTTACACTTTGAGCAACATTGCATAGGCAAGCGTTTGTTAAATTGGGCAATGCCTACTCTCAACTTGGGTGGCAAGGTGGAACACTTATTTGAGAATCCTCCTCCTATGCCTACAATTTACAAGAAAAAAATAAAACCCGAAAGAATATTGTCCACGCAAGAGGCCATCAAGTGGTCGCCCAGATGTTGTCTACCACATTGTCGCAAAATGCGTTCTGTGGACAAGGTACATCTCTTCCGTTTTCCCTACAACAACCGCCAGACTCTGGCGAAATGGTGTCACAATTTGCAACTGCCTTTGGTGGGTAGCTCTCATCGACGTATCTGTTCCAGTCATTTTGAAACATCGGTTTTAACCAAACGCTGTCCCATGTCATTGGCAGTTCCCACACTGGACCTTAATGCTCCACCTGGCTATAAAATCTATCAAAATCCCGCACGTTTGAAACAAATCAAGATGGGCACTCAACGGCAATGTATCATAGAGTCCTGTCGCAAAACTAAATTGGATGGTGTGTCACTATTCCGTTTCCCCAACAATAGATCGATTTTATATAAATGGCGACACAATATTAAGAATTGGCCTAAATGCAAGTTAAGTTCGCAGCTGAGAATTTGTGCCGAACATTTTGAGCCGCATTCGGTGGGAGAGAAAAAATTATCACCCGGAGCTATACCCACCTTGAAACTGGGTCACGAGGCTAAAGACTTGTATCCCAATGAGACCAGGTCCTTTTTCGATTTGGAGAAATGTGTAGTGAATGGCTGTGATTCGCGCAAGGAAATGGAGGATATCAGACTATTTCGTTTTCCTCGGGATGATGATGAATTGCTAAAGAAATGGTGCAATAATCTTAAAATGAATCCCAATGATTGTGTGGGCATTAAGATATGCAGCAAACACTTTGAGCCAGAATGTATAGGCCCCCGACAGCTTTACAAATGGTGTATACCCACTTTGAAGTTGGGGCACCAGGAAGATGATTTAGTGGAGATAATTCCCAATCCTCCACCGGAGCAAAGAGCCGGAGAGTTCCTTTTCAAATGTTGTGTACCCACTTGTGGCAAGACACGCAAATATGATGATGCCCAAATGAATAGTTTCCCCAAGAACCTGAAATTGTTCCGCAAGTGGAAACATAATTTGAAATTAGATTTTCTCAATTTCAAGGAAAGAGAAAAATATAAAATTTGCAATGACCATTTCGAGGCGGTGTGTGTAGGAAAGACTAGACTTAATTTTGGTGCCCTGCCCACATTGAATCTAGGCCATGAAGAGCTGGACGATTTGTACCAAATCAATCCCGATAGAATAAGACCCAATTTGTTTATAAAACAAAAAGATGCCGAAAGATTGGAAAGGCGGCGCATAATGCGTGAAGAGAATCGGGAGCAATATGAGTGTGATGAACCAGAGGAAGATGCCTCAGATCCTTTAAGTTTAGAACCCGCAGACATAAAGTGTTGTGTTACCGAATGCTCTGCACCCAAGTCCATAATGAGAGAGCCATATGAGCTGCCGGAAACGCAAGAACTTAAACAGCTATGGTTAAAAGAATTTAAGAAAAGTGATGAGGTATCTGAATCTAAGGTCTGTGGCCTACATTTCCAATTGCTATTCAAACAACTGAAACCTCAAATGCTGGAAATGATCGAGGAAAATCCTGATTTGAAAACTGATTTCAATAAACTACAATACAACTATCAAAAGTCTAACATATCTCTGGTAATCAATAGTTATCAGTGCAGGGTAGAGGAATGTCCTACCAATTTATTAAATTCCTCTATAAGACTGTTTTTCTTCCCATATGGCAAACACTTGGTAAACAAATGGTCTCACAACACCGGCATAATACCCGATGAACATCGCCGATACATGAATAAGGTGTGTGCTTTACATTTCGAGTCCTATTGTATAACCGAAAATCAAAGATTAAGATCTTGGGCCATTCCCACATTAAATTTACCGCCCAACGAGGAAAAACATTTGTATAAGAACCCAGATTTAACTAAAATCGATCGAAGAATGTTGGGTCCTCAAATCCAGAAATGTGCCGTCACCAACTGCAATTTCGACAAGACAGCAGATTCAACAGATGATTCCATAAAACTGTTTAACTTTCCTTGTGATGACAAGTTATTAAAGAAATGGTGTGATAATTTGAAAATGTCTCATCACTTTACTCCCTTGCTGAAAATATGTTCTTTGCATTTTGAAAAATTGTGCTTTGGCAGCTGTCGCATACGTTCTTGGGCCATACCCACCTTAAATTTGGGTCATGATGACACACCCGAACATCTCAACAAAACCACTATACGACAAGAAGTGTTTGATGCTCCAGAGGAAATTTCCGAGATCCAATTGAAACAAGTTAAAATCAAAAAGTCACTTGACAGTGCCAAATGTTATGTGCCCACCTGTCGTAAGAGTAGATTGAAACATGGTGTACGTTTCTATAGTCTGCCCACTAGTCCCAAGATGAAACGCAAATGGATGCATAATTTACAAATTACTCACCTGAAATCCAGCCACAAATTGCAAAATGTTAAAATTTGCAACCAGCATTTCCACAAAAGATGTTTGGAGGGCAAACATTTAAAGACTTGGGCGGTGCCCACCATGCATTTGGGGCACACGGAAGCTATTTTCGATAATCCCCGCAAAGTGCAATCAGTACCGGCTTTACGTTGTGCGCTTACACACTGTAGGAACCATTCGGTGTCGCAAGGTGTTCGCTTATTTGTGTTTCCCAAATCAACAGAGTATTTGGTGAAATGGTCGAAAAATTTGAAATTAGACTTGGACAAGTGTAAGGGTAAAATATGTCATGAGCATTTCGAGAAAGATGTTATAGGAGAGAAGAAATTGAAAAATGGGGCGGTACCCACTTTGAATTTGGATCACAAAGATAAAGACATCTTCGACAATTCTGAACTGATAGAGAAATTAAAAGTAAAGGAAATTGAACGAGAGCTAAAACGAGATCCCTGCCGAACAAAATTGACAAATGAACAGGAAGACGAGGAGGATTATGAGCCTCACACAGATGAAGAGGAAGATGAAGAAATATGGGAATCTGAAGTAGAAGAGGAAGGAGAAGAGGAGGAAGAAGGGGTTTATTATGATGATGATGAAGAGGAGGAGGAGGAGGATGGGATAGAAGAAGAGGAAAAGGAGAGACATCAAGAGGATGATGAGAATAGCGTGACGACTTCCATAACCGATTGGAGCTCTATTAAATTCAAAGAACTAAGAGTCTCCATTACACCTTTGACACCCGAAGACCTAATGGATTTATGTTCACGTTCTTCCTATGAACGGGAATTTGGTTCCTTAACACCCGCTAGTAGTTTAAGAGGACGTAGATCTGTAACACCGGCCTCCAGTGTGAAAGATTTAAGCTTCGAAACACCTGATCAAAAACCCTCTACTGGCGGCCTTAAATTAAGATCCGAAACTCCTGATTATAAATCATTAAATTGCTTTAGAGAGCCTCGTTCGGTGACACCCGATCAAAGAGCAGATAATTTCCGCTCGCCTGAACTAAAACAAGATTCCCTAAATGAAAGTTTACTGGATACACCATACAAAACTCCGAACTTGGTGCAATCGCCTACATTAACAACTGAAAGGAAATCAAAAGAACAATTATCTACAAACACTTTGAAAAGAGAGAGTACAGAATTGAATACAGTTAGTGTTAAACGAGAACGTCTGGACATATCAGAAGATGAAACCAATGAAATGGACTACTCGGCCAAAACCAATCTCAGAACTGATAAGGCTTTAAATGCGGTAGCTCCCATATGTTGCCTAAAACACTGTGGCAAGGAAAAAACTCCAGAACAGCATTTAACTACTTATGGATTTCCCAAAGATGCCCAGCTGCTACAAAAATGGTGTGATAACTTGGGCTTACAGCCTGAGGAGTGTATAGGTCGAGTTTGTATAGATCATTTTGAACTGCGTGTCATAGGCACCAGAAGGCTTAAACTAGGAGCGGTGCCCACTTTGAATTTAGGACCCAACCGTCTGGCCAAACACACTAACCTAGAG